>KN195866.1:136553-254428 GCA_000164785.2 Choloepus hoffmanni
CGCGCTCCCGGGCTCCGGGACTCCGACGACTCCTCCCCCGGCGCCGTCGCCGCCGCCCGCTGCGCGGGGTCCTAAAGCCGCGCGTGTCAAGAGGATGGTGCGCCTGGCGGCCGAGCTGCTGCTGCTGCTGGGGCTGCTGCTACTCACCCTGCACATCACGGTGCTGCGCGGCTCGGGGGCGGCCGACGGGCCTGACGCGGCGGCGGGCAACGCCAGCCGGGCCCAGCTGCAGGTGAGTGCGCGGCCAGCGGGGGCCGTGGTCGGCGGTGGGGACCCGGGAGGGGGAGCGGAGCCAGCGCCGGGCTGACGCGGGGAGGAGGGTCCCCGCCGCACCTAAAAGCGACTGTTCGGGCGGCAGCTTTGCGGGTGCAACCCGGCTTCGGCAGAGGCCAAGCGGGGATCAGTGCGTGGAGGCTGGACCCGGCTAAGAGGTGTGGCGGACGCACAGGTCAGGTACCTGGGGACGCGAGTCTTGGGCTGAGCGGGGAAAGTGCAAAGTACGTGCCTTGGGGGAATTGCCAAGCTTTGGTTGCCATTTAGAGGCTGTGTTACTGTGGGGCGTGGGGATGGGAGGCAAGGGGGTGACAGGGAGCAGAAAGAAGCTTGCTATAGTATAATCTCCCCTAATTGGGTTTGGGTAGAAAGAATCCTGGTGAGTGTGCCCTTTCAGAAAGCAATGGCCAAAGGTCAGAAAATGTTTCCCGAGAATGGCTAGACACCCCCTTCCCGCCCACGCGGGTCCCGCGCCTTCCGCGCCCTCCCTGGCCTCCCCGGAGCTCGCCTTGTTTGCCCTTGGATTTTGGGGCGCGAACTCAAGGTACCTGTCGCGCTTTGGCTGGGGTTATCTGGGAATTTTAAACTTGCAGCAAAGACTTCTCCCCAGCATTCTGCTCCTGTTGAAGGTCGCCTTAGGTAGGAGTCTGTGGATCTATTTAATTTCCAAAGCCTGGGAGAGGGTGCAACTGGGAAAGAACGAGTGAACATCGGAGTACTGAGTTCTAGTTTCCGAATAAAGGATTGCCCAAGTTGAGATTTCCTTCCGGGGTCTTGGAAAGTGGAAGGTCCTTGGACGTGTGGCGGCTCTCAAACTGGGGCACGGGGTTTTCCCAGGAGGCAGCGGGGGTTCTCTGGCTCCTAAAACCTCCTCCTCCAACCAGCCTCTACTTTTTCCTCTGCAGTATCCAGATAATCATTGGTCACTACCCTCAAAGGCTTTTCAAGGATTGCCTGTGCTACTTCCCTTTTTACATCTTTATTCAGTTGGCTGGAAAAAACGTACTCTTAAAGAAAGGGAATTAATCACTTACACACTTTGCTTTACAGAATCTTATTTAGTTTAAATCATAACTGTAAGAAGTAGCTTACTGTTACAGATGGGAAAATTGAGGCACAGAGAGGTTAGGTAGCTTGCCCCCATGTTCACATGCTCCAGACTAGCAATTAATCACACCAAGTTTTCTCTCTTCCTGGGTGATCTAGGCTAAAGCAAGGTGAGCATGACACACAAATACAAAACCAGGAATGGAAAGGTACACATTCCAAAGCCTTAAGTTCTTAAATTGGGGGCATTTCTGAAAATGTCCTAACGTTGTGGGTCTCTCTCGTCTTCTCCTGTGGGTCAAGAGTGACAGGGAATTCCAGGGAGAATTCTGAGGAAACAGAAGACGTTGCTGTCCTGTATAGCCTGTGGCACACCTACCAGCTTACCAGACATAATTCTTAATATTGTCAAGATTTCCGGAAGATATTATTATAAAAGCATTATACATGATGCTTTTTTTCTTTGTGGACTCATGAAAAGTCATAAAAATAATGTTCTGTGGAAAAGTAAATTTGGCAGATTTCTTTGTGAGGTGTTTGCTATCATTAGAATAACCTGGGGTTGGCCTTTTCCACCTGCACACTGCAAAAGGAAAGTGGATTGAATTCTCCAAAGGGTCTTTGGCTGAAGGACTGTCCCCAAGGGGGCAGAAGAAATGGGAGATTTAGAAGCATTCATCCGCCTTGGAATACGTTGGGTCCCAAGTAGCCACTGAATCCACCAGCTTCAGCTTATTTTTGTGGTAGTGTCTGGTTATCCTGTCCACTAAACGCACACACTTATCCAAGCTGGATGATGAGTTTAACATTGTAGTTCATAATTCTACTCTCTTTTGTAATGTGTTATTATAAAAGTTTTCTATTCTTCCTGACCGAAGTGATTTCTTTGGCCCTCTCATTCCCCAGAGACATTGCAATTTAAATGGAGAATGTTCTGCCAAGTGAGAACGCCTGCAAAAGACATTGATTAGTCTGTCGTTTTCAGGCTCCGGAAAGTAAATTCTCCAGTAGCAGGTGTAGGTGAAGACAAAACTATGGACGCTGTATTCTTTCTGTTTACCCAAGTCTTAAACTCCTTATAAATTTGTGTTGGGTCTGTGAGCCATCACAGATATCCTTAAGCTGCTAGAACATGTCTTAGCAATGAGTTGACCAATCCTTACACTTTTTTTTTTTTCTTTTTTGGTTATCTCTGCATAAAAATACTCTAAAATATGAGGTCAGATTAGTCAGACCTATGCAATGGTGGGTCAGTTTATGGAAATTATAGTATAGTGGGAGTAATTTAAGAGTTGGTGGTTTGGATATATTAAGGACATCCAATAAAATATTAGTAATAATAACAACTGTAATAGTTAAGATTGTCACATGCCTTGTATGTGGCAGACATTGTTTTTACCACTTTACATCTGTTCACTTTCTTAATCCTCACAAAAATCCAATGAATTAGGCATTATCGTCATCCATATTTCAGATGAGGAAACCGAGGTTACCTGACTTGCCCAAGGTTACAAAGCTAGAAGCTGCTTAATTTTTTTTTGTTATTTTATGGTGTAAAAATCTTTGAAGCACACTTACATTCCAAGTTCTTGGTAAAGTCATCATACTGGCGACAGGAGAGAGAAAGCCTTTTAACAATTGAACATTTTCAAATGCCTCTCCACTTTCTTTCTCATTGTCTAATAGGACTGTATATAGGTATACATACACACATACATACACACATATAGAAGCTTATTCTGACATGTTTTTTGGGGTAGTTTCTGCATAATAGGGGACAAATATATATATTACTGTAAGTGACTGTCCCTGTACTGTAGGTACACTGTTACAAGGTGGCAGTTAAATGCTTTGAGAATAATATCTCTACCGATTATCTGATTCATGAAAAAATCTGCAGAAATTCATGGTTCTAAATCTAAATGTTTTCAGCATTTTTGGATATCTAATAAGAAACTGTGCAGCTGTCTATGACAGCTGCACAAAAATGCAGGGAAACATCAACTTTCTTCACTTTGAAAGAACTCTTATCTCCTTAGGATGTTTATCAATATCAGCACTCAGATTACTTATTTCCTTTGTCTTCAAATAACAGTGAGAAAACAATATATATAATAAAAGCAATTGGGAAAAACAGTCATTGCAAAATAAATAAATAAATAAAGAAAGAAAGAATGAAGGTATCTTCTTTACTTAGAATTTAAATGAGTGCCTTTCTCCTAGGTCACGATTAGATTTAGAACCAATAATTTCTGCAGATTTTTAATAGTAAAGCTAGAACATTCATTAAGGTAGTTATTGCTCCTGGAGTTGGCTTATTTGCCCAATGTGCACACAAGTCAAATCTGTGACACCAGGATTTGGAGAAGAGAAAGGGTTTTTGCGTAGTCCGCCAGCACGGAGACCAGAGGTAAGCCCGAGATCAATCTTCCCAAGCAAATAGGATCTGGGGAAGATGGGCTTAAGGGAGAGGCTAAGGATGGGTGAGAGGACGTGATGTGAGTTGGGGGATGGGCTAAAGCGGCGCATGCTCAGTTCCAAATCATGCTACTTTATGCAATCGCCATGTTCAAAAATGGCGGCTTAGCATGATCCGTGCAGTGATTTTTACTATTACAGTTAGGCGAAGGTGACTTTAGGCCAAGGCTTCTGACTGTGCATGCTCTAGTGGCTTGAACTGGCTAGAACCGGCCTTAGCAGGGGCTGCAAAGGGAAAAGAAACCAACTTTTCTTGAGAGAAGCCAGGTTCTTCTGAATAAACATGGGGAGGTGGGAGCGCAAACAAAAGAAATGAAAACTTTTCTAAACCAATAAGGGAGAGGCTACTTCAGTGGAGAGGGGGTTGGTAAGTGGCGGTTTCACAGTGAGATTTAATCAAGTATTTAAAAACCATCAAATTGATTATTTTCACAATAACATTTAAAGCTAACCAAACTCTAAAAAGCAATTAAGTGTCTTTCTTTCCTAGCTCCTAACTACCATCTTTATGAGCACTTTTCCTCTTTTATCCTTCTACTTGTAGCCTTCAATAAAATAGCTTGGCTTCTTGTACTCAACGCATAGGATTTGAGTTTAACTGAACCATTTATAGCAGTAGAGGCAAAAACAACATTTATTGGTAGTTAATACAGGTACTGACTATCTAGTAAGATAGATAGTATTTATATACCCATTTCCCAGATGATTTCATTCAGACCTGGAAAGGTTAAATAACTTGCCCCATCACAGCCACACAACTGTTCCAGGATTCAAACCCAAGCAGACTGAGTCTGGAACCCAAGTTTCTTGCTCCAATTCATAGACAAGACTCCTCCAGTTTCAACTCAAGTCAACAACCCTTTGTGTTTCTTGTACAATAAATTCCTTGTCCATTTTCCAGGGTAGACTGTTTGCTCTTATCTCTGGAATTCTTTATAAATTATGGATAATTGTCCCAGTTGGCTATTGCCACATAATAGACTGCCACAAAACTTAGGACTTAAAATAACCATGTTATTTGCTCGTGGATTTGTGTGTCAGCAGCTTGCTCTTGGCTCAGCTGGATGGTTTTTCTCATCTCGCCTGGGATCCCTCACATGGCTGCAGCCATCAGGTGACGCGATTTGGGTTAGATGGTCCAAGATGACCTCACTCAAGCGTCTGATGGTTAGAGCTAGCTGTCACCTCTCCACATAGCCTCTCCACATAGTCTCAGGGAGGCTACCTGCACTTCCTTACATGGTGATCTCAGGTCAGCAAGAGAATAAAAGCAGAAATTGTAGAAAAGGCTTTTGAGGAACTTGTACAATGTCACTTCAGCCACATTCTATTGGTCAAACAAGTCAGAGGTCAACTCTTAATCTAGGGTACAGGAAATAGTTTCCGCCTCTTTATGGGAAGACCAGCAAAGAAACATTGTAAAAGAACACGTGTGCAGAGATGGGAGGCAGGATGGGAGGCGTTGTTGTGGGTATCTTTGCAAAATAGCTACCATATTGACATTTTGTCTCAAATACATTGTAAATACTTTCCCTCTCTAGCAGGACTTTCAAGGTTGTTTATGCTGCCTTTGGCCATGCAGAAGTTTTCCATTTTAAATGTAATTGACTCAGAATCTTTTTCCTTGTGACTTTTGGGTTTCCTGCCTTCAGAAAGGTTTCCTTAAATAAATATTGTCAAAATGTTGCAGTAGATTCAGTTATAGTTTATTTATTTATTTTATAGTTTTATTTATTTATTATTTTTTTATTTTTGTAGAACTACAATCTATTTCGAAGTTATTTGTGGGGATAGTCTAAGATAGTTATAACTTTGTTGTTTTGTCCAAGAAAATAGCCAATTGTTCTACCATATTTGTTAAATATTTTATATTCATTTATTCTAAATACCACTTTTGTCACATACTAAAATCCCCACGTATACATGTCTGTTTCCTCACCTTCATTTATTTATTCATGCAAATACCACACTATTTCATTTAACATAGCTTTATAGCATGTTTTAATAGAGCAAATGCACTTTCATTCTTTTTCAAAATTTTCTTAGAGGTTTTTATAAAGTGTATTCTTCTACATGGACTCTAGATTTATTTTGCCTGAAAACTCATTGAGGTTTTAATGGGAATTGCTTTATATATTTTTGGTCAAATTGAAGAGAATAGAGAATTTTATAATTTTGAATCCTTCCATTCATGACATGCTTTTTCTTTCTCTTGTCTGCCTGCTCTCTCTCAAATTTCAACCATATTTTCTGAAATTTTAGGATTAGATTATTCCTTTTTTTTGTCCATTTTTTCCTTCTTTCTTTCAACCTTTCTTTTTCATTATACTTATTTTAGTAATCATTTCTTACCAGTTTTATTAAACTTCCCAATAATTATTTCAACATAACTATAAGATTTACTTTTTTTTTTAATCCACGTCTACCTCTAGGATCTCATATTGTCATGTTTTATTTTACTGTAATACATTCTCAAAGAATACATTCAGAAAGAGTTTATCAATAGTAAACTCTCTGAGAGCCTACATTTTTAAACTTACTTTTACTTAGTTCTCACACTTAAATAAATAAATGTTCATTTGGGCATTTGACTATGTTTATCTTGTTTCATCTTGGAATTTGGAAGATACAATTTTATTTTACCATATATTTCAGATGAATGGTCTGATTTCTTGGTAGGTGATTTTTTCCCCACAGAAAGTTTTTGGATTTTTCTCTTTGTTCATAACATTCAGATTAGATTCAGGTTGTTAGTCCTGTTTAGCACTAGATGGACCCTTTCCGTTGGAAGCCCCAAGTTTGTCTTCAGCTTGAGAAAATTTCTCTAGTTATATCTTTAGTTCCAATATTCTTGTACTCTTCTTCTGGAACTCCTATTAGAGTTAGAAACTAATGTTGGGATTTTGAGATCTGTCTTTCATATCTCTTAATTAATTTTCCTCTCCTACGTTTTATATCTTTATGTTTTTATAATGTGTTTTATGAGACTGTCTTGGCCAAATCTTCTCGCTTTTGCAACCCCAGTTCCCTCCCTAGGAGCATCTCATAACTGAGCTGTCGTAATAAATATCAGGTGCAAATATCATTCGTCACCCCGAAACTGAGGACTGAATGAAGCAGCTTGTCTGCTCTTTAGACACTTGCCTGTCCTCTTTCTCCCTGCTTCTGTAGCCTCCCCTTACCCCTTCTCTTCTCTTCTCTCTCTCTCTTTGCATTTTAAATGTTTTTTTAATTGAGGTATAATCTACATGCAATAAAATGGATAAATCAGCATTCAGTTTTGGAAAAGCATTCCAGTTTTGACAATTACATATGTCCCTGTAGCTACCACCATTAAAGATAAGACATAGAACATCCCCATCACCCCAGAAAGTCTTCTAGTGCACCTTTGCAAGCAGTTCACTGCTTGCATAGGCTACTACTTTCTGACTTCTATCACCAAAGATTAGTTTTGCCTGTGCTAGAGCTCCATATAAATGGAATCATACTGTATGTACTTTTTGTGTGGCAAGTTTCTTTCCCTCAACATAATATTTTTGAGCTCCATTCATATTATTGTGCATATCAGATTTTTTTTTATTGCTGAGTAGTATTCCATTATATGACTATACCACAATTGTTTATCCATTTCCCCATCAATGAACATTTGGGTTGTTTCCAACGTTTTGGATTTTATGAATAAGGGCATGTTGATATTCTTGCACAAGTCTTTCTCATGGATGTATGTTTTCATTTCTTGTGAGTAAATACCTGTGAGTGAAATTGACAACCTCTGTCCTTTATATTACTATGGAATTCTTCTAGGGGCACTCACTTTTTCAGAGATCTCTTTCATTTTCTCAGCTCTGTCGTGTTTCACTTTTCGTTCATTACCGTTTGTTTCATATTTACCAGAAATGCTTCCCTCCTGTAGGTGACCCTGGCCTCAGCTTTCCACTGCTGCTGTGGATTTGATTTGTATATTTCTTCTGCCTTTTCAGTAGAAGTTGGGGAGGAAAGAGAGGCAAATGCAAATGCTTGGTTGGCCATCTGGAACTAAAACACTAAAATTCTGTTTCTTAATTTTATTGTCCTGTATACAAACCAAAAGAAAATTCTGTTTTTTGTGCGGCCCCTTCCTTCATTTTCCTCTAGCCATGTTCTGGCAGATACCTTCAGATGTCACAAGAACTGTCCTTTCAGGAAAGAAGAAGCTATTGATTTTAAAGCCTCCCAAAGAAGAATCCGATACTATCTTCTATATGTCATACAAGTATTTTTTTAATAACCCCCAGTGTCAGCACATTCTTCCTCTCATGTGCACATTACATTCTTTATGCTACATCTGATTTCATATTGACTTTTCTCTTCCCAGTGTTGGGGGGCAGGAAGCTACCCGCTTTTCAAGAACCTTCTCGTGCAGGACTTGAAAATTATTATTATTTAATAGTCCCTTTGTCTTTTCCAGACTCATTTATCTCAGTATCTTCAACCTGTTTTCATCAGTGTTGTTTTACAACACTTTAATCATCTCTTTGGTTCCCTTAATTCTCTCTTCTTCTGAGAACATAATTTCTCCTGCTATCCTTGGCTCAGGATTTTTATGATTTGTAAAGAAAAGGATGGCAATGATGCTCCTTCGGTGACAACCAGGGCTGTCCCTTCTGTAGGTACTCATCCTCTGGCAGACAGGATGTTATTCCGAGATCCAGTTGGAATGCTCTGAAATTGTATGCTCTGAGTTTTCAAAAATGATGGGGGAGTGTGTTGCTGGAAAAAAAAAAAATCTCAGCATCTAATTTAAAACTTGTTTATATTCCCCTTCCAAAAGAATGCCGTAAGAAACGATGAACGTAAAACTTAATTTATTTCCTTCTGTGGCATATCAGCCAAGAAGTTAGATCAAGTAAAATGCTAATACAGCCAGTGTGCCAGCACCCAGCTCTCGCCCTGGGGTTGAGCATTTGCCGCCCACAGTGGTTACTGGCTTGATGATGTACCCTTGCGACTCGGTCTCTTTTCTGCCTTCCTTCTCCCCTCTCCTAACAGGGTTTCCTGGGATCACCTCCCAAATAAACTCCTTTCTCCCTGTCCCAGAGTCTGCTTCTAAATGAAACACTATCCAAATGTCAGTCTCGGGGACAGTGACTTTTTCTCTAGGTAGGGACCCTGTGGGAGATCCCTAGGAACTGGCATGGAGTTTGCAGGCAGCACCTGCTGGTTGTCCACTGTCATTACCAGGGCCGAAGTCTGTTTGCCTCAGAAAGCGACGTGCTGTGGGACAGCAAGGAATCAAGCTATGCGGTACCTTCTCTGATATGTTGGGTAGAGGAGAATTCCGGAATCGTAGAGGTGGGTAGGTTAGGCCTATGCAGAGCTTCCAAATTCTTGGTGTTTAGGGAGATAACTGGTTGTTTTTCTCCTGACACATGATCCTGTGGTAGGTGACTATTTGGGGGGGGGGGGGGCGGCAGGGATGGAGGATAAGGGACAGTGGGGAGTCCTGAAAGGTGTGTGGGATTGTCATCTAATGCATAAAACAGCAGAGGCCAGGGTGCTTTGATAAATATTGCTAAACATCACCATCCCAAGCTCAACCAGCATATCTCACTGGCAAGTTATTTTTGAAAACTGAGTAGAAGAAAAAACAGTAGTGTTAATGACCCTGTCTTCCTGTTGGCCTGACCCAGGCACATGTTAGTAAACCAAATCCTCTTGCAAAGAGCTCTCTCTGTGGCGGATATTGCTTCATAATACAGCAACACCCCCATTCACCCTGGAAGGGATAGTGCCACAAGGCCGGTAGAATAGAAGAGTTTTGTTGTCTTCAAGTTTGGGGCCATGGGCTGCCAGACATGCAGTTTGGGGCACTCTGATCCCCAGATGTTCAATAGCAATGACCTGGAAAAGGCAGGTAGACTTCGAATGCAATAGGACCCTTCCTGCTGAACACAACATCTATATTTTCAAAAGTAACACATGTGGCTAGAATCTAGATGAAGGATGTCGCAAAGCTGGAGATGATGCCATAGGCCACCCGGGTGCAACTTACTCCCGTGGGCATCCAAAGAAAAATTCATGCCAATGTCAAAGAAACAAATAAAAATCATGCCTTGGCTCCAGCCGCCCCTTGGGGATACCAGTGGGGAGAGAAGGGGAAGGAAAGTGACAATCCTTTCATTGCTTTGTAAAATATAGCTCTATTGAGATATAATTGGCATACATTGAACTGCATATGTTTAGAGTGGGCAATTTGAGAAAACCATCACCACAATCAAGATAATGGACAAACCCACCATACCCAAAAGTTTCCTTGTCCCCTTTGCAATTCCTCTCTATTCTCCCCAAATCTCCAGGCAACCAATGATCCGACTTCTGTCACTATAGATTAGTTTTGTATTTCCTAGAATTTTATGTAAATGGAATCTTACAGAATGTACATATTTTACAGTATGGCTTCTTTCATTCACTGCAATGATTTTCATTTCATCCATATTGCTTTGTGCATCAATAGTTCATTCCTTTTTATTGCAATTAATATCCACCATTGTGTAATCCACCATTTAGGTTGTTTCCAGTTTGGGGATATTAAAATAAAGATGGTATGAATATTTGCGTATAAGTTGTTGTAGGCACATATGCTTCCATTTCTCATAGATGAATATTCAGGAGTGGAATAGCTGGGCCATAGGATAATTGTTGAGTTACTTAAGAAGAAACCATGGCAATCTTTTTAATGTGCTCACATAATGGGTTTAGAATATGTAACAACCTAGGAGCTCCCTGGGAAAACTTCAGAGAGGTTGGAAGTTGAGTCCCAGGTTGATAATTTCTTACAGTTAAAATATAAGTGTGTTCCATGGTATATTATGAAAGCATGAAGGAAGGAGGGAAGATGGTATCTCGTTAGAATGAATTCTCCTTTCTTTTCAGGATGTCCAATGCACAAAGATCTCAGGGGACTCAGTTCTCCAGGTGACGCTGGTGGTGGTGGTGGTGGTGGTGGTGGTGGTGTAGAAGGAAAGTTCGGTGCTGGACAAGAAAACGGGTTAGCGAAGTGTGCCAGCAAAGACTCAGCTTCCTTCCTGCCGCTGCTGCCCAGTGCTGTCCCCATACCCCGTCTAACAAAATTACAAAAACCAGAAATCAATTTGTGTCTCCTACCTGGGGACTCAGTCACCTTGTGACTTGGAAATCTGGGGTTGGGTATGAGCCCAAACTGAATTGCTAGCTAGGTTTATTGCTGGGAGCTTTCAAATTCCAGAAAGTAGAAAGGGCAAAATAAAAACAGGGGAGATCCCATTAGACATTTCTAACCTTCAGCCCAGGAAATGGGCTGCGGAGATGTTAACGTGAGCTGATGTTCCAGCCACACTGGACTTTAGGGGAGTGTGGGTTGTTAGAAGCCCATGCAGGGTTCTCATTATAAGGGAAAGCCTGTCCTTCTCTTATACATAAGGTGGCCCATCCACTGCCCAGATGTTAACCAGCTACAATCCACAGCCCAGAGACACAGATGAGAAGCTCAGGACTAGCACCCAGCCCAGAACTACTGAATCCAAATCTGCAGTTTAACAAGATCTCCAGGTTAATCATGTGCACATTACAGTCTGAGAAGCACTGGTCTATATGCATGTTTTCCTTGCAAGTTGTAAGCCCCAGAAGGCACTCAATACAGGATCTGCATTATTACTGCCCAATAATGCTGCAGAACAAACTACCCCAAAACTCAGTAGCCTGCAATGATAAGCATGTGTTCTCACACTCTTGGGTCTGTGGGTCATCTGGGGTTCTGTCGATCTAGGCAGAACTTGGCTCCAAGCTGTGGATTGTGTCTGAGTTGGCTCCACGTGTCTTCCATTCTTATATTCCCAGCAGTCTACCTACCAGGAGTTTCTCTCGTAGTGATGGAAGAAGTGCAAAAAGGCAAAGGTGCAAAGAGCCAAATGCACAAGCACGCTTCAGGCCTTTTCTTGGGGCACACTTGTTGACATCCTGTTGGCCAACATGAGTCATAAGGCCCTTCATAGTGACCAATGGCATGGGCTTTGGAGTTGTTTCAGTTCCAGATCTGTTTCTCACTTAACTGTATGCCCATATGCAAAAGTCTTACACTTCTTTGTGCCTCCAAGTCCTCACAAAATGAGATAATAAAAGCTCTGTCATTGGAATGGTATAATATTCTAATGGCAGTCCTTGATGCATAGTAATGGCTTAACACATGGGAGCTGTTGGTATTATATAGCCATATATATATATGGCTATTTATGCAAGTTATTTAACTCTCCAGATTTCATTTTCCTGATCTAAGACAAGACATTGTAGGAAGATAATTCTATTAATTATCGTACTTCACTTTCAGAACTGATGATGATAATGATACAAAAGTTAACATTGAGTATTTACTCTGTGCCAAGCACTATCAGGATTTTATATGTTTTTACTCCTTTAATTCTCATAGTGGCTCAATGAGGATTATCTGCATTTTGCAATCGAAGAAACTGAGGCAGAGCAATATCAGGAAGTCAAGGTTTATTGAATTGTGCTGAGCACCTTATCTGGAGGGACACATATCACAGAACGGACATGGTCCAGGCTGGCTCCATGAAGTTGCTTCCCACTGAGAAGATACACATTTGCCTCATTCTAATTGGTGATGCTTCTAAAAAGGCTCTTCTAGGGTTTTTCTGCCATGTGGGAAAAGGAAAGGAAAGAGCACTGGCAGCTCTGGGGGAGCAGTTAGCCCTCCCTTCCTTACCGACCCCCTCATCTTCTCCCACCTCCACCACCACACACCACGCGGCAGCATCCTGGCAAGCAGATGCCTGATGGTTGTACTGAATGAACATTTCCAGTGGGACCCACCATCCACCAGGGCTGTGTTGCAGAGCTGCTTAGCCTCGCTCTGGGGCTGGAGTCAGGGAGAGGAGAAGGGTGAGGCCCCAGGGACCCTGCTCTGAGTTCTCAGAGCTGGAAATGCTCCAGCGTGTCCCCCTGCGGGTTGCTCTGTCCGCACAGGAGCACGCTGCACCAAAGGTCATTTCTGAGTCAAGATACACATGTCCATCTCTTTCCATCTCCCTTCTGAATGGTCACTATTTAAGTGGTTTTACTGCTTAAAAAATCATGCGCTGCATCATAGAGATGGAACCATGCCTGCAAATATGTTAGTCATCACTCATATTGTTTTGTCACTTTACGCCTGCTACCACTTTCCCTGACAAGGAGTATCCTTTCCCACCTTCCTTTCTTGGACACAATGAAAGAAACAGGACATGCCTGTGGACATGATTTCCACAGCTCTATGGGTTGTATATTTTACTTTTTAATTGCAGTGGCCAGAAGAATTTCTTCCTTATGACTAATCAGATTTTCCATTGCCTCGTTGTGTCACAAAGTCCGTGGCCTCATGGCCTTCTGGGGGAACAAGTGGTCAGGGTTTCAAAATGTTTGCCATACTCTAGAGTATTACATATTTCCTTTTTCAATTGTGGCGTTACATTGCTAATATCTAATCAGCTTGTGGGCCACTCTGCTTCCAGATCTTTTTCCGGTATACTTCCCACATCCCTGGTGGCCCTGTGCCCCCAATGAAGTTTATACTTTGTGGGTGTTTTCTTTTTTCTTTTTAATATACTATGTCACTAATTTATTGAACACAACCTATTCAACCCCATCAAACTTCAAATGTGTTTTCTAAAGCCCTGTCCCTTCTCTCTTCATACCCCAGATGCCAAGTTGTGCCCATCACATTTCAGCTGTCAGATTTGGTGGCCGCTGAACTTAATACTGACTGGATAGAGAACTAAAATAGAAAGGGAAAAAATATCTTTAAAATGTATGGATGCTAAAAATGTGAAGCCACTATGTACCACCAGAGTGACAAAAATGAAAAACCAAAACCAAATATATCAAGTGTTGGTGAGAACTTTTCAACCTGATGGGAATGTGAACTGGTATAAATACTTTTGAAAACTGTTTTTCCAAAGTAACTACTACAATGGAACATATGCATAGCCTCTGACCCAGCAATTCACTCCTGGGTATATGCCCAACAGAAACATGTGCATCTCTGCCCTCAGAGACCTGGAAAGGAAGGTTCCTAGCAGCACTATCCATAGTTGCGCAACTGGATATGGCCCCAGTGCCCGTCGGCAGCAGAATGGCTAATAAGGCAACATGTTCACACACTAGAATATGAAAGAGATATGGAAATGAAGAAATGACAACTACATACAACATTGAAAATTTCACAAATATAATGTTGAGTGAAAGAAAACAAGCACAAAAGAGTACGTGGTGGCTAATTATTTTTATCAAGTTAAAAACCAGAAAAACTCACCTATGCTATTGAATGAAGAGGGGACACTGGTTACCCTTAGCAGAGAGGTGACTGGAAGGAGGCGTAAAGGGGGGATGGGGAGCACTTGGGTATCTGGGTGTCGGTTACACAGGTGCATTCAGTTTGTGCAATGTCAGTTGAGCTGTATGCTTAGTTATGTGACTTCTCCGGATGTGTATCATAGTTCAGTTAAAAATAAAATAAAGAATGTGGCATGGGGGTAACTAGTGCAGAGGAGATGGCCTCTTTATAATCGTTAGGAAAGGTAGCCTGCAGCCCCAGAGTCCACTTTCTGGAATCCTGATGTGTGCTACCCTGCACACCGTTCTCGCTCCAAATTTTAATGAAGGCTGATGAGTTTCTGTGTTACGGGGTCTTCATCTCTCCGCATGGCCCAGCACTATTGTTTCAACATCAAAGACCAACTGCTGGCTAAGATACAGTCCATATGAAAAGGGTGACCAGTGAATTTACTGCTTGACTTCATTCCCTTTAAATGGAACTGGCCCCATGGTCCTCTTTCAAAGCTCAATTGTGGACATATATCTTCTTTATAGGACATCATGTACAATTAAGAGAAGCAGTAACTTTTAAAAAAAGAGAGAATACCTTGGAGAATGCTGTGAGATGAACATTCCATTTAATAAACATCACTGTGGTTACGTATGCCCAAACTCTCCCAAAAGTCCAGCCGTTGACCTGAGAGCCTTCTACTCAACATGGTGACTTTTTGGGACTAATTTAGTTATATTTTTATTATGCAACCCTTCCCCTAAACTTTTCATGGTCTTGGGAAAGTTAGTGAGAAGCGTTTTACTCCAAACCAGAGGCTGCCTTACTGAGATCAGACACAATGGCAAAGTTCATATCCCATTACTCATTAATTTATTTGGAGCTGCCTTTCGGTGGAGTAAACATTTATTAAGGGCTGAAGTCAAACTAAACACAGTCCCCTAATATTCCCATGGACCTGACTCCTCCATATAAAACCCTAGCATGGAAATCTTGGGCAGTTATTGGCATTCACAGATACTAGAACTGGGTTAGGAGTTAGAAAAGAATGGAGTTGTTTTTATGACAAGAAAATGGAGAGTGTTATTACCTTACCAAGATGTAAAAAAGTTCCGTAGTATACAAGTAAAATTACTTATAACCTAAAGAATGCCTTTGACTTAACATGGAGTCTGACCCAGGTAATAAAGAAAGAGGCATCTGCAATCCAAATTACCAGCCAGTGCAAAAGTGAACAATCCAGAATGAGCATTTTGACATGTAGTCACTTATTACAGCAGTTAATCAGCCCACGGGGGATTTAAAAAAAAACATTTTAAAGAGTGACCAAATCATCCTGGCTTTGCAGTTTTCGCTTCTGTTTAATCCATTACTCCTGAAAAGGCTCAGTACTCGACTTTGCTGGATAAAGCTAAATTCTGAGTAGATCCTTTCTGCTCCCCTCACCAGTGCAAACAGGAAAACACACCTACTGTGGGACACACCTGAGATTCACAGCTGAGCTTTTGATAGAGGCAAAACAATTCAAAAGATACCTACAAAATGAAACAAATCTGGAGGGAAGGCATCGACTGGAAGAAACTGGACATCTTTGGAGTGGCATGGAATCCCAAGGAGACTGACTGTAACTATTGAACAGCAGGTGGAAATAATGAGAGCAACACTGTTAGGGAAGTACCTGAGGCAGACGGCTTTTCTGTTGCAAGTTCTTCACTTCATTCCCCAAAGCCCACTCCAATGCCACTCCTATACCTCACCCTCATTCTTTCACTGCTTATTCCCAAGGTCAGGCCCCATGCTAAGCTCTGGGATGACCCCAAAATACACATCAATGTCTATGGCCTTAAATTTGCTCATAAATAGGGAAGCAGGGGGAGGAAGAGAAGTGGGCCCAGCTCAGACCCAGCTGATCATTACAGAATGATTCGGCCTTAAATCAGGGAAGACTTGAGTGTTGTGGGAGCCCAAAAGGGCACAATTCCCAACTTTCCGATGTGAACAAAGGGCAGGGAAGCAAATAGGGGAAAATAGAGAGATGGAACTGCAGCTTCAAAGAGCTATTCTCTAAGTAAGAGAGGCATGTTTTTTTTCTCAGGGTCTCTGAATAGTTGCTCTGAGATTGTTCATACCATTAACTTAATTTCCTTAATTTGAGGGCCCCCATGGGTGCCTCTTGTTCCCTTGGGTTGGATTTTCCAAGCCCTTGGGATGTGGTAGAAATAGAGATGCTTTGGAAACCCACCAATAAGATAGAGCCTACCCTGCTGGGCCATGCTGACTGTAGACCGACACAGACTCCTTTAAAAGAAAACTCACCACCTGCAAAACCCCAAATTTTCAGCCTAGAGCGACATCAGGGGCTACCCGTTGGGATCCGAGAAAAGTTCTTGGCTATTTCATCTTAAGGTTGATGCTGGCAGGAGAATTGTCATGGCCATGTTCCCAGAGGGTTCAGTGTCTTGGTCCTACCTAAGTTGAGTCCCTTTTGTGTCACCAGGACTCATGGGTTCATGACAGGTGCTCGAGTACACTGGGGTCATGGCACCTGGCTACAGGTGTGGCCACTGCTCTGCCCTCTGGGTTGAACCAGGGTTCACCAAAGCTCCATCCACCCCCTAATATGTCCCCCCAAAAGGCATATTCAGGTCCTAAACAACACCCCCCACCAGTCCTGTGAATGTGACCTTTATTTGGAAATAGGCTCTTTAAAGATGGTATTAGTTAAGGTCAGGTCAGACTGGATTAGAGCATGCTTTAGTCCAATATGACTGGAGTCCTTGTAAGCAGAGGAAATTGGATGCTGTAGGAGGAGACAGGAGGAGATCGATAGCTAGATGATGGAGGCAGATACTGAGTTCTGGATTGCTGGCAAACCCCCACCAGAACCCTGCAGAGGAAGCCTGGCCTGTGACACCTTGATTTTGGACCTCCAGCCTGCAGAGCTTTGAGACAATGAGTTTCTGTTGCTTAAGCCAAAAAGACTGTGGTACTTTGTTACAGCAGCCCTAGCAAACTAAGGCACCCCCAACCAGGACGAGGCGTTCTGCTTAGAAGGCAGGTTGCAGACACTCACCAAATCCTAGAATTCTGTTAGCAAGAAATTTGGGAAACTGAGTCTGACCTCTTGTTTCATAGATGAGGAATCTGAGTCTTGAGTATTGAAAGGATTTACCCAAGGCCAGACTGCTAGTTAATGATAGTGTGAGTCCCAGAATCCAAGCTGAATGGCTTCCAGGCCAGTCCTCTTTCACAAAGCTGCACAACCTACCCACCCCCATTTCTGAACACTTGTAAGTGTTATTATGGTCCTGCTTATCTGAAGAGAACTGGAGCCAATATGCATCTAAAGTGCCAGGCTTCTGCAGTGTGGTGGCTGTGAGGTTGTTACAGGAGTTGAAAGGTAATTAAAGGAACATAAGTTGCATCTCTTTATATTTCAGAGACAAAAGGGATGCAGTCAAGTAAATGAAATAATTTAAATGTAAGTACAGCGCACAGCCCTGAACATGTAGTAAACACTCCACTGTCCCATTTGTTCATTCAGCATTTACTATCGAGTGCCGATGGAGTAATGAGAACCGAAGCCTTTGGCTTCACTAAGAGAAGAAGACTGGAGGACACTGAGTAGGTGATAAATGGGTATCAGAAGAAGTTGGAGGGAAAGCTAGGAGTCTTGTAGGTCAGGATAAGGATCTGGTTGTTCTTCTGAAATCAGTGAGGAAGGAGACCTTAAGAGTTTTTGAATGATGGTTCTGCCTGGTTTTTGAAGAATGGGAGAGAAGAGTACAGACGTCTTAGGAGGTTTCACTGTAATCCACGCAAGAGATGATGAGATGTGGACCAGGGTGAGGAGACGTGGATGGATGCAAGACAGTTTTAAGACAGAGCCAGCAGGATATGCTGATGGATCAGATTTCATAGTTTAGAAGAAGTGAGGAGTCAGAGAGGACTTCTGATTTTTTGGATGGTACATGTCAGTGGATCTGTATTGAACAGGTTGGGTTTGAGATGCCTGTGGCACCTTTAAGTGGAGAAGATAAGCAGGGAGGTGTCAAATAAATTTGGAGCTGATATTGCGGTGGCAGACCACAGTGGTGGGAAGATAGCCAAGAGTTGTGGTGTCACGGAAGCTGAGGGACAGAGTGCTCTAACAAGTGCGCTATCTCTCAAATGCCACTGTGATCCCCAGTAAGATGAGGACAGAGAAGTGTCCGTTCAACTGGGCAGCATGGCAGTTACTGGTGCTCTTGATGGGAGCAGTTTCAGAGGCATTATGGGAACAGATACCAGCCTCCACTAGATAAAAGGAGTGAATGGGAGGTGAGGACACAGAGAGAGTAAATATATAGGTAAGTTTTAGGGATGTTTTGCCAGGAAAGGGAGACATGTGGACTTGGGGTTTAAGGAGGCCTTTTTGGTTCATTTGTTTTTAGATGAGAGATTCCAGGGCATCTTTAATGCTGACGAGAAGGAACCAGTTGAAAAGAATAATATGATGTAAGATTGAGAGGGAAAGGTTTAGAAGTAAATCCTTCAAGAGGGCAAGAGCATTTGTGTAGGAATTTGCCTTTGATAGAAGTAGGAAAGCTCCTTCCATGTAATAGTCAGAAAGAGGGACGAGATGAGGTGTGCAGACAGGAGACGGAAGTATGAGAGTTACCATCCAATAGCTCCTGTTCTTCAATGAAATATGAGATGAGGACAATGAGGACAAGCAGGAGATTTGAGGTAAGAAGATATAAACTAGTCATCTTGGATACTGGAGGAGGTGAGATCATGAAACAAGAGCAGTAAGATTTTAGAAGAGTTCTGACTACCCATTTGAGGTTTGTCAACATGAACCTAAAATGAAATCATTTGTCAAGTTGGATGATTTTTGTTTTACTCATCACCCAACTGCTTGGATACTAACTTAGAGAAGTTGTATCATTAGGTTCAGCAAAATTGAGGTTTTGCCCATCATATAGATGAGAGAAAGAGAAAGGGGCAAGGAGAGCTGCAAGCTGTTATAATAAGAGATCACATTCGGAATAAGAAGGAAAGCAAAGGCAAGGGAAGGATGATGGTAGTGGATCAGATATCTCAGTGTTTGTAAAAACTGTGGAAATGAGCTTTAGGGACAAGAAGTGTCAGAGTATAGGATGTTTCCTAATGAAAATGTCTAGGGAAGAGAGTGGCTGAGGTAAATTGCATGAAATTATTGAGGAGGTCAAGGAACTGAGAAGTCAAGGAGTTGGAAAGGTCACCTCCATGGATGTTGAAGTCACCAAAAAATATAACAGAAAGTAGTTGGAAAAGAACACTTAAGAGCCAGAGGCTTAAATTTTCATTGAATGAGGGAGAGTAACCAGAAACTCCAAAGAGCAGTTGGAATATCCATTTTCCTGAAAGGAACAGGGTTCTTTTTTGATGGTTTTTGTTTTGTTTTTTTAAGGAGCAAGGGGAAGAAATGATCAGGAAGCAGCTATGGAGATGAGGAAGACCTAAGAGGAGCTTGAGGTGATATTTAGAGAAGAGGTTGAGGACGAGAGGAGATTGCTCATCATGGAGTAAAAGTCCTAGACAGGTCTAGTAGAAGATGGGTTTGGGAGAGTGGAGGGAGGGGTACATGTTGAGTCCAATTAAGAGACATTGTGAGCAGTGTGGGGTGGAGTGACTGCTGGCCATGGAAGATGTCCCAATGGCAAATGGGGAGACTATGATGGGGATGGGCCTGAGCCTCTCTTGATGGAGGTGACAGTCTTTGCTCAATGGGATGGTGGCTTCTGTACTGTTTCCTTGGTTATTGGGTTGGTGTAAAGGCAGCAGGTGAGGGGTGGGGCTTCCTTAAGCCTTACAAAGTGGGGTTGGCAGCCATAGTTTGAGGCACCAGCTCCCTCAGTGGTCACACCTGATTTTATTTACTAGTTTTTGTTAAGCACTTATATAGTACTTACTGTATGTTGGGCACTTTTCTGACCATTTGGCTAATATTACTTCATTTAATCCTCAAGACAACAGAGTGAAGTGGGCACTATCGTTGCCCTTATTTTACACAGTAAGATTAAATCACTTGCCTGAGCCACACCATTAGTAGAGGTAGATGCAGGATTTGAACTTTTGCTATCTTAATCCCAGCATCCACGCTTTTAATCACTAACACTGCAGTGGCTTGGGACAGAAGTTCCCTTTCCCCTTGCCAGAATCAGTTTGAGTCCCCAGTCTCTCCCTAACCAGGGTATGATGCAACATTTGATTTCTTTCACCCATAGTTTTCTTAGTGGTCGGTTCCATGCCGTTGTTCAGGGACTTGGGCTGATGGAGGCTCTGATATCTTCTTCAAAGTCCCAGCTCAGAAGTGACACACATTGCTTCCATTCACAATAGTCATACCTTGATATGAGGTGGCCAGCAAATGTGTTCCCTTTCTGAGCGGCTGCCTCCAGCTGTGTAGGGGGACACATATTTTTGGGTGTTCTGTCTGTCTTTTTACTTTCAGTGTGACTTACGCTCTCAGGACTTGGTGTGTGCACTGCAGTGTACCACATTTGGGACTGTGTGCTCAGCTTTTTGTCTTCTTCTTGCCTGATTTCTAGACCTCTAGGTAACTCTCATTACATAGGCAGTAACTGACCACCCAGCACCATTAGTTGCATGCAGTCATCACTTCTCAGAATACAAGACATGAATCAAGAAGAACTTTCCCCAGTACAAACATCCATGGAAGTAATTGAGCATGCCTATTTGAAGCCATGTTCATCACCTTTCAGCATTTATTTGCACTGTGAATATTTACCCAGATACGAATCAGCCCAAGAGTTGTTACAACCCATTTGATATGGAATACAGTACTTCAAGGTTCACAGTATTTCTGCAGTTAGAGTAGCAGGTGCATTTTCCCTGGGATAGTTGGATATTTGCAGGGGAGCTGGACTTGTTTTCTCGTTTATCCAGATAAAAAGTTTGCCTTAGTGGAAAGGAGGTAAAGCTCAGTGCTTAATGATGTTTGCAGAAGAGAATGTTCATCAGTTGCCACAGGTGCAATGTAGTAAGAACTGATTTGATTCACTTGCAGGTGTGTGTGTGTGTTTGTGTGTGAGAGAGAGACAGAGAGAGAGACAGAGACAGCAAGACAGCAAGAGAAGAAATTCTAATGGACAAACCCTAAACCCAAATAATGTACTTTGCTATCCCCTCTTTTGCTCACAGACAGGCAAGGATACCCAGGTAGAGAAAAAAATTAACTCAATCTTGGACTGAATTCAAAGGTTTACTTGCAATTTACAAGAGCAGGAGAATTGATGCAGAACAGCTCATCTTTGACTGGTTTGCACTCGGGCAGAAGGTGGGGGTCTGTCACCCAGAAGATTATCTCTACTGTGGAAGATGGTGTATCAAAACAATCTGGCTTTAGCTACTAACTAGAGAACGTGGTTACTTATTTGGACATTATGCTTCTTAGGTCCTACAAGTTATTTGATAAGGCAGTTTCGTAGTTGGCTTTTCTCACAGCAAGAGGACAGGTAAAAAGAATTTAATTACAAACATCACATTTCACAATAGAAACATATTAAAGAGGCTGAGGAAGGAAGTTTATTCTACAGTTGACAGGAATGTTATTAGCTGTGCTATAGAGCACGGTAATTCAAGCATAAATGAAGAGATAATGTGGCTTCTTAAAAATCCCTTAGCCAAGTTTTGTTTTGTTTTGTTTTGTTTTTCGTTAACTATCCTCCAGGTATTTTTGTGCCACGAATGCATCTGGGGAATGATTCATTTTATATTGAGAGGACATTTCCCTTCTTCTTACACCCCTCCCAAGAAAAAAGTACTAATGCAAAATCAAAAGAGAGTAAGATGGTAAAAAGGAAAGGTGTGTTTGCCCTAAATGTCAGATGCAGAAGCATCTGCTTTGCCTGGTGTGTATGGCATTGATTTCCCACCAGTATTCTGTGGAATGCCCCTCCCCTGAGTTGTTTGAAATTGGAAATCAAGCATGTTTCTTTAATCAGCTCTAGGAAACAGAAAAAGAAAGGGGTGGTGATGAGGTTCCTTTTATGAAAAGTTCCTAAAAATAATAATGCCTAGAAGAAAGAAAGTGTGCACAATTTAGGACGATGATGCTTAGAGTCTGGGATTTTAATCCCAAAGAGAGTTTGTTTCCCACCTCTTCATGTCAGCTACATATCTTCCTCTTTGTATTGGTTATCTGTTGCTGTGTAACAAATCAGCCCCAAACTTAGCAGCTTAAAAGAACACATTCTCTCGCAATTTCTGTGGGGCAGGGATTCAAGCACAGCAAAGCTGGGCACGTCTGGCTCCAGGTCATCCCGAGCCTTGACTGAAGGAGCCTCTTTCCAAGCTCACTCAGTTGGTTGCTGGCAGGATTTGCTTTCTCATGAACTGTGTGCCAGAGATTATCCTCAGTTTTGTGCCATTGGGCCTCTCCACAGGGCAGCCCACAATGTGGCAACTTGCTGTCTTAGAACAAACAAGGGAGGAGAGCCCAAGAGAGAGACTACAAGACAAAAGTCAAAAGTCTTTTATAACCTAATCTCAGAAGTGACATCCCATCAATTTTACCTTATTTGGTTTATTATAAAAGAAAGTCACTAGATTCAGCCCATAATCAAAGGAAGGGGATTGCATGAGGCTGTAAATTCCAGAAGGTAGGGTTTGAGAGCCATTTCAGAAGCTGCCTACCATACACCCCTCCACACATAGGAGGCTGTGTGCCCACTCTCGTTGATCCCAGTGATGCAGTTCCCCTTTACTCTCTGGGTCCTTGTTTCCCAGATTCCCTGAATTTCAATTCTAGATTCTCCCTTCTAACATTCACTTAGAATATAATACCCAGACTCATTTTTTAAAATTGTTGTACTTCCCTGCTCAAGAACTCCCAATGGCTCCCCATTCCTTGCCTCTAACAAGTCTTGAAGAATTCCATATCTGGAATTAATCAATCTTTCCTGCCCTTTGCTTACCACTGCTTTATAGGCTATATTTGCAGCCAAATTCTGTGCGCCACCCCCATGCTCTTTTGCCTTTCTGCTCATGCCGTTCCCTTGGCTAATAATGTCTTCCTTCCCGTTTCCAGCTGTGAAAATTCTGGACGTGCCACAAAAGCTTTTCTGTGAAGTGCTAAGGTGGAAATGGGCTCATTCTTGAACCCACATAGTATTGTGCATCCATTAAGGGATTACATTCTTCCCCATGTATAATTATCTGTGGGTATGAATCATCTCTACCCTGCACTCAGCCCACCAATACAGAGGAAGGGTGCTGAGAGCAGAAGTGGTATCTGACTTCTCCTTTACTCCCCAGGCGTTTTGCGCAGCCTCTTGCACATCAAATGCTCCATCAAGTCTGGTTATGTGAGTGAGTGTTGTGCTTTCCAAAACGCCTTCACCACATTTAGGAAGACAGAGCAGATGTTGACATTTGATTTTATAGATGAAAGAACTGACACCCAGAAGTTTTCGTATTTGCCTCACCCCAGACAATGGGCAGAACCCTGATTAAACCCCCAAGTCCTCAGTTCTTTGTCCAATCCTCCAATCCCCTGGCCTGTATGAAGGAAGTCACTAACTTGAGGCTGTCCATTCATATCTTTTTTTTTCCTTTCTTTTAAAGGTGAAACCACCTAACTTGGCCTGATTTGTAATGGGACAAGTCACTCAACAACCCACACATTGTAATAAATGTCCTTCTCTTTGATTGTTTTTAAATCTCTCCAAGGGAAAGAAGGGAGGGGGACAGAGCTAAATTAAAAAAAAAAAAAAAAGCCTTCAGGAGAGAGCCTAGTTCTGCAAGTTCTTGTTTCTCTATTGGTTAACCTTTTCAACTTGTCCAAAAAGCAGCGTCAGGAAATGTGTCTTTAAAGGCCATCTTGCTGTCTGTTGTTGACCCTGATTAACTGTTACGTGTGTGGTGAAGTTTTCATGCAGCTTGTAGCCTGCACAGAACAAGATGTGGCCTGAACCACAGGCATTTCTGTCTGCAAAATCGTGTGGGTATATGTGTGTCTGTGTGTACGTATGTTTGTGTGGGTGTCTGTGTGTTTGCATGTGTGTGTCTGTGTGTGATGTAGGGGGAGCGATTTAATGGGAGACTTAAGTGAGAAGGATAGTTATTTCTCGAAACCCACTGTCCAGACCTCTGTGGGCAATATTCCAAATTCCAGATGATCTTCAGCCAAGTCTTGTTTGCACCTGGGAGCTGTGAGACATATTGCAAACTTCATAAAGGAGATGAAACTGGACCATGACAGGAAGTGGCTTACAGCCCTGGAGGCTCAGCCGTATTGACCTAAGATAGTGAAGTAGGAAAGAATTATGGTTTTTAAAAAGAAGTCGGATTTTGGTTTCTCTTTTATCTCAGTATGATGTGTGTGTCCTTGAATAAAACCCTCCGACCACAGTACAAAAGTGACATTCATGCAGCAGGAGCAGTCTGAATTCCTTGACTTTGTGGGTCTGATACAGAGGGAAGTCAGAATTTCCTCTATGACCTGTTCTTTCTGTGTCACTATTGTGGTTTTCAAACACTGTGTGAACCTGCTTTTTCAAGTTCCAGGTGGAATAGCGGGGAGATCGCAGCCTCCAAAAGTGCTGAAGGAATTAGCTGGGGTCACCGGATCCCTGGTTCATCTCAGTGTGGCAGGAACCTTTATTCTCTAGCATTTTTCTCACTTGGTTCTGGTTATGGGTTGAATTGGGGTGTCCCAGAAAGATATGTTGAAGTCCCTCCGAATGTGACCTCATTTGGAACTAGGGTTGCTGCAGGTGTAATTAGTTAAGGTAGGGCCATGCTCATAGTGGGCTCTTCATCTGATCTAACTGTGTCCTTATCAGAAGATAAGAGGTCTGGGGACTCCAGACAGGAGGCCATGTGATGACAGAGGCAGAGAAGAGTTACACAGTGACACGCCAAGGAACGCCAAAGGTCGCTGGCCTCCACACAGAAGCCAGGAAGATGCAAGGAAGAATTCTTCCCATTCTAGAGCCAACAGCTTGATTTCAGACTTTCAGCCTCCAGGACTGTGAAACAATAAATTCCTGTTGTTTGAACCACCTGATTTGCGGTACCTTTGTAACAGCAGTCCTAGGAAACTACTGCAGTTCTCCTTTCCAGACATTTTTTATTGCTCCCCTTGAAGTGGGGTCTGATGTTCAGCAGCAGGTGGTGAACTACCTAGCTGGTGTACAAACTGTCTTGAAGGAGCCATGATCAACTGGAAAGTCTGATAAAATCTTGGTAAGTTAGTGGACCATTCATCTTAGTGAGGCATCTATATTCCACAGGGAGCTGTTTTCTTTTTTTCATGTAGCACTTTGCCTGACATATTGCTCCAAGGTCAAACTCAGGAAGATCTCAGGCTTAGCAAAAGCATGCTTCCTCTTCTCCCAGAAGATGTGGCTTCATTTGAACGCTGAACTTCATCTCTTGAGACTGGTCTCATAATACTAATTGCAACCCATGTTCCTTTCATGGCCCTGGGTTAAGTGAGATAATTCTATCTCTATTTTCAATCCACTTCTTTCCCCCTCCTTCCTCTCAATCCCCATGATAAAGCGATAATTTTGGATATCCGGAAGGGATGTCTCATGATTACTTTTGATGTCATTCCCTGATCCCACAAGATGTTTCCCTGTCCTGCATTACCAGCTGTTTAGGAAAAAAAAAAAAAAAAAACAGAAGTGGGATTATATGTATATATATATATATTTTTATCTACAAAGCATAGCACTGACTTTGAATTTAACATGATGCAAATGGAAGACTTAGGGTAAAAGCATATGATGTAAGTAAGAGAGTTGATAAATATTAAAATAATAGAAAGGGCTGTTATTTTTTTAAGCTGCTTGTATAGGAGAAAAAGCTGTTTATGTTTGGGTGAGAATGGTTAAACACCACGGGCCAAATTCTGGCCCCAAGTTCATGTAGTCAGCTCGTGAGCCCTGGAAAGAACCTGGCTTTGCCTTTATCCAAATATTAGTCATTGCTGGGTTGATTTTTTTAAGGTTGATTTTTGAAAAGATAAATAAAATAGGGACATAAAGACTCAGAAGAGAAGCCAAATTTCCCAGGGAGTGGGGCTCTCGATGCTTTTCCACCCTCCCTACCAATGAGAGAGAGAGAGATGCTCCAATCTAGGCTGCCAGTCAGGATCCTACCCACTTCACAGATGGACCAGGAATTGGATACTGGTGCAGCCAGTGTAGACCCAGTGCTGCCTTCTGCCTCCCCACCTCTGGTTCTGCCCAGAAGACTGCTGCAGCCAGACCTGAAGAACCAGCAGGCCGCCTTGAACCCCTCCATGCCCTGAGTAGATGGACAGAAGGACCACATGAAGTCCATTCTTCTCCAGCAAAACAGCGATACCTTCCAGGCAGCCTGGGACATTTTGGCCCAAAGGAAACGTTTACAACCAAATTATACACCTCGGAAAATAAATGAGCTTTCATTTTGAAGCGAAAGGCTCTTTATTATTTACACCACAATCATAAAATTGGTTTTAATCTCGATAATGGAATGCCGCCTGGTTGGCCAACTGGCAGGCTCTGGTGGTTTGAGTGGAGAACGCTTCTCCCATCGGAATGCATAACGGGAGGCAAAGGGAAGTACTTCTCCTGAAACATTTTTCTCAGGATCCATCACTTTTTTTCTGGCGTGTTCGTTTGCAACTTCAGAGAAGACTCTTTTCTTTCTTTCTTTCTTTCTTTTATTCTCAGTTTTGAAAATCATTGGGGCTGTCCAAAATTAGGCTTAATGTAAAGTTTCCTTTCTAAATTGATAAAAATCAAGGAGTGGACCCAAGAAAGTCTATTGGAAATGGAAAAAACTCAGAACAGAAGTAGAGGGCTATTAAGGAAGTTCTCTTTTTCTACCTTCACAAAGAAATCTGGCAATTAAAACCTGCTGGAATCTGCTCCCAGGATTCTTGCTATGAAATGACCTTGCAGATATGGCAGCCAGGAGGTGTAGATTTTCTGGGACGGTCTGGGTTTCAAATATTCTATGCCATTATCAGATTAGGCGCTGGGTAATGTGTCTAGATTTAGGGTTTGGAAAAAGGAGGTTCCCCCTATCAGCTTTTAATGATGTACCTAGGTACTTTCAGTGAGGGAACTCGCTTGAAAGGGCTCAGAGTGGATTATACTTGCAGAGAATTTCACACTTGCACTGAAGACAGAGAGATCCTTGTAGGCATATTGAGTTTTAGAAGGCAGAGCAGGAGCTGCTGAAGGTGAATCTAATAAACAAGGTTTCAGTGCTCGCTGACAGAGCAAGTCATGGCAATCCAATTAGGGACCACGGGTGGTTCCCAAACTTTGCTGCCCATTGGTGTCACCTAGGGATCTTTAAAGAGGTTTGATGTCTGGCTCCTGGCTCAGACAACCTGTTTTACATAGTTTGGGGTATGGCCTGAGCGTCAGGATGGGCAGCAGGGTTTGGGAGCCCCTGCTGTAGACTGTCAGCTCCATGAGGGTGCGGACCATGCCTGGCTGGCCACTGTCACATTCCCAGGGCTCGAAACAGTAATTGGCCCTCAGTAATTAGACACTGAATGAGCAAGTGAATAAAGGTCCTGAAGCTCATCTGCCCACACACCAGCAAAATGAATCCCAGCTCATTTCGTGATTTCAACTCTTAAATATTTGGGGTGATTTAGGATGGATGGTGGCTTAGCTTCTAGGTCTTCCTTCCTTGCCCCCATCTATTTTCTCCTCTGCTTTGCCTGACTTAAAACATCCCGGGAATGATTTTATCATCTGCCTATAGATCACTTTTAATAATAACCTGGCTATTTCCATGACTTACGACAACTGATTGCTTCATATTATCCCAAACTCAAAAATTTATACCTGAGCTGAGCTCATCCATTTTCCTGATTCTTTCCCTTAATACTTTATTTGGAGGCAGATCAGCCCAGTGCCAGCGAGGCCGTGGGGACAGCGTTGCCCCAGCGTCCAGCAGGCAGCACTTGTTCTCAAGTCAGGGCTTCTCCTTTCCTCCCCCTGCCTCCGTCTCTTCTCCACAGACACCAAATTCTGGCAGTGGATAAGTCAGCTTTTACTGTAAAAATGTTTATGGAGACTGTCAGTTCTTAACCTTAAAACTGAACCACGCTGTTTGTATTTTTCCAAGCGATGGAGAGTGTGAAAGACTAATGAAAATGGAGCGTGAAGAGATCAAACATGCCCCATGGAATCTTTGTTCAAGGCTTGGGACAGGGAGAAATTCCACTTTGTTGGGTGGGGGGTGGGATGGGGGGGGTAGGGGGTAGCAGGAATTCCGGGACTCGGGATCCTCTGTTCTTGGGTCTAAAGGCGTGAGATCATGATCTGGCATCAGGGAAAGTAAGGAGTACAGGGAAGGAGGGATCTCGGAGGGGGCCTGGGGGAGGCAGGGATCATCACACACTTTTTCCCTCTTAAAAAGCTAGAAGCATATTTCCTTTGGTCGGAGAGCAAGTATATCCACCTGTAACCATCTCTATCTTCCGACCTTCTCAGGCCTACATTTCCAAAGTCAGGATTTTGAAAGAAGCCATTCGTAAGTGTGTATAACATGCTATGCCAGAGAACTTTCTGCACACCGTGGGACTTTTCTGTAGTCCACTAGGGAGGCTGAGCATTTGGAACTGGGTGTCGGGCTCTGAGTAACTCAATACTTGGGACTTTGGTTAAAAATGATCTTGGCTCTATCTGAAAAGCCAGTCTTAATATGTGCAGACTCAGGGGTGCGTGGGAGAGTCCAAGCTCAGGCAAGCAAATGGTATTTTCACAGAGCGAGTTACGGATTTGCTGGAGGAGAGTGAAGCCCTGGCTGCTACATAAGCTGTTCCAGTTGGGGCCTGTGCAACTTGTGTAGAGAGAGCATTTTCTTGGGTTGAATTCTTGGCAGCAGATGGTCCTGTCTGCAGAACCTTCAGAAACACAGGTGTGAATGGATCCGTCAGGCCTCTGTTTTCTGGAAAAATGCGGAGTTGGTGAATGAATGTTGCTCAGGGATTTTTTTTTTTTTTTTTCTTTTGAGTAACTGACGTTCGACCTTGATGGTGGCTGCCATGTAGGTACTGGAAACAAATAGATTTTCCTATTTCAACTTCATTCATGAATCACTGACTGAATCTCCTGGAAGACTACAAGTTTGTTGTTGGATGGTCTGAGATTGATCCTTGCTGATGGGTTTGTGTGGGGGACTCTCTGGGCACTTTGCCCTTCTCAGGTTGAAAGAGGGTCTGTTTTCAGACCACGATGAAAGTCACTTGGCATTTGGGGCACCTGAAGGAGACTGTTTCTTTCTCCAACTCTCTCCCATCTTCTTTCTTCCCATTTCTCTCATATACTGACTATATTAGTTTTGTAGGGCTGCCATAATAAACTACCACAAGCTGTGTAGCGTAAAACAACAGAAATTTATTCTCCCGTAGTCTGGGAGGCCAGAGTCCAAATCAAGGTGTCTTCTGGGGCCTGCTCCTCTGAAGTTCTGGAGGAGGGTCCTTCTGCGGCTCTCCCAGCTTCTGGAGGCTCCTGGAGCAGCTTGGATTATGGCAGCAGAACTCCAGCCTCTGCTTCCATCCTCACCTGGCCTTCTTGCTGATGTCTCTTGGAATCTCCGAATCTCCCTGCCATCACTAGTGCCCCAGTCACCGGGTTCAGGCCCAGCCTGGTCCAGGGCGACCTCATCTTAGTTTGAAGACATCTGCAAAGACCCTGTTTCCAAACAAGGTCATGTTCGCAGGTCCCGGAAGTTAGGACTTGGACATATCTTTTGGTGGAACATGATTCAACCCACAACACAGATTGTTTCTTCTCGCTCTGAGGCCTGCCTGGGACCCAGGGGCACCCACTTAGGTGTTGCTTAATCTTCTCTCTGCCCTTGGAGCCAGAAAAGTTTATCCTAGCTGCAGCCCATCATGAACCTGTGTGGCTCAGTTAGACAGACACACAGTGAGGGAGAAATCAGTTGGGGGCCATTCGCTCCCCTGTTTAGGACACTTGTTACCTAATTGAGCTTGACAAGCAGGAATTGAGTCAAGCTGCATGGCTCACCCTTCATTTTGGGGGTTTTATCATTTCACCCCTTGTCTAAGGTCTCTGATGCCACTTGGCTTGGCGGGCAGCCTCCGTCACCCAGGGGCCCAGGAGAGCAGAGCTCTGCCCTTTCCTTCACAGCGTTCTCATGCAGGGGAATCCTGGGGCCTGGGCAATTGCTCAGAAGCCTCTCCAAGATGCCTTGGAGCTAAATTTCCCCAAGCTGAAAGCACACTCACCATTTGAGAGCCTTTCCTTTCCTGGAAATCGTTTCTCTTTGCTAAAGTGACAATAGTTCCTTCATTACTACTCAGCCACCTACCTGTTCCCCATCTTCTCCTGGTTAGGGCAGAGGTTCCCGAGATGTTAGTAAAACATCTAGGGCTGGGCCCCACCTCCAGAGAGTCCAATTTGGGTGGGACCTGAGAATTAGAATTTTTTAACAAGTTCCCATGTGGTGCTGACGCTGCTGGGGGTGGGGTGGGGGTGGGGGGACATACTTTGAGAACACCTGGGTTAAAGCGTTGGCTCAGCATTATCAGCAGCTTTCCTGTGAGTTTGGCTAGGAAAGGATGAGCTGCTCAGGGTATCTTAAAATTAAAGCCAACACCCCCCCGCCCCCAATATGTATGTATGTGTGAATATAAATACATACATGTATTTAATCTTTGAAAATGTTATCTGACATTGAAGAGACGCAAGCAGATTCAGAAAATGTTCAGGATTGGGCTTGAGCTCAAGAGAGCACATCACTTTTCCCCCTACGCCTCATCTCCTTCTCAGTCTCCTTTCCATACATGCTTCCCCAATGTCTGCAGGCCCCTGTTGCTCCACTAAGGCTGCTGCTTGGAGCCCTTGCTGGATGTTGAACCAAGAATCAGTCACAGACGGGCTATAGCAATGGGTTCCTCCAACACGGTCTCTACATTCTCTCTCTGGACAAAGGACAGAGCTGGACACTGCTCACAGCATCGCTCAGAGGCAGGTGACTGTGTCATGGCCTCTCATGCCAGGACTTGGGGTCACCATCCAAGCGGGACTGAGGCAGGAACTGGGCCAGGGAGATGTTTCCCCACCTCCCCCAGAGCTTCTCATCCCAGGACCTAAGCATGGTTACAGATATTAGGGTTACTCGCCTGTGCCCCAAACCTATCAGGCATTGAAATCCTGCTCATTTATTATTCATTCATCCATTCATTCATTCGGACAGTATTTAGTGAGGGCTTACTATATGCCAGGCTCTGTGCTAAGTGCTGAGCGTGCAGAAGTGACAAACCAGACATAGGCCCCTACTTCAAGGAGCTGACATCCTGGTGGGTGCTGAAAGCACATAAACGGAATAATTTTGGCTTGAGATAAGTACAATAAAGTACTTGTAGTACTGTTGGGGGTAAGGTCACTACCTGCATAAGATGATCAGGGAAATCCTCCCTCTCTGGTTTAAGCTGAGATGTGAAAGATAGAAGAGAGAGTGACGATGATGGCCTGGATAGGATGATGGCAGAGGAATTTGAGAAGTAGATAAAATGCTCTTTTTGCTGTTAGCAGATATGAACAGATTTGAAGAAATTAATGTGACTAATACAATTTACCCCCAAGTGTGATTGAGTTTACAATTCTGTCACTATTTGTGTGCCTTTATTAGCCAGAAAATGGATAGAAATTATTAAAAGTGTAATGATGTATATAAATGCAACAAAAGAAGTATGTATAAGGTACAGAAGTAAGGCGGAGCAAGGAGGGATTTCTTCTGTTGAAGATCAGGGATGGCGATATCTAAATGGGGTTTTTTGGTTTTTTTTGTTTTTTTTTTTTTAATCTTCATTTTATTGAGATATATTCACATACCACGCAGTCATACAAAACAAATCGTACTTTTGATTGTTTACAGTACCATTACATAGTGGTACATTCATCACCCAAATCAAACCCTGACATCTTCATTAGCACACACACAAAAATAACAAGAATAATAATTAGAGTGAAAAAGAGCAATTGAAGTAAAAAAGAACACTGGGTACCTTTGTCTGTTTGTTTCCTTCCCCTATTTTTCTACTCATCCATCCATAAACTAGACAAAGTGGAGTGTGGTCCTTATGGCTTTCCCGATCCCATTGTCACCCCTCATAAGCTACATTTTTATACAACTGTCTTCGAGATTCATGGGTTCTGAGTTGTAGTTTGATAGTTTCAGGTATCCACCACCAGCTACCCCAATTCTTTAGAACCTAAAAAGGGTTGTCTAAATTGTGCGTGAGAGTGCTCACCAGAGTGACCTCTCGGCTCCTTTTGGAATCTCTCTGCCACTGAAGCTTATTTCACTAAATGGGGTTTTAAAGGATGCATAGGAGTTTTCTTTATGGATAAAGGAAGGAAAGGTTTTGCAGTAAAGGGGACAGAAAGAGGCATAAAACTAGGCCCTGGGTACTGCAGCATCAACCCTGGTGGTCTCCAGACACTCTGCCCAGACGCCTTTAAATTGTTCCTTTATTAAGCTCTCTGCATTACTCAGTTTGACAGTCCCATCAATTTCCAGCTTAGATGCTGACTGATAAATCCTGATGTTCATACCAGGGAGAATAGTAAACATGTAAACATATTCTCTGTGCACACACCCCCTTCCCTTATGTGCACCCCTGGACAGCAAGCTTCTAAGAAACTTCTAAGAAGCTTGCTGTTCTCTCTTTTTGAACCTCAGCTAACTGAATGAGTCCTAGTAGAATTATCTTCAATGAGGTGACACTAAAAGTTGCTTTGTCTCTCTAGGGTGAGAGTAGGGAATTGTATGGGGGCAGGGAGGTAATAAAATGATGGCAAGTAGGGTGGTGCCCTGTGCTCCCCGGCACTAGGACTTCTGCCAGCCCCCCGGGGTCGTTATAAGTGAAGAAACCGGAGGAAACGACTGCTCACAAACCGTCGTCCTCCATGCTTGGTAGAGGCTGTTAGTACATTGGACCAGTGCACAGGCAGGACCTTTGAGAGGAAATGAAAGAATGCTCTCTGGTGATGTCAAAGAGTCGGTAGATGGTGAGTCACAGGGTCATAACCAGGAGTCTGAATAACTGTACGTCTTTACATGGAAAATTTCCACTCCTAAAGAATTTCCCACCTACTGCCTTGCATGTCATATATGTGTAAGCATTTCTTAACTGCCCTACTGGAATCTGAACTCCTTGAAAGCCAAAGCCTACCCAAAGATAATTTTTAAGATATTAAAAACATGAGCCTGATACAAATATAGAACAAACAAATGTCAAAGATGTCTTTAAAGATTTAATGAGGGAACTAGAAAGATTCTAATGCTGGTTCAGACATTTGAGGAATAGATATTTATATAGTTAGTCTAGAATATCATGCTGAAGTAAATTTGTAAGTTAGAAACAAAACTGGTTAATGTCCTGCAGGGTAATAAAACCGTACGTTTTGAATTATCTTTTCTACTAGACAGACAGCATTTGCATTTCTACAGGATAAAAATCTCTAAGTTAACAAGAAACTTTCAGTCTGCGTCCTAAACAGCAGTTACTAGTAGGACAAACAAAGGTACATTCTAGAAAATCACGTAATTCTTGGGCAGGCCTGTTAAACAAACACCCCGGTTTAAACTAAAGGGACTTGCAGTCATTCGATTGCTTTGTTTCCAGGTTTTGGATGATTTTTTTTAACAAGCCATATGCTCTTGAAGACTCATGACAGCATGGTACCTGGCACATAGGAAATGGCCACTGTTTGTTGAATGAATCCATGAATGGAACAAACATCCCAGCCATTTGGAGAAACGGGTTAGCCAAGCCAAGTCCATGGTCCACAGTGGCATTGGCTACCAGATTCCAAGCAGGGATCACACAGACTCCCTGGGGGAGAACAGAACAGCAGTTCAAATAAGAACAATCTGTATAGGCAGGTGGGAAAGGGATCCGGTCCTGGTGGTGTAGAGCTTTTCTGTGATAGCTCTGTAATCGCTTTAGAGTGTCAGTAGGGGTCCCCTAATAAATGTGCATTATTAGTTTCTGGCAGCCCACAGACCTGTACAGATGCATCATGAAAGTGGAAAGGAGAGCTGTTAAATCTCAGCTCAGAATCTTTGAAATAGCCGGCAATGGGGCACTGAACAAAGAAGCACCATAAATGAAGGACATAGCAGGCAGGAAGTTGGAATTTTCCAATAGTCATGCCCAGCTTTGAGTTAACAGGTAGAAGAAAAGAGAGGAGAGGTATTCTAGTCACTGAAGATAGTATTTACATTTTATACAGTTAGAACTGTTGGATTTTTTTTTAATCTCCCCACCCTCAATTTGATGTTCTCAGCATTTGGAATAAATTGTGTGTGTGTGTGTGTGTGTGCGTGTGTGTGCGTGCGCGCACGCATGCGTTTTAGTTGTTGCAAAATTTCTCCAGAACAAGTGTCTCTTGTCAGAACCGGATGGTCTGAGGTTTCCTGCAGCTCCCATGCCCATTTTAAAGAAGGAATAACTGAGTACTTGTATCAGTTGGCTTTTGCTGTACAATAAACCAGCCCAAGTACATTAGCTTAAAACCACAAACGTATTATTTCTTATGATTCTGTGTGTTGGCTGGGCGGCTCTTCTAGCTTGGGTTGGCTGAACCCATTCATATGACTGACATTTAGCAGGCACGTTGGTCTGGGATTGATTGTCTCTGCTTTATGCATTACTTGTCATCTACCAGGCTAGCCCAGGCGTCCTCACATAGTGGTCACAGGACTGCAAAGAGCAACAAGAAAAAGGCAAGACCCAGTGCACAAGCACTTTTCAAGTCTCTGCTTCCTCTTGTCCCACTGGCCAAAGTCAGTCTCATGGCCAAACTCAAAGTCAGTGTGGGAGGGGTGGATATTTACAGGGAGGAAGAACTTGGGGCCATTTTCGCAAACCAGTCTCCCATACATGTAGCAGTGAAGTAATGCCCCTAAATTTATAAAGCTAAGTCGGGACAAGGCTTCCACACCATGAGCCCTTTCCCAGGATTCCAAGGTTAAGGCCTAGTTTGCTTTAAAGCTTATGTCAGAGGTACTTAGAACAGAGGGAGTTGTGGTGGGTTTCAATGAGGGATCTTGACTTTGCATTTTGAGAGGAACCCATCTCCTTAATTAGAATAACAAACTGAGCAAGGGTCCACCAGGCCACCCCCACCCAAAGCCTCGACCTCTGAACTCTACCGTCCCATGTTCTTTGGCTCACCTTCCATGAGGGCAGAACACTAGCCTTGGCCTGAGCTTTGAGCCCCCCATTCCACATGGAGAGGGGGACACAGAGTCCCTGCAGGGGATTTTCACCTCCTGGGTCTCCTTGTTCTGCTCAATATCGTCCACTCTCAAGTTAAGGGAGGATTTAGATAGTCTCTCCGTCATGCTAATAATCTGGTACCTCCTCAGTCCCATGCTCTTTAAATATTTGCTTCAAGTTTGATTTAGAGGGAGGTTGAGCACTACATCAGGGAGGAGCACAGGCTGAAGCTCCTGGTGGCAACCCTTGGCCAGTCCTTTGTGGCCTTGAGCAGGTTAGCTCTGGCCTCAAATTTGAATACCTCACTCAGCAGACTAAAGTCTTGCTCTTAACTTAATCCTGAGCTGGGTTGGCCTCCCACCTCTAGAGACTTATCAAACTGTTCCTTCTAGGCAAGTTCACCATTGCCCCTGAGAAGGGTTCTGGTAAATGCAAGCTCTCCATCGCCTTCCATTTGTGGAGATGTTTTAGGTGTGTGAAGATTGCTTTGGCCAGCTTGGCTTTCCACCCTTGTACTCTACTTCCCACACATTTTCTTAGACTTGAAGGAGTTCTTGTTTCATTTCTGTTCAACCTTCAGCCTAACAGCACAAAAAGGAAATGGGTCCTGGATAGTTAACACTGGTTTTCTTTGCCAGCAATGGAGAAAGCCCAAATTGAAAAATCAGCAATAATCCCTACATTTTCAAGATTGAAGCAGTTTATAGAAATATTCAAGGTGGACCTGCAGGTGTTGACTTCCATTTTTTCAGCCTGCCCCAACAGCTTTCAGTTAAGAAAGAAGCACAGAGAGGGGGTGCCCTATTTTCCTTAGAGCAGCTCCCTGCCCAAGTACAACGAGTTGACCGTCCTTCATTTCTTCTAAAGCATTGCTCGAGATCATAAGTGAGATCACTCCCAAGCCCTAAAGTAAACATCCTCATGACATCTTCTGCCACCATAATGAGAGATTCCTGAGTTATTACGCAGCTGTATAACAGAAGGCTCTGTTCCCAGCCAGTACGGCAAGGCTCTCACATTCTTGAAACATGATGTGCCCTTGTCAGTAGCTCCCAGGCTCGTCTTCAGGGTTCCCCAGCAAAGACTGAAGCAAACACCGGGCAGTTCCCTTCTGCCAGGAATGGTTCCTAAAGGCACATTGTGTTTTCACGCTGCCTATAAAACAGGGCCGTGGACATCCGCTGCCTGCCAGCTGCCTGGAGGGGAGTGATTCCAGTTACGCACAGGGAGAATGAGAGCAGAAGGGGACCGGCCTCGCCATCATTCATTCACCTTTCACAATTTCTTCTTGATGGATCCTGGTCACTCCTTTCTAACACTTCACAGAACAGGCCTCCCACCACTCCCGACTGCCACTCTTAGGTCTACAGGCTCTGTGCTATTTTCCTGAGGGGTCAAATCAAGCGTGCCCCCCGTGAGAAAGCAGACTTGGCAGTCTGAAATTCATTTTGTTCTGTTCATCCTCCTGATTTTTTTCCTTCCCAGGAGCACGTGCTTCTCAATCATGTGTAAAGATAATTGGTGTGCCCTTTTATTCTTTTCTCTCCCCGAACGGGGAAACATTTTGCTCTTCCCTTTGAAATACCACCAGTGGTCTCCGTGAACTTATTTTTAGACGTGTGGAAGCATTCCAGGGAAAATCGATGCCCGCTGTGGATAAAGCCCTGAGTGTGTTTATTGTGGGTGACAGGAAGAAGAAAATGGGGTGTTCTGCTGTGGAAGGAGCTCAGCCATACGCCTGTGTGCAGTATGGCTCCCTTTAATCTGAGAAAAAGAAACAAGCATTGTCGATAATAGTATGCAGATGTCCAGCCCCAAATGAGGACATATTGCTAATTAGCTATATTGTTAGTGTGTTTTAAGGAGAAAGGCTGCAGTGACGTTAATTATAATCTCTGTTGTTTGTTGTTCAAAGAGTATGAGACCAAAAGCATTGCTAATAATATCTTCTTTAATATCTTCAATAGAAGATTCCTCGATTTTTTTTTTCTTTAAAATCCCACATGAAAGCCACACTAGGGATAATGAGGCTTGTAGCCTGAGCCTAATTAAAACAAAATATAACTAGGCCCATGGCCATCATCATCATCAACTAGTACTTACTGGGTTCCTTTGCACTTGTGGAATTGGGGCCAGGGGGAGTTTGGAGATTGCAGATACAGCCTGTTCTTTGCCCTCCAGAAATCTGCCAACCAGTCTGCCTCCAAGAAGTCTGCCTGGTTGTATTAATCTGGGAACAGTTATCACAGATAAAAATATAGAGATAGATAGATACTAAAACAGTCCTAGCCAGCCACAGTTTGTTACAAGTGTGTGATTCTTCTGGAGGCTCTGGAAGTGGTCACATCAGCCCTGTGTTTCACACACCAGCCTTCGGTGGTGTTTGCAGAATAGGGCAGTGACTATTTTGCAGACTGGGACGATGGCGTTTAGCACATTTTCTCCAAAGATGGACCCAGTCACCTGCCCATTTCCACACCTCGCTCTTCCCGCTGAGGTGGTCACCCTAATTTGCCTTGTGGCTTGGTTCACCAAAGAGCTTTATTCCCTCTGCCTCCTGTTCATCTGTCAGTGCCAGATGACCACAGCTGGGGGACTCTGACCAGTGGAACCATTTTAACCCCTTGTGCGACTGCAGTGAGTCACCTTAACCGTGACGGCCGCCAAACAAGCAGCTCCAGCTGGCAGTGGTTGGAGGCAGTGCTTGGGCATCCTTTGTCTTGGGCCACTGATTGACTCAGGAAAAAGGACCCAAATGATAACGCATCTGGGCTTGCTGTCTCAGAAACTGTACCCAGCCTACAGATGAGGGATCTTTGCTTCTAAATTGATCTGGACAGAGCTTTCCAATGGCCGGTCAAGCCCAAGTGCATTCAGAGCCAGCTGATGAGAGTAGGTAGGAGAGAAGAGGCCCCAGCACCATACAGTTCCAGCAAGCCTCCGATGACTCTGAGAATGCCACCAGGAAAGCAGTGGCCCAGTGGAAAAGTCACAGGCGCTATGATAGAAGGCTCACCAACCAAGAGCTGCTGTGTCAAGACTTCTGGTTCTAGGCCTCGAGTTTACACTATTTTATGCAGGTGTATCTTTTACTATACCAGAGTGACCCAGATCATAACATCCATTCAATTCCAGCTCTGTAAACTTTGGAATCTAAAAACCAGGCAGTTTTGACCAGAGCTCAGGGAATTTGCACCTGCTGTTTCCTTTGCCAGGACTGCAGTTTTCCCTGACCTGCCTCCTCCTTCTGCCCTGTTGTCTTCACCTATTTAACTTCGACTTGTCTGTTCCATTTCAGCTCAAACATAACTTCCTCAGGAAACCCTTTCTTTCTCTTTAATGCCAGTTTTCAAAGTAAGGAGTTTTATACTAACTACCTCAAATGGTGTTAATATAGTTTTTTCTGGCGCTCTGTCTTTAGAGTATCATAAGCTTGTGGATTTTCATAGATTCAATGTATGTCAGTTGACTACAATCCCCAACCCCTCATTTTGATGCCCAAATTGTCAAATCTTTGAGAAATGGGGGCCCATCATGCTGGGCCCTGTGTCCCTTAAAGAGGACCCTATTGATCACTGAAACCTTCCTTGCTTTCTGGCACAGCAGAGTATCCCAAACTCACCTCTGTCTTCCTGGCCCACGCTCGGAATCAGCCATTTGTTCCCAGAGCCCTGGTTCCTTTTGGTGGCAACAAACATCTTGAAATTTATGGAGCTTATTTTAATACAAATTAAAAGAAATACTACACTGCACAGTGAGTAGTTGATTTGAAGAATGCAATATATAGACGCTGAAACATTGAAAAGATTCTGTAAAAGTGTGGAGAAGGGTATGGATGTGGAATAGAATACTGAGAAAAGATAGCAGCAGCCTTCACTTTTCTGCCACTGTGAAAGTCAACCATTATGTTTTCTTAAATGCCCTGTAGGTGCCTCTATGGTTGGAGATTGTGTTCAACTGCAAAGAACAAGAAACTCAACATAGAGTCACTTAGCCAATCAGGGCTTTTAGTTTTCTTGGGTAAAAGAAGTCCAGAGGTTGGCATTCCAGGACTGGTATAATGGCTGTACAATGCCAAGGCCCCTCCATCTTTCCTTTCATCTGCCTCACTTTACTTCAAACACTGTATCTGCATTCCAGGTAGGAGAAAGTGGATGAAAGGATGGCAAAGGAAAAACTGAATCTGCCTCCTTTCCAGCAGTCCCATCCAGCCCTTCTACCTAAAACTCCTTGGGCAGAACTGGGCCACATGATTGCCCCCAGCTGCAAAGGATGCTGGGAAATACAGTTTTGAGCAGGCACATCACCACCCGAAACAAATGCTGGATGACGAGAAAAGGGGAACGGATGTTGATAGGCAATTGCAATGTCTGCCACAGCACTATCATCTAAGGCAAAATACTAGGCGGCCTGGGCATGGCATTTTTATTATTATTCCTACTTTAGATAAGAATAAGTTGTAAAATAAAGGGGGGACGCGAGCTAGGCACAAAGATGATGTAGCCGAATAATATGACCACCATAGACACCTGCCTTAGCAGTTAGATTGTATGTGTATAAACCATAGAATAGTTTCCAGTCGCCTCTTTCCCTTTTTATTGATCGCCGAAGCTCTAAAATCAAGAGTCACAAGAGGGAGCAGTGCTACATGTTTTGCGGCAGCCTTGTCAATGTTAACTCACAGACTGAAGATCAACCCAAAGACAGATTGTGGATGAAGAAACATTTTCCCTAACTAAGCAGCGCCCCTCATGTCACATGAATTCAGGCTAAAGGAATCCTATCACCCCTTGGAGAGAATGGTGATGTGTCTCTCCTTAAACTCCCAGACTTCTCTGAGCTCTTGCCTTCACAGAAGCATGTTTATCTGTCTAAACAAAACACAAACTATTTAAATCCTCATTCTGAGATCCACCCTTCTAACAGAATTTTTACTCTGTTAGAAAAAATAATTGGTGGGACACTCAGTGAGCAAGGCTAGTGATAACTGGAGCAGATGTCCATCAACCAGGACTACCAACGGGGACTCTGCAAGGACGATGTGTCCCTTTCAGCAGGGATGGAGTGTGGAGAAAAGGCTTCTTTCTGTCTGTTGTCTCCCACCCAGGAGACCAAAATGACGGCTACCTCAGACTCAAAATCGAAAGAAGTGGAATTTCATTTTATATGGGCCATTCTTGGACCCCTTTCCCTGATGCCAGGGCTTCTGGTTTCGGAATATCTTGGGGGCATGCCCAAGACTTCCAGTTAAATATGTTTTGGCAGAGGTGCAAGAGTAACTCACATGTTCAGAGATCATGATTAGCATTTCTTTATTACCTCCCAGCCTCCAAATGCTTTACAAATACTGAGCCTGGGTTGGGAGGAGGGGGGTTGTGGAGAAAATGCCGCAATTGTGTACATATCTCAAGCCAAAACCTACATTAGCCCCAGTAGTCTGCATATCCCCAGCAGATGTGCTTGTGGTCTGAGTTAACCAGCCAATTGCCCTAACCCTCCACTTCTCTTATCACGTTAACACAACCCGAGTTATCTTGAGGATCCTGCTGGGAGGGACTGGATTGTCCTTATTATCTGCTCTGTCTTACATGGACAGTCGTTGAGCCACAGAGCATTTAAGTGGTGTGTTTAGTCAGCCACTGAGCCAGGATTGCTATATAGTGGTGTATTTCCTAAAAGGAAAATTCCAGGAGCCAGATCAAGAAACCAAATCAGGTCCTTTTCTTCCCAACCATCTAAGCAAAATGCCAAATAGCAAAAATACATTTCCCACCCCTTCTTTTAAAATGTGTGTTTTAGTAGTAGAAAGGGTAGTTCACCACAGGGGAAGGGAAAAGAAAGTTGGCTTCAAGTTCTGCTTTTAACTCAATTAAGCAGTATGTCCCAGTTGCCACAATGAAGTTTAGGCTTGATTTGCAAGGTATCCCTGAAGCAGCTGGAAGGCAAATCCTGGGCCCCTTTGGAGATTTCTATTCCTAAGTCCGATACAGGAAACTCTCCATGAGAATCCAACTCCTCGTTAACTCTGTCGGGGAGAGAAGCGGGGGAACAACTGCATTCAGTATCTCCCCTGGAGCCGTGATGGAGAGGTCTTATTTTGAGGGAAAACATATCTTACCTCCCTCCCTCCTTCTCTCTCTCTCTCTCTCTCTCTCTCTCTCTCTCTCTCTCTCTCTGTGCTGAATTCAATCTCACAGTAATCCATTTGGCCTCCGTCGTGTTGAGCAATGCCTCAGAATGCCAGGGCGACTCCCTGAGGATGTGCCAGGAGACAAAAAGCATGGCACAGAGGTGGCTGGAACGGTGAACAAAAACTCTGCCCCTGGCCACATCTCCTGCGCAGAAAGGAAGGGCAAGCAAAAACATGCCAAAGGCAGCCCACTCTTCTCTTTGTATCTGCACGTTTTAAAGAGGAGGCAGACACGTTCTCCATCCCGTTCCTCCTCCTGGGCTCTTCCACCCTTCACCAAGGTGGTCTCTGCACCAGTGAGTTTATTCCTTAGCCCCCCTCATGCTTAAGGAGATACAAAAGAAAATCCATTCCTCTAAGGAACCCCGCCTTGAGCTCTCTAAGAAGATATTTATCTGCTGTGTTGTGTTTCTTCCTAGGGCTGTTCTTGACCTTGGTCTTTGGGGTCAGGAGTATTTTGACATGGACATAACCCTTTGGCTGGGTCAGAGACATTGCACTGGGGGGCAGAGAGTGCGTTTGGAGACACCGTCCTGGAATATACTCCCCCAAACCTCAAAACACATCCAAGAATAGCAAGAACATTAACCACTGACCCAAATGCTTGTGAAATTCTATCTCCAAGTCTCCCTCCACTAGTAAACATGAAAATGCTCTCCCCGAAGGAATGGAGAGAGCCTCCGATGAGAGATCCAGGGAGAATGAAAGGAGGATAGGAAGGGCAGGTTTGGGAAAAGAGTCTAGCAATTCTACAACTCTTCAATCATTAGGAAACTGTTTCCCCAGCAAGGACCAGAGACATTTTCATTAGCTGTGAAGAATAACAGACCCGCAGGTTTCTTTGCAGAGTGAAAAAAGTGGTTTCTTGCCACTGGTTCTTTGCCTAACTCAATCTTCTTCTTTTTTCCCCATCACATGGCCGTCTTTCTGATCCTCGAATGAGTCAAGCTCATCCCCACCTCAGGGCTGCGTTACTTACTGTTCCCACTGCTAGAATGTCCTTTCTCCCATCCTTGCGGGGTGCTGCCTTCTCTTCTTCAGGTCTCGCCTCCAGTGCCAACTTCTCAGAGAGGTTTTCCCTGGCCGCCTAGCTGATGTTGCCCCAGCCACTCTCAATCACCTCCTTCTTGTTTCTTCCTTGTTAGTAGTCACCACTCTCTGATCTGATCTTATTTATCTACATGTTTATTGCTTGTCCCCTCCAACTAGACGTACACTTCAAAAGAATAGGGTCCATGCCTGTCTTGTTTGTGACTGTTTTCCCTGAGTCTTGTAGGTAGTTGATGATGGATGGAGGGAGGGAGGGAAGGAAGGAGGGATATAATTGGTGATTTAGCTCAGGTATTTTATCTAGACTGGTCAGATCTTTTGCTTCACGACCCGCACCAAAGAAAAGAACCTCGGATACCAGGGTTACAACTAAAGCAACCCAGTGGTAATTGATTAAAGCACTGAGAAAGAAACTAAGATTTAATTCCAGTTCCAGATGGGTTCCTATCCTCCTTTAAAATAGCACTTTTGTTTTGAGGTGCTTTGTTAATAAACAGCCATCATAGGACATCACTGGCCCATAGGACATTCCCAAATAGGAGGTTGGGATAAGCTTCCTTAGGTTTGGCTTTTTAAAGATGGAGAAACTAGAACACGGGGAACCAAAGTGAGTTGGGGATACCATCATGGCTTAATTCCAGCCACTGGAATGCCCGTCCCCCAACTTTGATGGATTGTTAAGGATGGCGTTTTTTTAATCCTGTGTCGTCTCCTATTTATTTGTTTGTTTGTTTTAGAATAACCTCGATGTGGAAAGTGACTCCGCATCAGAAACCAGCTTCCCTATCTCCAGCGAAGAGCAGTGGAGCCATCAGGCTGCACACAGACCCTTCCCCAGACAGAGATTCCAGCAAGACGCTGAGCACCCTTCGTTGCAAAGAGATGGCCCCAGATCCTTTCTCCTCGATCTACCAAACTTTCCAGACCTTTCCAAAGCGGATATTAATGGGCAGAATCCAAATATCCAGGTAATGCTTGGCAGCTGGAAGGTGGGAGACAATGAAACTGTTTATCCCTGATCTGATTCCAAGGCTACTGCTGCTTCCCTCACTTTTCTCCTTAACCCTTTAATGAATCCTGCCTAGGATCATTTTATCTCTAATAAATACAGTGCTGCTTTCGTCTAATCCAACACCCTTGATTGTGAGATGCACCATCACTTTACGAACCATACACACACAAAAATACTGCTCATTATTATGACACACTTTTGATATGACACATCCTAATTTCAGAGAAATTAAAATGTAAAAACAAAAAAAAAGTAGTATGACTTGAAATTGATGAAATATGGCAGCTATAGGAAATGGCCAATCTACCATGTGAATAGACTAGGCAAATCGTAGCACAATTTTAGAGGTACTCGGGAAAGGCCTCCCTCTCTCTCAAAGCCCTCTCCAACTTGCCTGGGACACCAGAACTTCCTTCATCGGTGACAAAGCTTCAGTCACTCTAGAGAGTAAAAGGCTGATTAAAAGAAATTATGACCATAAGAAGGGGAGAGATGATTTCCTACCCCTAAGATAGGATGGGGAAGAAGCAGAGGGAAGTGGGAGATTAGGGAAAGGGGTGCCTGTGATTGAAAATAATCACATTCGTCTACACTGAAGTAGCACATTATACTTTACAAAGCAAATGCTGACCTGCGCTGACCCACCCTACTCCCTCCCAAAGGAGATGGAGCCTGTGTAATTTTTCCAGCATTATAAATAATACAAGAGGCACTCAGGAAGTTACGATGTGATTTGCCCAAGGTCACATGGCTGATAAATAGTAGATAAGGGGCTTAAATCCAGGCTCTCAGCCTTCCAAGAAAACCTACCTCACCAATCCGTGTTTCACAGACAAACACCTAATTTTGATTTTGCGTGTCCCTCCCTCTGTCTTTCCCCAGAGATGGTCCCCGTGATGGCTGACCAAGTCTTGTCCCTACCCAGCTCCTGTCCTCATTTGCTTCACTACATTTTAGCTTTGTTTTCAAATTATTTCCATTTGTGTAGGGGTGGCCCACACAAATGGCCACCATTTGCCAGTTAGCTTCTGTGGCAGAAGGACCCTGAACTTGACCTGAGTAATTGATCCTTAATTACTTAAATTAACAGTCTCTCTCTGAAGACTAATGCCCTCTGCATGACAAAGTTTTAAATCAGGTTTCCTTGATCGGTTGTTTTGCTCATAGCTCCAGTGTCACGGTGGCTGATAGATGACCCTGAGAGCGGTGATTCAATTATGCATTGCCCAGCACCTGCTGCAGATAAGACACTGCATTAGGTTATGGGGAATTAAGAAATGTTAGGCCCTTTCCCTCCAGTGACTCACGGGGCAAAGTGAGGAAAGGGCACAGTTGCTTAGATCCCGACTGCCACCTAAGACAGAGCCAGAGGGACCGTGGGGACGCGGTAGGTAGATCTCAGCGGATGGGAAGAGACAGGGCAAGGTGGTGGTGGTGAAACAGACAAAAGTGGAAAATGCTTTGGAGGTCACTCTGACAACCCATACACAGAAATCACATTGTGTTCCAATTAATATTTCTGATGAGTCTTGTGTTGTTCTAATTGATTAATTGGAAAAAGGAGCCTTTTGCTCCAGTGCCCTCTTTCCGGAAACTGGCCACATGGCCTTCTGATAAAGAACAAAGCACCCGCTGGTGGAGGTGCCGATGGGCAAAAAAGAGCATGGGTATCTCCAAACTGTGGCTCAACATTTTCCCTTCGTCCACAGGAAGTCATTTTCATTGTTCAAAGATTGTATGGTTCCAGAAACAAATAGCCCTCACGCCAAGGGTGCTTAGGCCCTAACCAAAATGGTGCTAAGCTTGCTATGGCTAGCATCGTTTCCCCAGCAGTGAGAAATGTCACTGTGGGACTTCAGGCCGAGAACTGAGCGATCAGTGTTATTGATTTAACAATTGCCAACGTAGAATTCCAAACAAGTGCCTAGATGCAGGGGAGTGGAAGGCTGTAGGGAGAGGATCCCCTTGCGGAAACATTACTGAAAGCACAGTGCTACACTGAAGAACAGGGCAGAATTTCTCAGAATCCCCTTTCTCTCTCCCAAATAAACCCGTCAATCTGGAAATCCCCATACCCAGTCCCAATCCCATTAGTGCCGGTTTAAAATATTACCTGAATGTTAGCGAAGAACAGCAGTGCAAAAGCAGTTGGTATCCACGGGACTGGAGGACCCAGATTTCTTTTCCAAAAATAGAAAAGGGCAACCATGAAGAGCTGACCCCGTTACCAGCTGTGTCATGGATTTGTGCGTGAGTTCAGCAGAGCAGCCAAGATTGCAATTCATTTCTCATCATAATAAGCTGTTTGTTTAGCCAAATGGGAAGTAGGAAATGCTTTAGATGGTTCTGCCTGGCTTCCCAAGGGGAGAGGGGCCTCCAGGTGTGGCGAGAACACAGGGCCAGAGATGAAGGAGCAGGGGATAAATGTAAGCTGAGGCAGGAGAAGTCCACACTGGGCTGCGGGTGCCCCCAGCAGGAGAGTCTCTGGCAAAGCCTCTTGGACTTCGATAAAATTCAGTTGCCCCGTGGGCTGTCACACAGGTGATGCTGCATATATGAGGCAAGGAGAAATAATTTGCCATACTCTCCTCTGGTACTCCAAGCCACCAGCTTATGTAGATGTAAAGCAGGTGAACAATGACAATCAGTGCTTTGTTCTCCATTTCCTCTTAACCCTACCCCAGCATGGGAAAAAGTTTACCCCCAGGTGGTCCTTCCCAAAGGGATGCTTTGGAGGATAGGGTGGGAAGAGGGACAGGGTCACTCCTATAAGGTCCCCATATTTTTCTTGAATTATCCTTTGCACAGTAAAGAGCATCTCAACTCCCAAGAATACAGGTTTCCCCAGTATAGTTCCAAACATCAGAGTTATTGGCAGAATGGATTAGAAACTAATGCAGCTATCACCCAGATATGATTAGTCAGTACCCCCAAAAGACTATGCCAGCACTTTCTGTTTGCCCCCTGCCCCGTCGGGTCACCCTCTTTCCGCTTCACACAATCCCTGTGTGTGTTCACTTTCCATGGGCAGTACGCAGGCTGGGGGTGTTTTATTGACTGGATGACTTGTCGGCCCTAAAGAATAGAAAATCGAGCTGCATTTCTGGCTCTCTGTTTCCGGAAGAACACAAAAGGTTAGTGTTGGTCTCCCAGAAAGATACTCAAAGAAAGAAAGAAGCAGCTGCTGCCCCTATTTCTGCACATAAGTGTGCATGCTTGTGTACACACACACAGACACACACAAAGACACATTTTCACACACACACATTCACACATTCACACAGACACACAGGGCCTTGGCCGCGGCAGGCCCATGCACCACTGCACTTGAGTAAACCAGTTCCCTGGTGGTCCTTTAAAAGATGAGGTGCTTTCTAAAAGGGGGTGACTGGTTCCGTGGTGGCAGCCCTTGCCCCTTCTGTACAGCAGTGCTCTTTTGTTGAAATCCACTGGTTTGATGCAGGGTGACTGAGCAGAGCAGACAGCCCCGGTCCCTGCAGGCCCCTCAAAGCATTTCCTCTCGCCGGGCAGCAGAGTGAAGGCTGGTGAAGGGGCACATCACCGGCTCTGCTTCCATTGCCAACTGTGCTGGCCTCGCTTCTCCCCTCCCCTGGCAACCTGCCCCTCACCCCACCTGGTTATCACTTCAGCTGGAGCTGGGGAGCTGGATGGGAACCTGACACCCTCTCTCCCTCTCTCACATCCACCCCCTCCAACCTCTCCAGTCTCTGGGAGTGTTTCCCACGGTCCAGGGCAGGGGGGCCCCCCCGTCCCTCCCACGAAGTGACCCACACCTCTCCAAGAGACATTTTAAGCCTGTGCAAGGAGCCATGTCCCTCTTTGGCCTCTTGACTTGTAGGGAGGGAAATCCTAAAAAGGGGCCACATCTACTCTTGTAGAGCATTTTTTCTCTTATCTCCTCAAGTCCAGTTCCTCTCTCCCAAGTTAATTAGACCCTCCAGTTTAAAGCTGACTTCAGGCTGTGGAAGTGAGTGGGGAAAAAACAACGATGCACAAAATAGAAAGGAATAGCCTTAAATTCCTGAATAGCTTCTCCGTATTAAATTTAACACAATACTAGAAGTCGGTTATTTAGAAAAAATATATCATTCAGGAAAGAAAGTAAATCCCCCGGGAGAAATTAGACTTGAACTTCAGTATCATTGGCTGGGTTTTGGGTCTGCAGCTAATGGTCAGATAGCAAAGACAAAAATTTCTAAAATAAACTCATTGTTAGGCTTACTGCATCAAGTCATTACTACAGTAGCTATCACAACCAAATATTTCTCTTTTCTGGATCAATCTGAGATCAGTAGTCATTTCAACCAATATACTTTTTCTTTTCTTCCATGAAGGGGCCTTAAAAACAGTTATCTAAAGGCCTTTATTTTTTTCCTTGCACAGACTTATTTACACGGCTATAAGTCTCCTGAGTGCTACAAGATACAATCAGATGAGTTGGCCAGGGCTACAAATGCTGTACGTGCTTCTACTTCAGATTCCCACCCCCCTCCCTTTTCTTGAAAATACTTTGGGAACAACAAGCCTGGCTGGGTAGTTCCTGAGAAACTTCTGTGCCCAAGACATGGACCCATGGGCCATGGGGCCCAGTGTACACTCCTTAGATTCAGCTTTGCCGTTGTCGAGGGCATGCGTGGTGGGGTCAGCCCTACCTGCATTTGGGATTTGGCACCACTATTTATGGGCCAATCTAAGCCCCTGCAGCCTCCCACAGGTTACTTAACTTCTCTGTGCCTCAGTTTCCTTGTCTGTAAGAGAGAAGTGATAATACTAACTGCCTCCCATGATTCTATGAAATCCAAGTAAGGTGCTTAGCACAGGGTGAAGTACGTGCTGGAGATGCTGGTTGGAGGTGATGATGGGGATGGTGACAGCAGAGCAAAATTTATGAAATAATCCACAGTCAAGAGACCGAGTTTGAAGAACTGGCTCTGCACCTTCCTTGCTATATACCGTGGGAACCCCAATTCTCCAAGCCAGTTTCTGTGCCTGGACAATGGGTCTAACTTGTGTAGAAAGAGCAGTTTGGAAGGGCAGCTGCAGATCTCAAAGCATGGAATCGCAGTTGGCTGTGGTTGCCACAGTAGTTTCTACTGCATCGATAGATCTTCCTAGTCCATTCGTGGTCTTTCTGGGGTGATGGGCAAGGAAGGAGGGGTAACATAATTCTGCAGCCAAAACCTTCCCTGGAGACTGTGTTCCTGTCCCCAGAGGCTGTGTGCTCCTGAGGAAATCACTTCACCTCTCAGTACTCATTTTCCTCTCTGTGAAAGACGGACCAAAACCCGCCAAGTCACCACCATTTAAAAGGACTCAGAGGACCCATGAGATAAAGACTCTGGTGTCTTCAGAAGGACACAGCTTTTATATTCTCAGTGCCATTAGTTTATTATCAGTTACATTGAGAACTGTATTAGTTTTTCTGTGGGAAGTGCCTCTCAGGAAAAGAGGAAAGAGTTTCTTTCTAATAAATATTTTAATGATCAAGAGAAGGAAATCATTTCCTTGTTCTGGACAGAATTCTCCAAATCGGTACCAGTTTTGGACTGTCTTGGACCTGAGGAGATTCTGCCAGAAGATGGACTTCGGGTTTTTGGAAAAGTTCCCTTTCTTTTACTGTCCTTATTCATGGTGTTGAAAAGTCCAGAAGAAACAAATACATGAAGACACTTCGATTATGTGCATTTGGGATGGAGTCTTCATCAGCTTGGGAATCTGTTGTGCTCACAACCACACCATCCACTCATCATATCAATTATTGTTCCAGACATCTTTATAAAATTATTTTTTGATCCTGAAGAACATATAAAAATAATGAGGGCAAAAGGAAATATAAGACTAATCCCTACTGTTTTAGAAGTCATTGATCACATTCGTTGAGTCTTTTTAATTGGATGCCTATGAAATTTCAGGTTCGAGATTAGATTTCTTCTTTTGATATCAGTATGATATCCCTGTTAACTCCAGGGAAAGGTGGATCCTAAGGTTTCTATTTGTTTTGTTCTTTGCTTTTGTTTTTATTTATTTTACTTTTTTATTAGAGAAGTTGTGTGTGTACAGAACAATCATGCATAAAATGTAGGATTCCCAAACACTACTGTGTTATGAACATCTTGCATTGGCGTTACACATTTGTTACAACTGATGAAAGCACATTTTTGTATTTGTACTATTAACTATAGTCCATGGTTTAACTTAGGGTCCACTGGTTGTGTTGTGCAGTTCCATGGATTAAAAAAAATTTTTTTTATTCTAGCAACACATATACAACTAAAATTCCCCCCTTTTAACCATATTCAAATACATAATTCAGTGCTGTTGATTATGCTCACAAATGCTGTGCTTCTCTCACTCCCTCCATTACCAAAACTTTTCCATTATCCCAAATAGAAACTTTGTACATGTTAAGCCTTAACTCCCTTTTTAAAATTCAGTTGGGCCAGTGGGTAGAAATTAAAGGGAAGAAAGAAACCTCTAAACTGTTGAGATTTAGTCATTGATATAGGTTTTGGAGTAAAATTGTATTTTGCTACTTGTCATCTGGCCAGGCAACAGATCTATTTTGTTTGGATTTGAGCGGTGGTTTGAAGGGGAAAAAAAAATTGTATTGACGGTAATAGCTTGAAACATGAAATTATTTTTATTCCCGGCTTGGAGAAATTGCAGGGCACGTTTTGTTTAGGCAATCCCTTTGACTCCAGCCTGAATATAAATGGAATACCCTAACTGTTGTGCATGTCCCCCCTTATCTTCAACCCAGAGACTGATTTCATTACCATAATTGCAGGCCTGCCTGACTCTTGGCAGCCTTTCCCCGCTCCTCCAAGACCCCTAATAGCCCTGCAGAGGATTCCTGCAGCTCAGTTGCTCTGTCTGCAGGCAGAGGGGAAGGGGTCTGTCTCCAGGAGCTCAGTATTGCTCTGTTCCTGTCCCGCCGTCCACTCCTTCTGTGCTTGTCCTTCAAGCATTGCTGTGGGTCCCCGCAGTCACCATCACTCTCCAGCCACCATCAGTTCCAGCAAACATCAATGATACAAGATGTGAGGTATCACTAAAAAGCTCCATAATGATTTATATGCAAGGGATGCTTACAAGCCTGGACTAATGATGGTAGTGTGGGACAAAGCTACCTTCCAGGCATCCCACACCGGAGGAGGAAGATGCATTTGGCCTGCTGCAGTCTGAGTCTACTCTGGCTCAGGCAGGCCACGTCTTCGAGCTCGTCTGGACCACATGAGAGGGCAGTGTGGGCCCACCATCGGATGGGTGACTTCTTTTGAAATGTCAAAGCGAGCCAGATTGAAACCTCCCCATGCCTAACACAAAAGGAAGGAGCTGTTTGTCTTGGGGATGGGCACACCCCAGTGCAACTTGGCAGAGCATCTCAGCAACTGTCTCTGATGTCAGGTTAGGGCGAAACTGGAAATGCATCTGCCCAGTACATCTTTCACTGATTACTTGGAGCTCATGTGTCTGATTCATTTACACATAACTCATCCAGGAGGTGTTGCAAGAGCAGTACGACAGCCAAAGGAACCCAACGAGTCTTTCATTATATTTTTTAAATACGTTTCTCTGAGTTGATGGTCTCTCGTAGCCAAGGAGCTGCCGCCTTCCTACCGCATGAAAAACTGCAAAATGAGGCTCCGTAAATCCGAAAGCAAGTTCTAACCGTGGCCAGGGCCTGTCTGCTGTGGCCCTGAGGGTCCTGTTAAGGAGTGTGCCCCTCTGGGTTTAGCCAGGGTTGTGGGATGAGCAAAAATCACAGCTGAAAATGCCTGGATCTTGAGGGCCATAAGCTTGCATGTCTACACACTCCGTGGCATCCAGTCCAACTCCATCATCTGTGGCTTTTTTGCTCCTTCAGTCTCCCAAGGGAATAGTGCCTCTGTCACTTACCTTTGAGAGAGACCACATGGCAAAGTTGGTGAAAGCAACTTGGGTTTGCCACTTACTAATTCCGTGCCCTTGGGCAGGATACGTACCCATTTTTCCTATCTGTAAAAAGCTATCATTGCTGTCCAACTACCCTAAAACTTAATAGCTTAAAGCAACAACCATTTGTTTGCTCTAGATTCCATGAGTCGGGGATTTGAGCAGGGCTCAGCCGGGAGAGCTTGTCTCTGATCCACATGGTTATCTGCTAGGGGGACCCACAGGGGCTGGAGGATCCAAATGGTGCCATGCACGTGACTCAGGCCTCGGTTCTCATCCAGGTGGCCCCCATCCCACGTGGTCTCTTCACATGCCCCAGACTAGGCTGGGCTTCCTTTCATTGACGTAGGAAAATAGATGCTGCAAGGCCTCTTAAGTCCCGTCATTAGCGTCACTTCCACCACATTTCTGTTGAGCAAGGCAAGTCATTATCGGCCTCAGTTCAACGGGAGAGGAAGTAGACTCCACCACCGGATGGGAAGAGTGGACACACATCCAGGGATGGGAGGGATTGCTGGGGTCTTCTTGGTACATAATCCACCATAGGGGCCAATAAGTAGGACCAATCTTATAAGGCAGTTAAGAGGATTAAAGAAGTTAATATATGTAAAGCATCTGGAACAGTGCCAGTACAGAATTAGTCCTTGGTACATGTTAGGTTTATGAATATTATTCTTTGTCTCTTCAAGAACATACATGGTACATGTTTACTCCTTGAATTATAGAACCCCCAACAACTTAGTCTTCAGTAAACCAGAGGCCCTAGCAGTGAATCACCTCTTCCCATCCTAAGGCCTGCACCTGTCATTTCTTTCTGGCCGTGGAATTCATGTGGGCCATCCTTGGATGTTTTCCTTTCTGTATCACTGTGTACTCTCAGCCTTTCTTCATGAAGGATGCATCTGGCATTTCCCTTTGCACTGTCAGACTTTCTTCCATGGCTTGTGCATCCTGGGGACTGTTAACTCCTCCTTCACCCAGGCATGTTCTGAATTCTTCAGGTCACCATAGAGGTGGTTGACGGACCTGACACAGAAGCAGATAAAGATCAGAGTCCGGAGAACAAGCCCAGCTGGACAGTTCGGTCCCCCGATTGGCGGGCCTGGTGGCAGAGGTCCTTCTCCTTGGCGAGGACAAACAGCGGGGACCAGGACTACAAGTACGACAGCACTGCCGGTGACAGCAACTTCCTCAACCCCCCCAGGGGGTGGGACCGTCCGGCCCCCGGCCACCGGACTTTGGAAACCAAAGAGCAGCCAGAATACGGTGAGTTACCACTCAGTAATAGAAAAGTGGTGGGGAGGATAAATGAAGATGATGAGGCTTAAGGGACATGGAGCCAAACTAAACCCAGTTTACCCTATGTGGGTTTTGGTCTTCTACAATGCAAACCTCATAAAGGCTCTTTCCACGAAAGCCCCAAAGAGGCACCAGTAGCCACATTTTTCTGGAAAGACTATAATTTTAAAATCATTCCAGTTATCCTGGGAGAGAATCTTCTTTTTTTTCTTTCTTTTTTTTTTTTTTTAGTTAGGGATCTTTGGGGTTCTGCCTTTTTTTTTCTAAAATAAATATATGGAAGTATATTTTAGTTTTATTTCTGAAATGCAGAAACAACCAAATTAACTTGCTTGGATTTCTTACTGTAAAAATTCATATTGAAAATCAGTTCAGTAAGAGAGATGACTGGGCAGCTGTGTTATGTCTGATATTGGTGGTGGAGTGGCCCTCAGGAATCTTTATGAAGATGCATGTCACAAGATGTGAAAGTAAGGGCCTCCCTATTAAATTTCAGGACTTCTGATTTCCTATGTATTTATAGTAGGATAGTTGAGGTACCAACTTCCAAATTTGCTGACCCAAAATAATACAAGTTTATTTCTCACCTGAGTTGGGATGGGAAAGAGGGTGCGAAGACCATGGCCCCAGTCACTCAGGGACCCAGACTCCTTCCATCTTGGAGCTCCACCAATTTGTAGGGCCTGAGAGTTACTCACAGTATGCTCAGCATCCCAGTGGCAGCCAAGGAAAGAGAAGGAACCTGGAGAAGGCACACATGCTCTTAACTTCCTCACACATCAGATCTGTACCAACTCTATGGGCAAGACCAGGTCATATGGCCCCACCTAGGGAGGCTTGGAAATATTCTGCATGTCCAAGAAGAGGATCCAGGTTTGGCAAGCTTCTGGCCAGCCTTAGTAGGGAATCATAAAGAGTATTTGATGTCTTGCAAATGTACCCACCACCATGTTTTTCTCATGACTTCACCATCAGTGGACTTAGGTGTCAACAGTGTATAATGAGTGTGACTTGTCTTGTACCATTCGCACTCTCACCCTTATCCCCATGTTTCAGCAGAAAGGCCGGTTGTATATTGGGGAGTCATTTCTGCCCACTGATAGAAGATTCTAGGCAACTTCCAAAACAGCAAGACAGAATTTTCTCCAGCCATATAATTTGGTTGTTCAACCAACATCTGTTGTGAGCATGTCTTGTGTAGTTGCTCTGCTGGGTGCTGGGAATCCAAAAATGAGTAAGACACAGTCCTTCCCTAAGGAGCATCTCATCTGTCAGTGGGTGAAGGGAGAAGAATAAACTGATAGAGTACAAGAGTGCCATGAAATGCTAGGGCAGCAGAAAGAGAAATCCCATCCCTATGCCAGCCAGGAGGCTCAGGAAACCTTGCCATTCTCACAGGAAGTCCAGTATGTATCCATTTTTTTCCAAGTAGAAGGACTCTAAATAGGAGCCGATGCTTATATAGCATTTACCTGGCACATGGCATGTGACAGGTGCCCCATTTTACAGATGGGGAAACTGAGGTCTGGAGAAATTAAGCAACTTGACCTGGAGTGTCAAGACCTGGGATTCATCCAGTCTAAGTCCAGAATCCATCCTCTTAGCCACTAGCCTATCCTGCCTCTCTGGGAACATATTGCACTGCCGTTTGGACAGCGGAGCACATCTAGAAATGAATATTGAGACTGGCAGATAGGAATGAGAGGAAAAAGTCCAGGGCTGTTGGACAAGAAGAAAGACACAGAGGATGCTTTGGTGCCAATTTGCGATTACTCAGGACCTTCCCTGCCCATGCAGAACAGTGTCTCTAAGAGTGGGGTTCAGATCCCCGACATCTGACTCCCTTGGTTGCTTGTAAAATAAAAAAGCCAATCCAGACCCCTACCCCTTCCCATACCAGCCAGCAGCATCAGCATCACCTGGGAACAGGATAGAAATGTAAATTTTCAGGCCCCACCCCAGATCTACTGAATCAGACATTCTGAGGTCGGTCCCAGAAAACTGTTTGAGCAAGCCCTCCAGGGTGCTCCGATGCCTTAAGACCACCATTTGAGATCAACGGTTTTCAACCTTGGCTCCTTCTGGGGAATTTTTTCAAATGCCTCTGTCCACTTTTCAACTCCAGTTAAACCAGGGTCTCTGTGGGTGGGACTCAGGCATCAGAGTTTTTTTTAAAGCTCCCCAGGTGATTTCAAAGTGCAGCCAAGATTGAAATCTACTGCTCTCATTCTACCAAATCAGAATTTCTAGGAGTGAGCCCTGGAATCTGTCTTCCCCGTTTTCCTAGTCAAGGTCACCAGGAGAGTCTCATGCTCACTGAAGTTTGAAGACAAGACTGCTACAAGGGACAGTTTCTACTCTGAGGCTTTCACAGAGTACACCCTGTCCAGTTCATCCATGTGAAGAATGTGCCCCTCCCTTTGATCTTGAGGGTAGAATTTCCTTCTACTGTGGCCGTAGAGCTAGAATACCCACAGAGCCCCCTGTGTCAGATCTCACAGCATCCCTGGGTCATGGGGAAATGCCCAGCCTCCATTAATTTGGAGTAACTCCTAGTACCTTCCTGTTATTAGACTAGATACCAAGATTGCTATTTTAGAAAGAAAATCTTTATGAAACTGCCCTTATAATAACTCTAAAGCAGTGCTTCTCAACTTTAAGGCACACAGGAATAGCCTGCAGATCTTGTTAACATGCATCTCCCGATTCACTGGGTCTAGGGAGGAGCCTGGGAATCTGCATTTTAACCAGGCTCCCAGGTGGAGCTGGTACGGTGGTCCGCTGACCACACTTTGAGTAGGGAGCCGCTAAGCTCGTTGTAGGTTGTTGGTAGCGTTTGTAGAATGAGGGAGTGGATATTGCCACTCAGAAAATCTCTAGGCACATGTGATTTCCAGAATTCCACATGGCATCACGTGAGTCAAGAATTCCCCCTTTTATTTCAATCAACAGGAAACTGTTGAGAAACTTCAAAGTATTTATCCCAGTGTTGGGTACTATAGAGGATACAGGGAGAGAATACCCAAGAAGATACGGCTCCTGCCATAGCAAAGCTGTGCAAATCCAAGTACGGTCTAAGGGCTGGCTGCCTTGTCCGGGACAGGCTAAAATTGCCACAGGAACTGGGCTTTTTGGAGGATGTAGATCTCAGGTTTTGAAGGTCAGGATTTTTAATGGTAAAGAATTTAAATGCTTGCAACCAGAGTATTTCAAAAAATCCTAGGAGAAATAAATAGAATATCATGGCATCTTCAGAATAAATTACAAAATACATAACAAAACAGTTAGACCTAACTTCTGATTATGGAAAAACTTAGTGTGATGACACCATGGGTCAGCTCAACTTTGGAATGTATGTGTTTGAGATATTGCATTTTGGATATTTTCTGTGTAGATGCTTAAGGAATCCAGAGCCAAGAGAGTCCAAATAAATACTTCTCCATAAAACAGTAGTTAAAGCTTTCCCAAAATTGTTCAAAATAATGTGCATAAATGAAAGCAGGTGGGCACTGCTTATTGTAACTCAGGTTGGAATTTGGTTCTTTGTAATTCTCCAACTAGTCCTGGTTCAATAGTAGATCCCACAGAGATTCAGGAGTTTTTGTTAGTAAGGTTGAATTGTGGCCACATAAGCGGGTTTCTGAAAAGCAGGAGACCAACTTGGGCCCGAATCAAAGCTACAGGAATATCAGGATATAGAACAGGGATACAGTGAGGGTAGGCAAACCTGAAATCTAATCCCAGCCCTGCCAAATTTGAGCTTAGGCAAGTACCTTAACCTCTCTGAGCCTTGGTTTCCTTATCCATAAAAGAAGGTTATTTCCACCTACATTACAGGGTCACTGTAGGAATTAAATCAGTGGATTTATGCAGAGCAGCTGGATAAAGCAGACCTCAATAAATAGTAGCCATTATCCTCTAGGATTGGTGGTGGAGGTTTGCCCAGTTGCCTAGTCCAGACCCAGGCCACGTCAGTTGCCCAAACACTGTAACTGGTGTACAGAACTCTAGTGCCCTGAAACTATATAATGACTGCTTTAAAATGTCAAATGACATCCTTGGAACGCAGCTCTCAGCCTGGTGCACTGTGAATTTTTTCTCTGCTCACTGAGCTCTTTGATGTTTCAGATAGGGCTTCTCAGAGCACCATATAAATGTTCACAGGGACTGTTTTTTACTGTTGTTATCTTTGCGATTACTGCCATTCACATTAATTTTCTGCTCCGAACAACGCTCCCTGGTAGGTGAGCGAATGAGAGCAGGCTTGTTTTTTATTATGGCAGAAAGTGATCTTGCCTTCAAAGCTTTGTCCAAGAGCCAGAAATTCCCTTTCTGTCCTTCAAACACATTAAACAAAAAGAATGTCCCCAAGGGGAAGGTCTTTGCCGGGATGTCGGGGCTGCAGGGCGGGGAGCTAACACCCACACGTTTTCCTAGGAGGTCATTTCAGCACTTGCCTCAGTAGAGATCAGCCACATAACTCGACAAATGTTCTGTGCCTGACTTTGAGGGGCTCCTATGAAAAATGTTTGACAAAGAAATGCCTTTGTGAGCATTTAAAATAAAGACATGAAGAAAGCTGCTTACTGGGATAATAAATCCTTAAAGTTTCTGGAATCTGGTACCCAGGTGGTAAACTAATTTTAGGGAGGATTTCGTAGTGGATTTGTAATAGCTCTTGCTGCTTAAGAAAACACCCCCTAAATTTAGTGACTTAAAACATGTCTTCTCTCTCATGACCTGGGGTGGACTGGCCTGTTCTCCTGGTCCTGGCGGGCTCGGCTGAGGCTGGTGATCTGGGATGGCCTCCTTCCCCGTGAGGGGGCCACAGCTGGGACGGTGGGAGGTGAGAAGGCTGGGGCCTTGCTCCACGTGGCACTCACCCTCCAGGAGGCTGGCCCGGGCTTTTCACATGGAGGTGGAAGTTTCCAACAGCAAGAGAGGGCAGTTCTCAAGCCCCTGCCTTCATCACACTTGCTTTGGCCAAAGTAAGTCACGTGGCCCAACCTGGAATCCATGCAAGAGGGGCATAACCAGGGGGTGGAGGTGGGGAGAGGAATTGTGGAAGTCATTTTTTAAAACAATCTGCCACAGTATTAACATTTAATAATTTAGTTCCAAGAAACAGAAATAAGAGATTCCAGTATAAGCCCCATGGTGATTTATAGTTTAATGCTAAAATCTCAAAGTTCAGGGATGCTCTATCCCCAGATCCACTCTCTACATCACAGTAACAGGGAAGAAAGGCTGCAGGGGATTTCTCACTGGTTGAGGCCCCTTGCTCTTGCTGAGCCAAGCAAGACACCGCTTGGCGTCATTGGGTTATTTCTTACACTAGTACCCACCTCACGGGTGGTGACGTGAACTCCACTTACAGGGTCTGGAAACACGATAATCTTAACTTGTGACATTTTTTTGTCTCCATTAATAAAATCTGGCCTCGGTGGTGTGTGCAGGAAGTGGCTGTGTGTGTGTGTGCATGTGTGTGTAGCCCACGGCACCTGGAAGCTCCCACCAACAAGGGGGTGGTTGTGTGATTGTTCCAGCCTCTTCTCTGGTGTTCTTGGGAAGATGGCCAGCGGGGCCCAGGACTGCCAAGGTCTCAGAGAGAACAGTGACTGCCCCAACCTCAGTGACTTTTGTCTCTGGAAGCAACTTGTCTCTGTGGTTCTAACGTGCTGATGCCCAGGAAGAGATGGGAAAGAGATGAAGGAGGCTAAGGCTGGAGAAGCCACCCCGATTCCCTAACATAAGGCGATGGTTTCAAACATCTGCCATGGCTGTGTGGTTGGAAAGCCATTTCTTAGAAGAAAATCAGAGTTCAGAAAAAATTTTGGTGGGGAGGGGAGAGAAGAAGTGGATGGGGCTCCAGGGGGCAGGTGGGTTATAAGACAAACTCCTCGCTTGGGTTAGGGAATAGGACACGGGCGTGAATCCCCTCCTGATTCCGTCAAAGGGGCGGGGTTGGCTCCGGTGGCCCTGGGTTTGCCTGAGGAGTGTTCAGAGTGAACACCACGTAAACAGCAGCCCGCGGCTCAGGTAGAAGCATGTGTGGGCCACGTTCTTGCCAGGCTTACATAAGAGCAATTACCACGACCTGTTAGGAATGGAGGGTACCCCTTTCCTGCACGGCACATGCCTGTAGCTGCATGCTTGGCACTGGCAGAGGCCCCAAAGCTGGAAAAGGCTTGGGCACCAGGAGAAATTACTATGCAGGGGAGGTGCTGCAGAAAGAGTGATGCTTTAGAGATCAGGGGGTTAGCACCATAGCCGAAGCTTTCCTTTCTGTTAGCCAGATGCCCTCGGAGAGGTCACTCAACCACTCCAAGACTTATTTTAAAAAAGAAGAAGTTACTCTTGATAATGTACTACCCTTGGTTACATGCTCATCCTCCCAGACTCCCAACCCTGGTCTACTTTTCCATATTCCATACCACTCATTCACTGCTAACATGTTATATAGTTTACTCATTTATTTTGATTACCGTCTATCTCTTCCCACTAAAGTCTTAGTTCAACCAGGGCAAGGATCCTTAAAAGTTTTATTTAATAATAGATCCCATATAAACAATTGTGCCTGACATATAATAGGGGCTCAATAAATATTTTTGGGATGGACGTTGAATCATGATCTCAAAGGACCGTTTCTAGCTTTACCATAATGAATCAGTTGTCTACTGCTGCCTAACAAACCACTCCTAACCTCGGCAGCTTAAAACACCAGCAATTTATTATTGCCCGTGATCCTGACTTAAGTATCCAGGCAGGGCTCCCTGGGAAGTTATTCTCCTCATCGCAGCAGCTGCATTCAGTCGTCCGCTGGGCAGGGCTGGAAGGTTCAAGAAGTCTTCACTTCCGTGTCTGGTTCCTCAATGTCCTCCATGTGGCTTCTCTCCTACCATGTGGGTCCCCTAATTTGCTGGTCTAGCCTGATCTTTTTCACGGTGACTGGATTGCCCAGAGAAAAAGCCAGAAGCTGCCAGGCCTCTTGAGGCCCAGGCCCTGGATCGGCACAGCGTCACATCCCCTACATTCTGGTGGTCAGAGCTGGGCAGGTCTGCCCAGCATCTATCTCTTGATGAGCAGATGTGTGGACCAGGAAGGAAGGATCAGATGGTGGTCGTCTTTGGAAACTATTTACCGTATTACTCCATGACATCGTGCCCTGCAAATGTATTCATTCGCATTAAGTATTTATTGGGCACTTGCAGGGGTCGGGTGCTAGCCATGGCCATGTACTGATCACCACGGTGCCCAAAACCTCAGGCAAAGCACCTGCCTTCATAAAGCTGATCCCTGAAATGACCCCTGGAGCTGGAGGCCTTTGGGCTCCAGCCGACATCTGGCCCCTTCCAACGGTGCAAACAGTGAGGTGGGTGACCAGCAGGCTGCTTGGCAGGGGACACTGGGCGTTCCTGGGCAAGGCTGATGATCTCCCCGGCTCCCTTCCAGATTCTATGGACGGTGAGGGTGACTGGAGTCTCTGGTCTGTCTGCAGCGTCACCTGTGGCAACGGCAACCAGAAACGCACCCGGTCTTGTGGCTACGCCTGCACGGCGACGGAATCGAGGACCTGTGACCGCCCCAGCTGCCCAGGTGCGTTCACGCAGGGGCACAGCCCCAAGTTCGAGGGGAAGATTTTCATTTATATTTTGAAAATGGTAGAAATGTTTTTTTAAAAGTTTTAAACCCAACCATTTCCCTACTAAGACTTCTGACCAGGGTGAGACAACAAAAGACAATGCGCTTAAGGGATAAAAAGTTATATTTTCTGAGTCTTATGCACAACTGTAGTAGCCAGGACTCGGGATAATGCCATGTTGTACTTGCTGAATTCAAAGGAGGGACCCTGATTAATTTGGACCTTTGATGTGGGATTTGTTTGTGCCTTCAAGAGGACATTAAACCAGCCATTTCATGGCCAGATAAGGAAACCAGGATGAGAGGCTCGATGACTGTCTATCAAAAAAACACACAATTAGCCCCGTTGGTAATACCTGAGAGTTACCGAAGGCTCCCAAGAGAGCAAACTGGGGCCACCTGGCAATTAATTATCATGCTTTACTTCCTTGTCAGTATTTTAAAAAGCTAATCTAACTACATATTAGGTGAGAGATCATATTGAGGGTTAAAAATAATTGTGACTCTCTGGAGTAGTGGTTGTCAAACTATGTTCCATGGGTCAAGCCCAGCCTGCAACTTGTTTTTCTACACCCCACACATTTTATAAGGGTTGTTGGAGAAGAAGAAGAAACACAGCAACAACAAAAAACATCCAAATTAAAAAATGATGGGCAAAGCACTTGAATAGACATTTTCCCAATGATTTATGAATGGTCAGTGTTCCGGTTTGCTAATGCTGTCGGAATGCAAAAACACCAGAAATGGATTGGCTTTTTTAAAGGAGGTTTATTTGGTTACACAGTTACAGTCTTAAGGCCATAAAATATCCAAGATAACACATCAATCAGGTACCTCCACTGGAGGATGGCCAATGGTGTCCGGAAAACCTCAGATAGCTGGGAAGGCACGAGGCTGGCATCTGCTCCAGAGTTCTGGTTTCAAAATGGCTTTCTCCCAGGACATTCCTCTCTAGGCTGCAGCTTCTCTTCAAAATGTCACTCTCAATTGCTCTTGGGGTGTTTGTCCTCTCTTAGCTTCTCCGGAGCAAAAGTCTGCTTTCAAAGGCCATCTCCAAAATGTCTCTGTAAACCGCAGCTCCTCTCTCAGCTCCTGTACGTTCTTCAAAGTGTCCCTCTTGGCTATAGCAAGCTCTCTCCCTCTGTCTGAGCTTATATAGGGCTCTAGTAAACTAATCAAGGCCCACGTTGAATGGGGGGGCCACACCTCCATGGAAATGATCTAATCAGAGTTATCACCTACAGTTGGGTGGGTCACATCTCCATGGAAACAGTCAAAGAATTACAATCTAACCGACACTAATATGTCTGCCCACACAAGATTGCATCAAAGATAATGGCGTTTTTGGGGACATAATATATTCAAATTGGCACAGTCAATAAGCACATGAAAAGATGCTTGACATCATTAGCCATTAAGAAAATGCAAATGAAGACCACAGTGAGATACCACTTCACACCCACAAGGATGTTAAAAAAGAAAAGAAAAAATAACAAGTGTTGGAGAGGATGCAGAGACATTGGAGCTCTAGTGGATTGTTGATGGGAATATAAAATAGTGTAGCCACTGTGGAAAGCAATATGGCTATTCCTCAAATAATGTTAAATATAGAATTACCATATGACCCAGAAATTCTACTTCAAGGTATATACCCAAAGAAAGTGAAAACAGGGTCTTAAACAGATACTTTTACATCAATATTTATAAATGCATCATTATTCACAGTTGTCAAAAGGTGGAAGCAACCCAAGTGTCCCTGAACAACTGAATGGATAAACAAAATGTGGTACATACACACAGTGGAATATTATTTGGCCATAAGAAAGAGTGAAGTTCTGAGACATGCCACAACATGGAAGAACCTGGAAAACATTAGGCTCAGTGAAATAAACAAGACACTTAAGAACAAATATTGTATGATGTCAGTTATAAGAGATGTCTAAAAATATTAAATCTGCTGAGACAGAAAGTAGAATAGAGATTACCAGAGGATAGGGGAAGGGAAGAAGAAGTTTGTGTTTGATGGGTATGGAGGGTATGCAAATAAAATTAACAAAGAAGCAGCAGCTGCAGCAGCAACCAAGACCACAAAGCCTAAACGATTTACTATATGACCCTTTACAAAAGTTTTTGCCAACCCCTGGTCTATAGTTTTACATTTACTATGTGTTCCCCATTGCCAGGTCGAATACCAGCCTAAAATAATATATTGGGCCCTTCCAAGAAACCACACATTCCAAATAGCTTCATCTGAAGGAAATGTCAAGAGTCAGAAAATTTAACCCCAAACACCAGACTTCCCTTCTCTACCCTTAAACCCTCTGTTCTCAAACCATAAGGCTTAGCTTTGGAAGAAAAAAGAAGTATAAGAGCAAAGGGGTTTCAGAGAAGAAACAGGAAGGGTCAGATTGGAATGAATGTGCACATCAGCGTGCATAGAAAATGTGGGGGAAATGTAAAAAGTGGTGGTCCCTGGCTCCATGTCAACCTTGCAAAGGGATTTCAAAAAGTGGAATCATCAGGGTGCTTTTCCTCGTCTTTCTTGTGCTTGTTTATAACAAAGCTGAGTTGGAGATCTAGTTGGTGGGATTTGAGTGGAGAAAAATAAATCGGTAAATAATATAAGGAGGAAAAAGAAGTTGAAAAGAAAATGAAGAAGGAAGAGAAGGAGAAAATGAAGAGGAAGAAGGGGAAGGAGAAGAGAAGATGAAGCAGAATGAAGATAAAGATGAAGAAGATGAAGGTGATAAGGTGAAGATAATAATGAAGAAGATAGAAATGAAAAAGATGATGAAGAAGATCATGAAGACTAAGAAGTTTCCAAGTACTTTTATATCAAGTACATTTCAAAAAGCTTTACATGTATTTCCTCTAATCCTCACAACAACCTCATGGAATAAGTAGGTAGTTAGTAGTAGTATTGCGCCCATTTGACAGCTTTGGAAACTGAGGCACAGGGCACTCACTTGCCTGGAATTACACCAGTAACAAGTTATCAATCTGGAATTTGAATGCAGGCTGCCTGATTCCAGAGCCCATGTTCTTAACCACTAAACTACTCTGCCTCTACAAGGAAGAAGGGCGCTGGGGCTCAGCAAACACGGGTACAAGCAGCAGTTAACGTCAGTATTTGAGGCTTGCCCATTTCCTTTTCTAGAGTTGGCATCTAGACCCAAGTGGCGGATTTAGGTATCTTGTCAGAGGACAGCTCTTCTCTGTCACAATTTTGAATGTTTCCTCCTTACTTATTCTCACCTCTTAGGGCAAGGTGTCCAGCAACCCTGTCCATACATGTTCTTCTCATCTCCTTGCCCTCCTTCCATCCTTTCTGCCTTTCTGATCCTGGATGTTCAGCTTTGCATGGATCCCTTAGAGCAGGAAGCATTTCCTTTTGGGGGAACTCTTTCTTTACTGAGATGTGTCAATTCTTAGCCCTACTGGAAGGGATCACAGAGCAGGCAAGTGTCCCCGACCTGACTTGGCAGAGATTACACTGTAAAAATTTGTCCCTAGGTCAACCCTACAAATAAATTTGAGAGGCTATAATGAAATTAGAGAGAGACCCCTCAAGGAAATCAAGTCCTGCCCAGCAGGAACACCACGGCTCTCCAATGAATGTCCCACATGCCCCCTCTCTTTCTTCCATTGCGTTCGCTTACACAGTATCCCTGTTTATAAAGTAATCCTGGTTGGAGGTGGTAGTTGAAGCAAGTAAGGCAAGCCCACCTTGTTTTTCCTGAAATATCATCGACGGTCCTGAGTCCTGGAAGATGGGCTTATCTCATCTTTGGATATGGACTGCTGCGTCCTCAAAATGAGCAAGGGAAGACTAGCAGCTAACGCTTACCACTTACTGCTCTAAGTGCTTTTTCTACATAACTCATTTCATCCATTCACCAACCTTATCAGATTGGTCATTTTGTTTTCCCGTTTACAGATGTGGAAACTGAGGCTTGCCCAAGGTCACACAGCTAGTAGTGAATGAACCTAGGCAGTCAGTCTCTAAAGACAAAAGTATTAGCCACTGCATTCTACTATCTCCTGTGTAGTTTTTCACTCTGACACCACCAGACAGACAGACAGCCATCCTGCCATGTGCTCCCCACTGCCAAAAGCCCCCTCCCCAGGCCTACCGAGTGACTCCCTCAGGATGCATTCAAGCACATTTGGATCTGATTTCATGCTGCAAATGCTATCTGGGGTTTTAATATATTTTATGTTCTACTACCTGCGTTTTACTGTTTCCCCTGTTGGCCAGTTTCTGCTGGTGAATAGTAATGAATACAGAAAAGGCTTTGTTCAGGTGCATTTTTTTTTTTTTTTAATTTGGGGGTAGGGGAAGCAACTTTTTCCATATAACCAGAGAAAAATGAGCTCCTCTCTATATTTAGGAATTGAAGACACCTTCAGGACAGCTGCCACCGAAGTGAGCCTGCTTGCGGGAAGCGAGGAGTTTAATGCCACCAGACTGTTTGAAGTTGGTAAGAGGTTTTTTTTTTTTCTTTTCTTTTTAATCCAAATATTGATTTAGTGCTTTGGAGATGCCCCTTGCCTTTGCAATGACATTCTTGGATCCATTTCAATATTTCATTTGCCTCTTATGGTGTCCAGTTCTCCCAGTATATTTTTTGCTTACTGAACACACTCCGAGCAAGAGCAAGCAGTCCCATCCCTACTGCTCTGGGATGGACTGAGTAACACTGCTGTGTTCATTTTGTGTACTACACGGCACCCACACAACAGGCCGGCAGGTACCACTCTCTTCCTTTAGCCCTAATCGGTCCATAGCAGAGGCTTCGGTCAAGCCACCACAGGACCTGCTCTTACAGCCGTCACTGAGTGTCCCCAATGAAATCCAGAAATGGTGACCTCAGTCCTCCAGCAGAGGGAGATAAAGAGGAAAGGAGAGACGGAAAGTTCTCACTATTATGCCCCTCCCCCACCACCACATGAATTTTTCACATGCCTTTGGTATATCCTGCTTCTTGTCTCCTAGAAAGTGCTAGAGCAAATACAAATAAATAAGGACCAAAGTTGAAAACGACTACCCAGGTGCAAGGTGAAAGCCTGCTTTTTTAAAAATAGCTTCAGGTGCTTCTGGATGTAATTCTGTATTGCAGAAGAGTAAGAAGACTCCTTCTGGCTAATTTCTTCTGCTACCCCAAAATTCTTTCTTCCCTTCTTCACATCTGTCCTGCCCCCTCAGCCAAAACTTAGCAGTCCTAAGGCCCGTTTTTTTTTTCACAGCCCAGCTATTTGGTGGCTAATTGGTACACAAAACATAAATTCCCCAAATGACTATAGGGGTCAGGCAAGGATCTAAGTAGAGCAAATCTAGAGTATAAGGAAAAGAGAAATAAGAAAGAATGAAAAAAAAATTACAGCATTGGTGCAAGCACCATGATGGGAAGAAACCAGGCATTTTGAGGGGGCAGCAGAGAGTGGTAGGGACTGTGGCAAAATGGAGAAGTCATGACCCATCCTCCAAAGGGGTCAACTATGACTTGGCCACCTGGAAAGAGCACCAACCCAGGGTTGCCAGATGTCCTGGTTTTCCAAAAGAGGCCAGAGATATGGATTTTATTGGGATATCTCTTGTTTTTTTAAATGCTTGATAACTTATTTTTTGAAAACTCAAATCAAAACATGTTTATGAGCCACACAGGAGGCAGTTTGGAAATTCTGGGTTACCCAAGGCCTCCACCTCATCCTTAATCCCTCACGCATATGACAGAATTGCATTTTAACAGGAGCCTTCTGGGACACAAATGGCTGAGCAGTAATGGTAGCCTTTTGAGCAGAGAGTTTCTCGGGCCTCCTCATGGCACAGCCCCCAGGCAGGCAGCATCTTGCTCTTTTGCCAAGGACCAGTCTGAGGACCAGTGGCTCAGGGCCCACAGGAAGGCGTTGCCATGATGTCTCAGTCAGAGTCCTGGCAGGGAAGGACATGGCACACTCAAATCGGGTAACTGAGGAGCCCTTGATGAAGGAACTGTTTGCAAAGGTCTGAGCAGGGTGGAGGGAAACCAGCAAGGAATTGTGCAGAACCCTGGGGCTGGCAACAGTGGGGACCCCTTAACACCCTTCAGGCCAGTGGAAGGAGCAGTTGCCAGAGCCCAGAGAGAGAACATGTCTGGAGAGGACTGTCCAGCAGCAGCTGTGGTCCTCAGAAGGATACGGCCAACAGGCAACACTGAAGGAGGAGCCACGGGAATCAATTCCCTGACCTCACTCTCCTTCCTCCCTCTGATCTCTGGCTGGGTCTCCCCATTGGCTGAATCCACTTAGAAGCCAGGGGTCCAGGAGCCTGCTGAAACAGTCCGCACAGGTCAACCCTCTACGGCAAGGCGATGCATGGAATGAGGATCTAGAAAGACAACAGAAGATGCCCAGCAGAGAAAGAGATGGGAAAAGATTGATTTTTCTCAAGATCCAATCCAGTTACTTAACCTAGTACTGCCTCAAGTTTTCTGATCTGTAAAATGGTATGCAGTAATGATGCCTATCACATAGTCATTGTAGAATTGAATAAGTTAGTATTTGTAAAGCATTTATAACATGCCGTATAGGTTTGATAAATAAAAAATAGTAGTGAGTCGATGGATGCCTTATAAATATAGGAAGTGTGACACCAATACTCCACTGTGAAGGGAAAATACTGGACCATTTTCTGGGGCCCTGCCATTCATTGAGTTTGTTTCTGAAGATTCTGTCCCCACGGGCTCTGCAAACACATACATCCCAGGATCGTATGTTTCATTCTCTCAGCACCTGCACAGAGGGTCGCGGCCATGGGATCATAGACGTTAGAACTGGAAGAAGGCTCAGGCAGGGCCCCAGCAGGGCAGACACTGTTCTGTGCCCCTTCTGCATTTTCCCTCATTTCATCCTCCTCATGCCTTTGTGAGATGGGTGCCATTTTTGTACACAGTATAGAGGTGAGCAAACTGAAGTACAGTGAGGTGAACAACTTGCCAAAAGCTACAGGGTTAGTATACAGTTGAGTGGAGTTGAGTTGAGTTGAGGACCATGAGATCCCACCCTCTTATCCTTCTGCCAGGCCTTTCCAAGCTCGTGAGAGATGCCCTGTCTCTCTCTTCCTCATTTTACTGGTGAGAAACCTGGGCTTTCCTTCAAGCTGCCCCTCTTCCAGACCACTTGATTTCTAGTCATGACACCACCAAGCTCCCAGGCACCCGGGCCGGAGCCCAAGAGTCCCTTCTGGTGTCTTTCCCTCTTTACCCCAAGCCCGCCAGCCAGCTAGGCCTGGCAAGTCCATCTCCCTGACTACTCTTGTTCTCCCTGCTTTTCCCTTTCAAGAATATCTCATCTGGACCCTTAAATCACCTCCAGGGCTTCTCTACTACCACCCATTCTCTGATCAGCTAATAATTCATTTTCTTGCTGTGAAGATTAGTTAATAGTCCACTATCACTCACAAACCTTCATTGGCTCCCTAGTGCTCTCTGAAGCCTAAACCACGCTGGAGACCTCCATGATCTGACACTAATAACCTTATTTCCCTCTGTCCTTGGCTCCAGTTATATAGAGAAGTTCCCACGAATCACCTCCCAAAGAACCATTTTCACTGGAATCTTCATCTCAGGGTCTGCTTCTGGAGGAACTTGAACTAATACATTCACTAAACCAGAGGCCCTGACTCAGATGACTAAGGCACCAAGAGGGAAACTCCCTGAGTGAAAAGATCAGGCCAGGAGGTGACCTGGAGAACGTGGGTCCTGTCCCAGAAATGGTCGGTTGTTCCCATGGAGAAGCAACAGGAGCCAGTTGTTCCCATGGAGAAAGCAGGACTCTCGTAGACATGTCTTCTGTCTTCTTCAAATGAAGCCAGGAATCCACATTTATAACTGAAATCACTTAATTTTTAAATGTGCACAACTAATTCAGTATTTTTTTAAGTACTGTAAACCAAACACAGCACCTCCACCCTCACCTCCAGGTCAGTGACCTCTGGCCTAAATGTTAAATCCCTTTCCTCTTTACAGCATCTTCTCATATAGATTCACATACCATAGTTGTTAAATGCCCAAGGTTAAGAAGTTACAAGACTAGCCCTCATAACGGTCAGTGAGTAGTAGAAATAAAACTCAGCCCTTCAAATGCTCCGCTGAAGGCATTTTTCACCACATTACCCCTTATTTAAAAAAAGAAGATTCAAACTGGCCTCTGAATTATTGCTAATTTTTGTTAGGGGTGATAATGGGATTACAGTTTAGGAAAATATCCCCCCCCCTTTTTTTTTGGTAGATGCCAACTGAAATTTAGGGGAAATAATATATTTTCACCACAATTTTTAAAAAGATGAAGTAAATATAACAGTGGTTAAATCTAGGTGATGGAAACTGGGCAGTCACTGTATAAGTATTATTCTCTCTACTTTTTTCTGTCTGAAAAATTTTCATAATACAGCTAAGGGGGAAAGCCTTGTGAACTGAGAAATTTTCACTCATCTCCCAAGTTCACGGAGAAGAGAAGGGCCAGCTGTGGCCTGGTGGTTCCTGACGGCTGCAGGGGCCTCTGACCCAAGGAGGGCGGCATTGACTTCAGTGTCATCTTATGGGTCAGCTTGGCAGGTAGTGAGAGGGTTTCTCTGTGGCCTTTTTCAGACACGGACAGCTGTGAGAGATGGATGAGCTGCAAAAGCGAGTTCTTGAAGAAGTACATGCACAAGGTGATCAACGACCTGCCCAGCTGCCCCTGCTCCTACCCCACCGAGGTGGCCTACAGCACGGCGGACATCTTCGACCGCATCAAGCGCAAGGACTTCCGCTGGAAGGACGCCAGCGGGCCCAAGGAGAAGCTGGAGATCTACAAGCCCACAGCCCGGTACTGCATCCGCTCCATGCTGTCGCTGGAGAGCACCACGCTGGCTGCCCAGCACTGCTGCTACGGGGACAACATGCAGCTCATCACCAGGGGCAAAGGCGCCGGGACGCCCAACCTGATCAGCACCGAGTTCTCGGCAGAGCTCCACTACAAAGTGGACGTCCTGCCCTGGATTATCTGCAAGGGGGACTGGAGCAGGTACAACGAGGCTCGGCCACCCAACAATGGACAGAAGTGCACAGAGAGCCCTTCCGATGAGGATTACTTCAAGCAGTTCCAAGAGGCCAGGGAGTATTAAGAGACTGGGGATGAGATGGAGCGGCGGAGAGGCCACCTCTGCCCTTTAGACACAAATGCACTGCACTGATCTGCCCCTCTGGGCCCGAGTCCTTCTCATCCTAGATGTGTATATTTGTTTATACCACATGAGTGTTTTTGGTAAATTACACTAGGCGTGTGCACCAGGCCCCAATGATTGCCATCTGAAGCCACGTTTGTGTCTACGAGGCCTACAGTCCTCCAGAAGTCCTCCTACGGGCACTGTGGGCAGGTGGATGGGACAACACAGAAGCCAGAAGAAGAACCTGGAAGGGAGTGTGACGGGGTTCAGGTCACACCCAGGGTGCAGGGTTTCCAGGAGAAGTCAGGGGAGAAAGAGACGGAAGATGTAAACGTTATAAACAGTTTTTAATCTATAACTTATTTAATATGAATGTGACTTAAGTGTAACCTTTTCTCTGGAGTTGTCGTGAAACTAATCACTTCTCTGAGAGGACAGAGAGAAAGGGGCTTAGGGAAGTGGAAGAGAAAGGGAATTTTGTAATGATTTCTTAAAAAAAATCAAAACAAGAAAAAGCCCACTGTAAACCAAATGTTAGTCATAAGGCACCTTGCTGAAGTCTCAATTTCCAAAATGCTCTTGTCTCAGACCAGGATGGAGGGGCAAATGGGTATTTCAAGGGCAGATCTGAGGCCTGGCTTTTGTAACCGTATCAAAAGGCTTCAAAATAAAAGACCAATATTTGTATAATGCTATCATTCTACTAAAAGGTCCTAGGCATGAACAGAACTTCTGCTCATGTCTTAGTAGATTTAGAAGACTACAGAAATTGCAGACATAAAAACAGAGAGTAGCACTTTTCCAAAGAAAAGGAAAAATGGGGAAAGAATATCGACCTCATTTCATCTATTTTATTTTAATACCATCTTAACAATTTTCCTTCGCCAATATAGTCCCAGTAAATGCTATAAAAAGGGGAGGGGGCTCAAGTCTGGGAAATCCTAATTTTTTATGTTTTAAGAAAGGGAAAAAATACTGCATTATTTTTGTAAAGTATTTATTGAGTCACTGGGTGGTGTGCATCAAGCGATTGTAATATGACCTGGTTCTCTAGGGTGGAACTTAGGACAAATAAAGAGTTGGTTCTTATGCAATATTTTACTTGCAAAACTCCAGGAAAAGAGAATATATAATAAAATCATAGTAAAATGTGTTACCTGCATCCTTGATTTACAACACAAATACCGTAACTAGCCCAGGTGAAGCAGGGGAGAGGAAGGTTCGACCCAGGTGGAAAGAATGCTCTCATTGATCGGCATGATGGTGGGTGGCACACATTTTTGGCACTAAGAGCACCCACCCCCTCACTCCCACCTCTAGGAGGTTGGAGCCCATTGACGCACATGTAAGTCCTTGTACACCCAGAACTAATAAAGCCAAGCCAGATCAGACACTTAAGAGAGCCCAGGTGAGCATGATCACTTCCAGACAAAATTCTGCAATTAGGGTAACAAAGAGAATATGCATCAGGCAAATTCTTTCTTTTACAGATGAGAAAACCAAGGCTCAAAAAACAGAAACAACATTGGAAAACATCTGTCATTTCCCAGCCCGGTGTTCTTTCTACTATATCACATTTTTGGTGTCCTTATATTCTTGGTGTCCTTGGTATTCCTGACCCCACCCTTATGTTCTCTTAAGAAAATCCCATTTTTGCAGAAAAGCTCTCTTCGGTTATTTACACTTTAGAATGAATTTTCCAAGTATTGCCCTCTCTCAGGACATTTATATTTAAGACCTATTTTGAATTGTAGAATGAGGTGCTAAATTCACATCAGAAGGAACTTTAGGCATCTGAATTGGTAGGGGAACGAGTCAATGGGTCCATGTATCAGAGAGGCAGATTTGGCTTCTAATAATAGGAAGACTATTTTGGCAAATAGAATTGGCCAGCAGTGGAATGCATTGCCTTTGAGGTGGTAAGTTCCCTGTCAGAACAGGTATTCAAACAGAGGCTCGAGAGGATGTACATGAGAAGCTCAGTTGAGTGATGAAGAGAGACGAAAATATACAGCAACAACATCCTCTGTAAGTGTTATCACCTTGGTGATAAGTGCAAAGGACTATGGGGAAATAGAAGCAGGAAAGAAGCATGGAACTACCTGTTGGGCATTATAAAGGAGTGGAATTTCATGAATCAGAGAAGAGGGAAGGGGAAGTTCATGCATTTGGAGTAAGAAAATATTTGGACAATGGCAAGGATATAGGAAAGAGTTTGGTGCTTTCTTGAAACTGAGATGTTTGAATGATTAAGTAGAGGGAAGAGAGTAGCAAGTTATGTAGCCATTTCTAAGGTGTTTTTGTTAAGGATTTAGCATGGAATCTTATAGGGAAGATAGATAGCTCTTTCATACTACAGTGTGAATGAATGAGAGAGTAATGTTTTCCATTGACTACTTGCCTTTTAATAGAGACCTTGTTGACCTAATGAAATGAGAGTTGAAATGTGGGGTGAATTGGGAGCAGGGAGGGTTGCTGAGCTGTTTGCCCACTGAAGGCCACTCCAGAACACCTCTAGTTTCCTATGCATCATTGGGATGGTGCCACACTTTTGGAAATTTGGTGACCTATAATTTTTCTTTATCAGGTTGAACAAATTTTCAGTCTTAACGCCGTAGCGGGCCAATGAAGACCCCACTGCCTAGTTTATCAATGCAGGGCCCCAGGCCAGGCCCCAGGTAATTTGGATAGTGGATAATTTATTCCAGCCCCAAACTTTGCCCCTAGCAGAGTAGGCTCTTCGCAGCATCACCTTGCAGCACCTGTAAATATGACCACCTCAGCAACTTCTCTACATATGTTTCTCATCTAAAGTTTTGCTCCTTTGTCTTTTCCTGGAAAGAGAGCCCCTTTTCTAGTAATCCACAGCCCCCTTGGGTGCCTCATCTCAACAAGCCAACAGTGGCAAACAGAGATGCCCAGGGTGCACATGGCAAGGAGGAGCGAGGGGCCGGGATAGTGCATCATTTGCTCCTCAGCCCCAGGATGCTGATCACGTGTCCGCCATGGTTATAGTGCCCTGAGAGTTTCCCTCTTTCTATTTTAGTGGCCAAGAGGGTAGAGATGCCCATCCTAGAGCCAGGAATCAAAGAACAGGTACTGTATCAGCCACCCATTTTCTGAGCACATACTTTATACCTCTGTGCTAAATCACTTTATCACAGGAGGCAGGCATTATTTTATCCATTTCACAGATGAGGACATAGAAACCGAAGAGGTCAGCTAACTTGCCTATGGACGTGCAGCTTGGCAGAGCTGGTTGAAGCCTGGTTGAACCTCTGATCACCAAGCCCACGATCCTGAACTTAACCCTGATGTACGACTCTCTAAGTCTTCCTGCAACCCTCAGGGGCAGTACTTTGTTCAGCCTCACTCTGCCTTTGCACAAATTGTTTGGATCTGCCAATGACATTGTGCCAACCTTCAATGGTGTTGTGCATGGACGACAGAAGGATCCAGCTTTATCTCTACAGTGTTCTGCTCAGTTTTCTCATGTTCCCTAAGAGGATTTTCTTACTCTGTAGCGAAGCCCTTGCTTAGTGTTGGATGAGTAGCAGAGCTTAGTGTTTCTAGAAGATAGCCCGTTCCATCAATGAGTACAAGGCTAACTGTTGCCTGTTGGATGGACCTCGGGGGCAGGCACTGGGTCTCACTGTTTTCCATACACCCAGCTCCTAGCACTGCACCCGGCAGGTATCGTCAGGGCCATGTACCGAGAGCTTCAGGATTGAAGGGTTGAGTCAGACTGCCTCGATTCCATTTCTGGTTCCCTCATTTATCTGCTCAGTACCACTGGATAAGTTAATCACCCTTGCTGTATTTCTTTTCTGTTTCTTCATACAGTTGTTGTGAGAATGAAATGAGATAAGGTACTTGAAGTTCCTGGCACAGGGCCTTGTCAGGTACCAACTGTGCAATGAAGGCAGGCTGGGCATCAGTGTTTAGCTCTTCAACACATATTTATTGAGCATCTGTTAGGTCCCAGACATTGTTCCAGATGCCAGAAATACAGCAGTGAGCAAATCAAAGTCCTTCCTCTTGGACGGTAGACAGTCAATAAATAAATAAGCATACAATGTAATATGAGGTAATGGTAAGTGATACAAAAAAATAAATTATTTGTTCACTCATGTATGATGTTGCATTAGTCAAGGTAATGCTAGTTGTTGTAATAGATAATCCTCAAAATCACAGTGGCTTAACACAACAAAAAGTCTATTTCTCACTCATATAACTTTCCAAAGAGTGTGGTCCTGTTGAGTGTCCCTCACATAACTGATGATCTGGAGGCCCAGACTTTTACCATCTTGTAGCTCTGCCATCTTCAAGGTGTGACTCTCCAGGATGCCTTGGGGTCCCTCTATTCCAGCCAGCTCCAAGGGTAAAGAGCAGGGAGAATGGGCTTGAAGGTTTCTGTGTGCCAGGCCAGAATGAGCTGTCCATCACTTCCACTCAGTCTCCAAGAGTAATACATGTCCCCCTCTTCTGCAGGGGAGACTGGGAAATGGAGTCCAGTTGCGGGCCCAGGAAGCAGAGGAGGTGGGCTTTATGAACACCCAGCCAGTCCCTGCCACAGAGATAGCTTAGCAACTATCTGATCGCACAAGGCAGCAAAGAACGGTAGAGGAAGGAGCTCTGGATGGGCCCAAAGTAGCTGACCAGAAGGGAAAGATGCTTCCCACCCCTCCACCGTCTTCCACACTCTATTACAGCGATAAGCTGGACCTCCGTTTCCTTGTCTGGAAATTGAGATAAGACTATCCATCCCACCGCCTAGTGGAAGATGCTTTTGATGCTCTGCACATGCCCTGGGCACTCACCCTATCTGGGAAGACCAGCCCAACTTTCCACTGCCAGCTCCTGCAAGTCTTTGCCTTGCAGCTTTCTCTAGTCACTGGAGCCCACTCTGCTTGTCCATGGGCAGGTCAAAATGCCAGCACTTAGCAAATGACAGGAACACAATGGACGCATACCCCAGTCCCCTCACTCCTCAAGTGGGGCAGTTCTGAAACATATTATACCATTCCCAGACTTCCCAGTGGGATTGAGCTCCCGTTGTCCATGGTAGTAAGTTTCTTGGTAACACACCCTTCATCAGCTGCCTCCCCTTCTCCGTCTCCCTTCCTCTCTGCCCTGCTGGTGCTTGCAGGAATCATCTCCCAAATAAGCCACCCGCACTTGAATCCTCCCAAGGTCTGTTTCTGGTAAGACCCAAACAAAGGCACCTCTTCACTGGATTGTTCTGAGGATCAAATCATGGGAACATTCTTTAATACTTACTAAGTGGTATTCAAGTATAAGCTACTTATTATTATATTCATCCCGCTCGTCTGGGGATGAGGTCTTGCTGGTGGTGACTAATCTACCAAAAAAAAAAAAAAAGAAAAGAAAAATCAATCCCAGTTTGGCCAGACATAACAACTCTACTAGATTTCAATGATGCTGAGGTTTTACAAAATAAAAATAAAAGTTCTGCACTAGGTAATGGAAAAGTAGAGGAATGAATAAATTCACGTGTGATCCATAAAGCCTATTTGAAAAATGGATTTCTCAGAAAATCTTTTTTTTACCTTAGGAACACATAGTGTCTAAGAACCAAAGAGCAGGGAAAAGAACCAAAGGGCAGGCAGCTAGAAATAGAAGAGAAGGCTGAGGGTCTAGATAACCATGAACTAAGTCAGCAGAAGTAGCTATTTTCTGTCATCTACTTCTGTTCAGGGAAACTCTTCATACCCATATGTTTCCCTTTCCGCCTTTTCCTCTGAAGACTGTTTTGGAGCAGTCAGGCAGGTCGGAGGATGCTTAGTTACCCTCTCTCTGATGATAAATTAGAGGGGAGCCTGGCATTGTTCAAGTTCAATGTTTACAAGTCAGTGTTCCTCCAGTCAAACTTGTATCTGCAGCCATTCCGGGTTTCTTTGGAGGGAGTGGGTGTCTTGGTTTGGTTTTCAGCAGAGGCAGAACTTAACATAAGGACTTGAAACAAATAGGGTTTTTTGAAAGGTAATCCCAAGATGCACTGGGAGAGGAGTAGGGAAGTGAGACAGGGAAGGGAAGGGAGCTAGTAAAAGTATGTTATCAAGTAAGTTACCACTGGGGGCACCCAGAGCTCCCATCTGTCATTGACCAAGGGCTAATTCTGGGTGCGTTAACTCACCACCCCTCCTGGCTTGCCCTGCACCTGAGCCAAGTGCACTCTTGTAGCCATAAAATATATATATATATATATATGCCTTTAGGCAGCTAGTCAGAGATGTTCACAGCAAGCAGCCTCTGGTGCACAGAGATGAGTGTCGACAGGATGGGATGGGGCACCAACAGCGTCTTTGAGGTGATGATCAGCTCAGGAGGAGAATTTACGTCCGGCACTGACAGAGAGACAGACGATGGCACCTGCTTGGGAAAAGGCTTCAAAGACAAGGAGATACAGAGGCAGAGCATGGATAAAATATACAACCTCTGTGGAACTCAAAGGAGGAGAGGGAGTTAAGGAAATCAAGATGGGGAGAAAAGCAGCATTTTCAGGCTGCAGTTTTGAGAAGCTCTGACAAGGATTGAATTGGCCAGTGGAATGCTGGCACGCATCTGTGGCAGGAGGCTGCTGACCAGTGTGTTTTTGCAGGAGTGGACAATGAGGTACTCAAAGCCCAGCACACTCACCCAGAAGGCATCAGGCTGGGCGAGTGCGGCTAAGGCAGGACGGTCGCGTTCACTGGCCCAGGAGGGACGTGAGCCCATGCACTCCTCCCCTGCACCCCTGTTTTCTAATCCTGGTGCTTCTTCATCTCTGATGAAGAACCAATTCTTCTTCCAATTGATAGGTTGATGGACTGACTGGTTTCCAACCCATCAGGGCCTGATATTTTGCCCAAAGCAATTTTGAAAAATGAATGAGTAGAAAAGTGATATTTTTAAAAGACGTGCAGGGAACAGGCCCCAATTTTTATGATTAGATTCAACAGACATAAAATGACTCTGCCAAATGACTTCTAAAAGTTTCCAAACACTTTTTTTTTGAGTATTGAATTTATCTCCTTGTGGCCTGCAGGCCAGTGCTGTTCTGTGGACCACACTATGAGTAAAACTTCTGTAATCACCTCCTCTAATCAGCTGACAGTGATCAACACCATGAGCATGGGTTCCGGCCTGACAGACAGACAGTCGTGAACAAGCTTCCCAGGACACCTGTGTGGGGACAGAAGGCTGAGTTCCCTCATCACCCATTTACAATTTCCAACGGAAAAATGTATGGGTCATCACCATGATGCCTGCCTGATTTCAGACAAATTAAAGGCTTGCCTCAGTAGTTGCTGGGTGGGGATATCCAGAAACATACATCCATGCATATAGCCCTGTATACAGTAGTATCAATTAAGACAGAAAGCTTACAGACAGTTGCCTTTCTGAGGTTCCGTTTTGGTTTCCGTGTGGGATGAGACAAACAGGGACATGTTCTGGGATCAGAAGGTAAGACCTTCCAGGAACAAATTTATGGAACACTTTGATGAACCACACCAGAAGGACAAAGCTTAGATACAGATCTTTTCTCTTTCTTTCATCAGCTCTCCATGCAGAGATTTAAAAAGCCAATATCCAAAGACCAGTACCTTCCCTGTAATGGCAAAAATAACATCATCCTTCACCATTTTAGGGACAGGAGTATTGGCTGGGACTTGTTGGAGACACAGCTGCAATAGCAAAGCTGGGCAAGAATTTTATGACTTTGCTAATTTTCTATCTGTTCTGGGAATAATAAATGTGCCCTTGTAGAGATTCGGGCTTGCTCTCAAAATGCAAAAACCTTTTAAATGGCACAGAAAAGCCTTTCATTCCTGAGGCATGTAATTCATGGATGATTTTCAAAATGTCATGTTTGAATTGGGAAAGTAACATTTCTCAAATTAATCAACCAATTGCTTTGAGAATATGACTCAAAGGATATAAAAATTTCAAGCTTGACTTTTAAGAAGAGAAAAAGGATTTTTTTTTCCTATACAGCTAAGTTTATTTTTCACAAAGGTCATAGCTAAATCTTTGGTTCATTTGCCACAGCAGAGAACAGTCTAAATGAAATACACCTCTAATTCCTTAGTGAAAGGGAAAGTTAACAGATTTTAACAAGCACCACTTTAATTTTTTTTTATTATTATTTTGAAATAAATTCAAAGTTATATGAACAGTTGCAGAAACAATACTAGCCCCATACACAGAATTCCATCATACCCTGACCCCCCTCCCCCGGTAGCTCAATCCACCAACTTTAACTTGCTGTCACATCGTTATTTCTTTCCCTCCTTCCCTCCCTCCCTATCATCCATCATCTATTGCTCTGTCGTCTGAACATATGAGAGTTAGCTGCACACATCCTTGAGCATTCACTATAATTCACATATACACTTCCCATGAACAAGAACATTCTTTCATGCAATCCCATTAAGCGCAGCTAAGAAGTACAATAGATTCAACAATGATAAAAAGCTTGCATTCTGTATTTCCTTTTCCTTATGTCTCAACTGTGTCCCTTTGAGCCACCTGTCCTCCATCCTCCTGTCCCATCCAAGTTCATCCTTAGTATTCAATTGTCATCTAGTTAGACTGACTTTTTTTTTTTTTTTCAGTTGTGGAAACATATATACAGCCTAAATCTTCTCATTCCACCCCCTCCCCAGCCTTTCATTAGTGGGATTAATCACGTTTAGAATGTTGTAATGCTCTTTCCCACCATCCATTACTAGAAATTTCCCTTCACCTCAAACAGCAACCCTACATTCATTTCTTAACTCCCCATTGCCCCTTCCCCCATTTCTCTTAACCCAAACTCTACTTTTCATCTCTATGGTTATATTCTCTGATAATTTCTTTGTGTTTACTGTGGGGCTTAAAATTAACCTCTTAAATCCATATCAATCTTGTTTTTCTTTGATACCACCTTCACTTCAATAGGACACATAAACTATGTTCCTATACTCCTTCATTCCCCCACCTTTATATAGTTGTCTAAAATTACATATTTACATTGAGTTCAAAACCACTGATTTGTCCTTAGAGTTTGTGTATTTTATATCATGTAGGAAGTAACTAGTGGAGTTACAGTTCAAAAATTATTGACTTCTATTTGTATTTCCATTGGGGTTGGAGAATGTGCTTTGAGTATATTCAATGTTTTTTTTTAATTTCTTGAGGCTTGTTTTATGTCCCAGCTTATGGTCCCTTCTCGAGAAAGATCTGTTGTCACTAGAGAAAAGTGAGTGTCCTGGTGATTTGGGATGTAAGGTACTATATATGTCTGCTGCAATTCTCTATATCTCTTTCTCCTTTCCCTGTCTGTCCTCCAGCAGGGCTCCCCTCAGAATCTGAAGTAGGGCAGGTCTTTCATCAGCAAAGTCTCTCAGCATTTGTTTGTCTGTGAAAAATTTAAGCTCTCCCTCAAATTTGAAGGAGAGTTTTGCTGGATAAAGTATTCTTGGTTGGAAATTTTTCTCTCTCAGAATTTTAAATATGTCATGCCACTGCCTTCTCGCCTCCATGGTTGCTGCTGAGTAGTCACTACTTAATCTTATGTTGTTTCCTTTGTATGTGGTGAATTGCTTTTCTCTTGCTGCTTTCAGACCTTGCTCCTTCTCTTCAGTATTTGACAGTCTGATCAGAATATGTCTTGGAGTGGGTTTATTTGGATTTATTCTATTTGGAGTTCGCTGGGCATTTCTGCTTTGTGTATTTATATTGTGTAGAAGGTTGGGGAAGTTTTCCCCAACAATTTCTTTGAATACTCTTTCTAGACCTTTACCCTTCTCTCCCCCTTCTGGGACACCAATGAGTCTTAAGTTTGGACGTTTTATTTTATCTATCTTATCCCTGAGATCCATTTCGATTTTTTTAATTTTTTTCTCCATTCTTTCTTTTGTTCTTTCATTTTCTGTTCTTTGGGCTTCTAGGACACTGAGATGTTGTTCGCCTTCCTCTAGTCTTGTATTGTGAATATCCAGAGTCTTTTTAATTTGGCCAGCAGTTTCTTTTATTTCCATAAGATCTTCTATTTTTTTATTTACTCTTGCTATGTCTTCTTTATGCTCTTCTAGGGTCTTCTTTATGTAGCTTATATCCTGGGCCATGGTCTTCTTGATGTCCTTTAAATCCTTTGCCATGTTTTCGTTCCTCGATTGTAGATCTTTGATTAACTTTGCGAGGTATACTGTATCTTCCAATATTTTGGTTTGTGTGTTTGGAGTTGGATTCTCCATATCTTCTGGTTTTATCATATGCATTAAGATTTTCTGTTGTTTTTGGCCTCTTGGCATTTGTTTTGCTTGATAGGGCTCTTTCAAGTTGTAAAGAAAAAAGGATATCCATCTAATTTTTCAGGAACAGTTTGGTGACGTACACTTTCTCTAACTAACCAGCAGATGGCGTCTATGAGTCACCTATACCCCTCGAGTCAGTTCTCAACCTTTTTTCCGCTTTGTGTGGGGAAATGATTCTTGTGGGTTCAGTTGGAGAACTCAGTTTGGGTTTGTTGCTGGAGCCGTCCGCCCTGAATGTGGGGCGTGTGTACGGGTAGCCAGGGAGGAAGGGCAGTTCTAATGTTCAAATCCCCCAGGATCCTGGAGATTCAAGGCCACCGCAAAAGTCTAAGCCTTCATTTCAGTTCAGCCCCAGCCTCTCTCTCTTGGATGATCCATAAACCACCAGACTTGGCGTAGCATCCCTGGGTTCTCCGAGCGGATCCCCCCTCCCAGCCATGCTCCTCCAGGAGCTCAGCCAAGGGAAGGCTGTGCTACATCACCAGTGCGCGCTGTCCCACAGGGGAAGCCCTGGGCCGCAGGGCCATGCGGCGGCGCACTCCCAGCCCGAAGCAAAAATGGCCGAGCGGGACGTCTCAGCCCCTTCCTCCTCGCACAGTTCCTCCTTCCCAGCTCCGAGACAACTGGCAGGGCTCTGGGCTGTGGGCACAGCCCTGGGTAGGAGTTTATCCAGCCCTCCGGGGGGCCAGCTGCTAGCCGCAGGCTTTCTTTCTGCTTCCTGCTCTCCCCTCCGTTCCCCCGAACCCAATGGTATCTGCTGCGAGCTATCTTCCCGGCCAGACAGCAAGAGGCCAGCTCAGCCCCCTCTTGTTGTGTTTTACTGCGTGGTTCCCACAATTGCTACTGGAGCCGCTCCTTTTTTTTTTAAAAAAAAACAGCCAGCTGGTCTCCATACGCTGAACCCTGGCTTCCCCAGCCTGCCACACATCTGTGGGTCTTCCAGCCAGCTCACTCACTCGTTTCAGAATGCAGACTCCCGGTTTCACCAAGTATACAGCCCCTCAGGAGCTAGGAGCCCTCATGCAGTTGGTGCATCGCTGTAACCGGTATTCTAAGTCACTTTCTGGTTTTTAGCTAGTGTTTTTCACGGAGGCGTTTTTTTCGCCCTATCTCAGCTAGCTGCCATCTTAGTTCCCCCCACTTTAAATTTTTACAGCACTAGACATGTAATTTTGCTTTGTCTGGCCATACCTTCCTTTGTTCCCCTCTACACCTGGCTTTGTTATTTTCACCTTTGGAGAGCTCAGCAAATGGAGAGGGAGAAAGAGAAAGAAAAAAAAAAATTAAAGAAATGAACCAGGGTCTCCGGGTCAAACTTCTCTTTGGGGCCTGTGAAATGACTCACTGCCACCACTGTCAACATAAGCAAAGCAAGGTTTCGGCAAAGGGGAGAAGGGAGTGACTCACCTTGCCCCAGGATGCTCTCACACCCCTTCTCAGGCTGGCAGGGGCCAGTCAGAATAGCCAGGGAAGGGATTTCCAAGGCCTCAAGCCTTTGAGTCAAATGACCAGGATGCCCTGGGTCACCAGAGGGTGAGGTGGTCTGCCTGACTGCTGTCCAGGGCACAGCTTCCTGCCAGGAACATTCCAAGGACCTCACCTGGAGACCCTCGTGCTTGCAGGACACAGCCACCTGCTCCATGTCTCAGGAAGAGTCCACCACTGAGCCCCTCTTGAGCAATCCCTCCTGCCACTCACCAGCAGTAGAAAGTAGAAGCTTGAGGTAGAACCCACAGACTCGCTTGTTTCTCTCATCACTATTTCTACATCACCCCATTCTATCACCTTCCCCACTGCTTTTCTCCCAGCCCCAGATCCTTCAGCCAATTGGCCATTCTTTGGGTCAATCTTTTATAAAAATAATTTTTGAACATTTTATTGCATTAGAAAGTATATTCAGAGAAGCACACCCGTATCAGAAGTATCCAGCTCGATGAATTTTCACTAAGGAAACACATCCTTGTAATCAGCATCATGACCCTAGGGCCATGAGGGAACTCTCTGGCATCAAGGAAATGTTCTATATCTTGATTATGGTGGAGGTTACACAACTGTATGCATTTGTTAAACCCATTGAACTCCATGCCAATGTTCATAGCAGCATTATTCACAATTGCCAAGAGATGGAAACAACCCAAAAGTCCTTCAACAGATGAGTGGATAAATAAAATGTGGTATATACACACAATGGAATACTACGCAGCAGTAAGAAGGAACGATGTTGTGAAACATATGACAACTTGGATGAACCTTGAAGACATAATGCTGAGCAAAATAAGCCAGGCACAAAAGAGAAATATTATATGCTACCACTAATGTGAACATTGCTGGGGGAGAATGCAGGGGTGTTGGGCTTCCCTACCTCAATGGTTGCTGATGTGCTCACAGACATTGGAGACTGGTGGTTTGATGGGCTGAGCCGTCAATCACGGGACTTGCCCTTGAGAAGAGTGTTACTGCAAAGGAGAGGCTAGGCCTGCTTATAATTGTGCCTAAGTGTCTCCTCCTGAATGCCTCTTTGTTGTGCAGATGTGGGCCTCTCTCTCTAGCTAGCCAACTTGTCTGCCCTCCCCACTATGTGGGATCTGACACCCAGGGGTGTAAATCCCCCTGGCAACATGGAATATGACTCCCAGGGAGGAATGTGGACCTGGCATCGTGGGATGGAGAACATCTTCTTGACCAAAAGGGGGATGTGAAATGAAATGAAATAAGTTTCAGTGGCTGACAGATTCCAAAAGGAGCCAAGAGGTCACTCTGATGGGCACTCTTACACACAATATAGATAACCCTTATTAGGTTCTAATGACTTGGAATAGCTAGCAGTAAATATCTGAAACTATCAAATTACAACTCAGAACCCTTGAATCTTGAAGATGATTGTATAAAAATATAGCTTATGAGGGGTGACAATGTGATTGGGAAAGCCATGTGGACCACACTCCCTTTTGTCCAGTGTATGGATAGATGAGTTGAAAAACAGGGGCGCAAAAAAAAAAAAGCACCCAGTGTTCGTTTTTACTTTAATTGTTCTTTTTCACTTTAATTTCTATTCTTATTACTTTTGTGTGTGTGGTAATGAAAATGTTCAAAAATTAATTTTGGTGATGGATGCACAACTATATGGTGGCACTGTGAACAATTGTTTGTATGCTTTGTATGACTGCATGGTATGTGATGTATCTCAGTAAAATTGAATTATTTAAAAAAGTGGATTTTATCATATGTAAATTTTACCTCAATAAAATAAGCAAATAAAACATTACTCTCACTGCCTGCCCCCTTCCAGCCAATACCCTTGCCTCCCTGCAAGAGTAACTGGTGTCATGACTTCTACACAGATTAGTTTTGCCTGTGTTTCAACTTCCGGCAAAAGGAATCATAAAGGACATGCCCCTTGAGTTCACGCATCTCCCGCTCAGCGTTGTATTGTGAGACTCTTCCACGTTGTTGCTTGCCACTATAGATCGTTCATTCTCATCTCTGTCTAGTATTTCAATGCATGAATATACCACATGTTTATTTAACAGTTCTACTACTGATGGAGCTTTTACAAATGGCCCGGTGGTGAACATTCTAGGGTGCATCATTGCACTCACATGCACAGAGTTCGATTGAGTAAATTCCCAGGAGTGGAATTAATAGGCCAGAGGGCATGACAACTTTGGTAGATACTGCTCGAGAGTTTCCCAAAGTGGTTAGACTGATTGACATTTAGTCCAGAAATGTTTGAAGGTTCCGGTTCTTTGGTGGATCTTTGTTCCACACCCTTCATGAAGCCTTCCCTGACCATTCTGGTTTTGATCCCTTCGTTCTGTATATTTAAGGCATCCAGGTGGGTACCGAGCATGGTGCTGAGTGTTGGAGACACAAAAAGGAACAGATGGGAGCCCTGTCATCAATGCATGGCCCAGTGGGGGTGACTAACACAGACGACTGTAATTCAGTGGGATCAGTGCAATGGGAACAGATGACGGAGGTTGTAATTAATAAGACAACGAGTTCCCACATTATTTTCTTAGGAAAACAAACTCTGATGATACCAAGTGTTGGCAAGTTTGGGAGAAAACAGACACTCTTATCCACTTCTTGTGGCAACAAAAATTGGAGAATAATATGACAATGCCTAGTAAAGTCAAAGCTGTCAAGAAGCAGGATCCACCAGTTTCACTCCTAAGGGCACTTTGTTTCAATAAAAATTTGAAACAACATAAATGTCACCAACAGAAGAATGGACTAATAAACTGTGGCATATTCATAACACAGAAAACTATTATCCAGCAGTTAAAATACATAATCCAAAGCTATGCCTATCGTCATGGATGTCTCAGAAATATAATATTGTAAAAATCAAATTGCAAATGGATATGTAAAGTATAGTATCATTTCAGTAATTCTTAAAACTCAAAAGAACAACACTAAATTATATCTGGATACTTGTATCTATAATAAAAGTACAAAATTATGTGTGGGTAGGCTACCCATCAACTTCAGGATAATAGTCACATCTGGGGATGGATGATAGCAAATGGGTACAGGAGTGGAGATGCTTTTTACATAATATTTTATTTCTTAAAAAAAAATGAGAAAGTGGCAAAATGTTAACACTGGTTAAATGAGTGTTGGGTATTGCACAATTGTTAATTTATTGTCTGTATATGTGATATATTTCAAACTAAGTACTAATAATAAGAAAAACAAGAAAGGGACAACAAACTGTGGGTTTAGAGCTCATCCTCCGAGGTCATGCCCCTCACGCCCCTTAGCACACATGACCCCACACACGTAGGGGGCTGTGGTTGGCAGACATTAGTGAACGATGATGTGAAGGTTGAGATGTCTGCATCCACCCACTCCCAGGGGAGGCAGCCACTCCTGCCAGGGCTTTGCTTGCCTCCAAGAGAAGAGCGCACTGTCTCTCCTGACTTCTCCCTTCCTCTCTTGGGTGTACAATCTGAGATAAACAGAGGACTGGACTGGGAATTTGGGCCTAAATCCAGCATTTACTGGGCAGGAGGGCTCAGCCGTCCCATGGCTTTGTGAAGTGACAGGTCCCACTCACTTCTGCACCCCTGCCTCCAGGGCTGCAGGCAGAGCCCAGGAGGCATAACCAGAAAGCCAACTCTGGGGCTCCTGGCTCTGCACCTTAGGCTGAAATGCACATTTACTGAGCAACTACTGGCTATCCCACCTCAGGCTGACATGCATTTATTGAGCACCAAGTGGTTCTCCATCTCAGGCTGAAATGCACATTTATTGAGCACCTACTTTGTGCCAGACACTGCATTGGGAATTCATCTCACTTAATAATCTTTAAAAAATTTACAGGTGAGGACCCCAAGGCTCAGGGAGTGAACAGATTTGCCCTAGAACCCACAAGTGGATCCAAATTTAAACCTGGTTATGTCTGGCTCCAAACCCATATTTCCCTTTCACTGTTTGTGCTGGGGGGAGGTGGGGAGATGGTATCTCTGATTTCTTCTGTTTCCAAGTCCCACCCTGCCTACCCCAAATGAGCACTCTGCGGGAGGAATGAGGGGGAAAAATTTGAATCTAACCTATGCACCTTCCAGATTCAAGCAGGTCCCCCATGAAACCCAGTGAGTTGTTCCCTGCTCCTCACCTGCCTGTCTTTGGTCCATCATGTCCTCTGTAAAACCGACAACTCAGCAGTCAATGTCTACCCAGATATCTCTGCCACATCTGCTCTCCTGAATGAACAAACTGCAGAAAATCAACCAGGGTAGGAGCAACTAGGCCGTGCATCTCCCAAGAACATGTGTGCAGCACCGGGGTTCGGCTATGGCCAGAAACTGGACGTCAGGGGCCATTGGTCCACATCATGTTTGGGTTTAACAGAGGCCAAAGGTTGAGGAATGATTCTTACTTAATCCTAACTGGGAACAGTCACCGAGGAGAGTGAGACAAGAGACTTAGGTATGGTACAGATTAGAGAAGAGAGAGAACTAAAGGGAAAAAAGAATGTCAAAATGGCAGCCTGAAAAAAAAAAATGTCCCAAGCCTACCTCCTTTATTTGTCAAAAAGAAAGAGGATCAGTTTTCAGAGTTCTAAGATTGCTATGGTGCCTGAAAATAAGCAGGGGTTAAATTTGGACTACAGGGCAATGTTTATGTCCATTCAGAGATTACTGTAAACTGAGCCCACCACACGCACGCACGTACACATGCCCCAGGTTCTGAGGGGACCCAAGGCTGGGGCATGGTGCCCTACACATCTCTGGGCCTCCAGCATGGCTTCTGGTACGTGGCAGTGGCTGGCAAAGTCTGGTTAAAGGCAGGAGGTCCTTGGAACACCCCAGATCCGGCAGAGACTGTGCAGGTGTCCTTCCAGTGAGCAGTGAGGGGACCAGCCTGGATGGAAGAATGTGTAGGCACCTCTGAAAACACCACCAAAGGGGACTGAAGGGTCCGCCAGGCCTGGCGTGAGGAGGTGGCCATGGACCCCAGGCTCTGAGGTTGAGGGGGCAGCACGCAGAGCTGTGGAGAAGAGCTGGGCTTCCCACTGGGCCCGAGCTCCTGTACCTGTGGCCTGTGGAAGTTATCAGCAACCTGGACCACAGGCCCCTTCCCCCTTCAGTGAGAGCTCCCAGCACTGCTGAGGGACACATGGGCCCTGAAAGAGTGCAGGGTGTTGTCTTTTTCCCTGGAACTAACACTTGAATCCTTGGAAAGGGGAAGGGTGGTAGAGTATGAAATGACTCCAGTAAAAACTCTTCCCAAATTTCCAAGAGAGTTGTTCAGTATTTACTAGCAGAGCTCTATGTGGTATCCTACCTTTGTGTTTGAGGAGGTATTTTAACCCAAAAACCATCCTGTATTTGCAAACTGAGGGGCGGAACTTAGAGACAGATGGGACCAGTGCAGGCTCAAGGCTGAAAACAAGAGTTTGACTCTGGTTAACATAAAGAGAAAAGAGACATATTGCAAAGATATTGGGTGGCTCATAGAAAGGATGGGGAGATGAGGGAGACTGGCTTGACGAGTGGTGCTGAGGGAGACAAGGAAATCCAAGGTCTGAGGTGGACGCTGCTGGGCATGGTCAAATGCCATTGGCTTTGCTCCCAATGCACCCCCAGCCACTGGATCCCAGAAATGCATTTCATCCTGGCCCTGTTGTGCATTTTTACTTCCTCCAATCTCAAAACCTTTTGATGGAACAGTTCACTCAAAAAAAAAAAAAAAAAAAAAAAAAAACTGCAGTCATGCACCATTAGCTCATCAAGCACCTGGCTTTGAGGTCCCTAGACCCCATAATGGCAGGTGGCCCAATAGTCAGAAGGAGTTTCATGCACCTTGCAGCCAGACCAATGTCCTAGACAGCCATCACCCTGTCCCTTCCAAGAAGGGAAGTCCAGATTGGGAGCTCTGGTTCACCACGGACAGCAATCCATGCCCTGTAGGCACAAAGCAAAACTTTGGGGACAGGAGAAGTGCAGGATAATGGAAAAACAAGGACCTAGAAATAATCACAAAAAGGCTCGTTGACCCAGTCTGCCAGACACAGATCAAGTACCATCTCCTGCATGCCTTCCCCACCTGGAGGGAACTCTTCAGAGCATCTCCTCTGAGGTGATCGTGTAAGATCGGTCAAATAGCCCCTGGCTCTTGGGTACCAACTGGCAGAGACCATATGCTCAAATCATTTCACGTTTGGAATTATTTTCCCATCCAGTTTATATCCTCTCTGGAGGCAGGTACCTGTCCTTGTTCTTTCAAATGGATCTTAAGTTGAGTGGAACTAAACGTTCAGTGGTCAGTGTTAGAATTAAATAGAAAGCACCCGGCCTGGGTGTTCTGTGTCTTGTGGCTAGACAGTGGCCGTCAGCTGTAAATGAAAGAAGGTCTCATGAATGGTTATAACTACCAATTCCATTCATTCTAATAGGCCTGGGTTTTTTCATATTTTAAATTTCTCTGAAATTGGACCACATCTTAGAGCTGATGGTGGGGCATAGTTTAAGGGACAGCAATGTTTCTTTTTTGTGTGTCCCATAATACTGGTGTGTTTTATAACTGGTGGAGTTTTAGAGTTGATGAAATACCATAGTAGAGTCTTCACATAGTCCCCCAATATATAAATTTCTATCTCCCACCTGTCAGTCCTCTACTCTCCATGAGCCATTCCAGTGTTGGTGCTTCAATGATTCCTTCTTTCGGCCATTTACTCAAAAGATATTTATTAGGTGCCTGCTCTTTTCCAGCCCTGGGACATGTTAATAAGGGAAACAAGACAGGTTTCCTTGTTCTCCTGCAGCTTTTCATCTAATATAGAATCCAGAAAAGTAAATGGACACCCTTAGCGTGGCAAGGGTGCTCCTAATTCAGATTGCTGACCAGAGAAGGCTTCCTGGAAGAAGTGACATCTAACTTGAGTTATGGAAAATAAGTAGAAGTTAGCCAAGAGAACAGAGACAGGAGTTATCCCAGGTAGAAGGAACAGCACGGACAAAGGCCTGGAGTCATTACAGAATAAGGCAATGTGCACGCAAACCCTCACCCACGCCCACCCATCACAAACACAATCCAGTGGAGGAAAAGAAACATGAGTCAGGCCTCTTCACCTACTTTCCAGGAGATAGTCTGGGTGCCAAAAGGCCCCAGTTGTCAAAAGAAACTCTGGGGTATGAAGGTGTTGAGTGTTCAGAGTGGAGATGTGGGCAGGAAGGAGTCAGAGTCCTAAGCAGGGAGAGACAGAGCTCTGGGGTTGGGGCTCTCTGATTCTCAGTGGGGTGGGGCGGAGGGGAGAAAGGGGGTGGGACCAGGGGCCTCAGCTAGGAGGAGGGAATGGAATCAGTACATAGTGGTATCTGCTGCAGACAGTAAGACTAAGGATGCTCTGATGCAGGGAGAGGACCTGGGCAAGATGAGAGACAGAAGAGATGTTTCCTTCAACTGCACTTGGCACAAGGAGAAGAAATGAAAGGTCAACAGCAGAAACACACTGAGTATGATTTGTACATGGCAGAATCCACGTATTTGCTTAACTGTTGGTAAGATGCCACAATCCATGGCCTGGTGCTTGTTAATTAATTCTGAATGAATTCTTGTTGTTGGATTTAGATAGACTCTAATTAAAAGAACCACTTCAAACAGTATTAACAAGAGATGCTTTATCAATTAGAGTTAGGTTTCGCTATATTAAAAACCAAGGTCATCATGGTTTATATATGATAGAAGTTTATTGCTTGATCATGAAAAAAAAAGTCCAGGGGTAGATGCCTAAGACAGGCATGGGATCCAGTTTCCTTCCATCTCATTGCTCCACGTTTGTCTCCAAGAAATTTTTACTTCATAGTCTAAGATGACTGCCCAAGTCCCAGCCATCACATTCATATTCTGGCCAGCAAAAATAAGGAAGGAGTGAAAAAGGACTTCTCAGGTATTGCAGACACTATTTCTCTTTGCATCCCATTGACCAGAGCTTAGAAACATGGCCACAAATTGTTGCAAGAGATGGTGGGGCATTAAGTCTTTATCTGGGGCAGCTATGTATCCCAGCTGAGAAAGAAGGACTCTATGACCAAGAAAGAAGGTAGTGGAGAGAAAATTAGCAGTTTGCTCCACAGGGGCCTAAATCCTAGCTGACAGCTGTAGTAGACATTTTTATGTCACATCTGGCCAGACCAGTTCAGGAGCCTTCTGTAGACTGCTGTCTCGAGCAGGGTTTTTCCTTTCTGGGAGAGTGGCAATTGCTGCATGAGTCCAAGGAGAGAAATATTCTGTTCTAGGAAGTTCCAGAATACTGGCGACAAAGCGTCTAAAACCCTCCTTTGCTTTGTGGTGTAAACGTGATCCCCGTCACTCAGCCCAGATCTGTGGTCTCAAAGCCTCAGCTGAACACAGGGGCCTGTTTTTTCACCTTTCAATTCCCAGAGCCTAATCCAGTCCTGACACTCAAAGAAATGTTTTGTGAAAGTACAAAATGAGCCCCTCCATTCAGCTGCCTCCTACATTAATGTGTGGCTATTTTTCATGTGTATATGATCAATAACATATAGGTTTATTGAAAAACATTAATAAATCAATGGTACCTTTTATTTCCATGTGTATTTTCTTAGTGAATTTCTAAGGAGGGGTGGCAGAGTCAGATTCTGGCACTAGATTGCCTGAGTTTGAGTCCCTAATCTGCCACAAGCTAGCTGTGCAACCTTGAGCAAGTTAACCTCTCTGTGCCTTGATTTCCTCATTTATAAAATGTGCTTATCAAGTGATACTGTTGCTCATAGGGTTGTCATGAAGATTTAATGAGTTAATATTTATATTATATACATTTTGTGTAATGTGTGGGTATATGTGTGTTTACCACTTAGAACAGTAATTGGCACAGAGGAGTAAATAAAATAAAATATTGAAAGTACAATTACTAGAAGAAAACATAGGGGCAAGTCCTCATGACCTTGAATTTGGCAATGGTTTCTTAAATATGACACCAAAAGCACAAGCAATAAATGAAAAAAATAAATTGGACTTCATCAAAACTAAAAAAATTTGTGCATCAAAGGACATTATCAAGATAGTGAAAAGGCATCTCACCAAAAGAGAGAAAATATTTGCAAATCACTATATGACAAGAGTCTGGTATTTAGAATACATAAAGAACTCTTATGCCCAACAACAAAAAGACAAACAACCCAATTAAAAATGTGCAAAGGACTTGAGTAAACATTTCTCCAGAGAATATATATGAATGGCCAACAAGTACTGAAAAGATGCTCAATGTCATTTGTCATTAGGAAAATGCAAAAGCACAATGAGATACCACTTCATACCCACTAGGGCTAAAAAAAATTTAAAAACAGAAAATAGTAAGTGTTGGAAAGGATGTGGAGCAATTAGAAACCTCAAACATTGCTGGTGGGGATGTAAAATGGTGTAGTTTGGTGGTTTCTCAATAAGTTAAACATAGAATTATCCTATGACCCAGCAATTCCACTCCTATGTATATACCTCAAAGAACCGAAAACATAAATCCACACAAAAACTTGTATATGAATATTCATAGCAGCTCTATTCACAATAGCCAAAAGTTGGAACCAGCCCAAAATGTCCAAGGACAGATGAACAGATAAACAAAATTTGGCATTTCCATGCAACGGAATATTATCCAGCCATAAAGAAAGGAATGAAGCTTCCATCTTGTGACATGGATGAACCTTGAAAACTTTCTGCTAAGTGATACGGAGCCAGACACAAAAGGCCACATAGTATATGATGTCATTTACATGAAATATCTAGAACAGGCAAATCTAAAGAGATGGGAAGCAGATTAGTGTTGCCAGGGTTGGGGGACAGAGGAATGGGGAACCATGTTTAATGAACACTGGGATATGTTTTGGGTGAAGAAAATGTTCTGGAACTCAATAATGATCATGCTTGTACAATACAATGGTACTTAATGCCACTGAATTGTACACTTTAAAATGGTTAAAATGGTAAATTTCATATTATGTTTACTTTGCCAAAATAAGAAATATGTATATATTTTTTAAAAGTACACTTTTGCAAGGTCTCATTTTTTAATGTTATAAAGAGATTCTTCTCTCGACAGAACTAGAGAGCTGCAACCCAGCCTAGGTGATTTCCAATTTGGCAGCTCTTTAGATGCAAGCCCTTTTAAAATTGCCCTGCTCCCAAGAGTGAGGCAGTTTATCATCTACAAAGAGTTCTGGCACATCTCCTGGGTGTGCAGACTTAGGTGAAAGAGTTAAACTTTGGATCTAAGAGGAGAGATCCCCTCACCACACCCGCTGTTTTCTTGGCTGATAAACCCAGTGGAGGGAGCATATTTCTCTCTCCAAACCCTACACCTGCCACTCGCTCGTGGCCTAACATCCCAGCAGCTGCCCATCTTGCAAACAGAGACCGATTCCCTTTGATGCCCAGGACAGACGAGGTCCATATGAGGCTCTCGAAGCTTTTGCTTTGTTTCTAAACAACTTAAGAAGAATTAAAGAAGAAAGAATGGCCCTATTTTCTCAGTCTCCCTTTTCCTGCTCAAATAGAAAGAAAAACCCAAGGCCTGCAGAAAGAGGAACCCAAGGAAACAGAGAAAGACAGACTTTGAGGAGGGAGACAGAAAAGCAGGACAAGGAATGGCTGCGAAGCTTATATTACTTCCTAAAGAATGGGGGGATGAGGGGGGTAATATGTGATCTTTATCTAATCAGACAGTCTACTCAGGAAGTCCCTGAGATCAAAGCAAGGGGCTTTTTATTTAGCACTGTGTCAACTTAAAAACAGTCCTGACAAAGCCACAGATCTGGACAAGCTCACACCTCTCCCCACCCCCCTTGCCCTGACCTGTCTCTCAGCATCTGAACCCTCTTAACATTCCATTTGGAATAAAACCCTAGGATGAAAAGAGTCCCCGGGATTACTGCAGGGAGAGACAACATTTGACAAAGCCAGGGAGAAAACGCTTGGCAAAACCACAGTCCTTCCTGGCTTCCCAGAACAAGTAGGTGTGTGCTCTGGGGAAACGCACCGCCATTTTCATTTCTTTGCCTCAAATTCCTCACACCTACCGTTTTCTTAAGATCAAAGGGGTCATCAGGGCAAAAGGTACACAGCCACTGTCACAAGGAAGCTCCCCAACCTGCGACACCATCCGGCGCTGTCATGACAGCTTGGAGCAAATGCAGGCACCAAGGAGAAAAGGATATCAAAGGGAGAGCAGTTGGACCTGTGATGTGAAATTGAGGGGGGCAGGAGAGCAGAGCTGCGATACCCTAATTTCCTTGGTGAAAAAGATGAGGTAATTTGTGGGGCTAGGGGGTCACAAAAGCGCTAAGAGAGGCACAAACAAAGAAAAGGCAGGTGCTGAAGAGATGGGACTGGTTCACGGGGAGCGAGGTCACCTCTCAGAAGTAGAATGGCCCAAGGGGAACACTGCAGGCAGGAAACTTGGAATCACTCTACAAAGGTAGAAAGAGCTCCTCTTCCTGGATAAAAGACTTATAGAACTAGGGTTTTCTCTCCCCTATGTGTTTCCACAAAGAAAGAGCCTAGCACTGTTTGCCTTCTCAATGCAGATAATACCCTCATATTATTTCTACTAAAAACATAGACTTGATTTCCCCAACATGGTACTTTTTGTATGAAGCTAAGATTTCTTGGCCAGTCACTTTGCTAGGCATTTAAAAATATATATATTATCTCACTTGATCTTTATAACTACCTTATGGTTCTAAATCCCACTTGACAAGGGTGGTTCATCAATTTGGACCTGATTTTTCTTACTCCTGGAGTTGATGAATAAAAGAAATTTTAAGAAGAGTATTTTACACTCTCCTTGAAAGATAACCTTGTTCTTTAACCCCAAAAGTTTGAAATGGAGGCATCCTTAAGGAAGAATGGACAAAGCTTTTCTTGTTCTCTCCTCTGAACAAAGTATATGTTTTTATAGCCAAACCAATGAGAACTGAATTATTTCTTGCAAGTCTTTTCTAGGTTTCATTTTAGTCAGTCAGTTTCAGGATATGTATTTCTTCTGTGCATGTGTGCCTTCCTTCTCATAAGGACAGCAATTTGCACCGAAGAGGGATTATAACTATAAGCCAAGAGATACTGGAATTGATTGCATGACGTTCTGTAAGGAAAACATAACTTTCCGGTACCATCTCAGATACCATCTCTGGGGTGTTACTATGAGATCAATTTCAACAACACTCACTAATGCCTATAAAGCCCTTTAAAAAGCATGTCCCCAGTTGTCGTCTCTGACCCTGTCAGCCCAACACACAGGTAAGAAAACAGAAGATAAGAACAGTGCAGCGGGGATCAATCGCCTTGTCAGCTGCAGAGCATGACTTAAGTGGGTGGTATAATACACCTTCTAGCTTCAGGACCTGTGAAGCCTTCAAAGGATGGGCAGGAGCTAAAATGCAGGAAGAGGGTCTTTCTAGGCCTTGATCACATTTCTGGCAGAAGAGCAGGATTTAAACTTACATTCTTATGTCTCACTGAAAAACTAGCAGGTTTTAATCATGATTGGATAAGAGACTTTTAGAAGAAGCTAAACTAATTTTCAACTAGCCTTAGTTGTGCCCTAATCATTATCATCTATTTCAGATATAAAGGAATCTTGCACTGGTGAGGATGGAGAGGGCCAGAAGGTAGATGGCAAAGAGACGTCCACTGGGTGTCTTTGCATTTTTCAATTTTCCAGGCACTGACCTTCTCTCAGGGCTGATGTCAAGTAACAGGAGGCAAATGTGGCATCCAACACCACTGCAGAAGATGCAAATTAGATCACTTTAGAGCCAGAAGCAACTTGGAAATAGCCTGATTTAAGCATCTCATTTTCCAGATGAGAAAACCAGCATCTGGGGAGGTAAAGTGACTTGCTTGTGCAGCTAGCTAAAGAAAGAGACAAAAGGACTTAGAGCTCTGATGGCCACATGTTGATCAGAAAATATTTTGTTTCTTTTCTGTTTCTTCTCCTCTTCATGGTCACCTATTTCTTTCTTGCTGCTCCAAAGAAACGAACCAGAATGTATCTATTTTATATCTAGGTGCCAGCCAGGATCTTTTGGGTGCAAGGAACAGAGAGACTGTCAACCTAGCTGACCATCGGGGGGTGCCCACAGGACAGCCAGAAAAATGGGTAGTGACCCAGGAGAGACTACCTTCTCATGGGAAACACATGTGATATGGCAACTGAGACTATGATCTTTTGTTCTTCAGCCAGGGGTTAGAGGTCTTGGGTCCATTCTGAAAGGAGACGTTGCACATCTGTACCGGCCAAGAGAATATGCAACATGTGCAAACCTTATGCTTCAGAGGTATTTGTTTAAGTGGTGATGGTTACACAGTATTGTGAATGTAATTAATGCCATAGATCTGTACACTTAAAAATGGTGAAAATGACAAATTTTATATCGATATTTTACCAAAATGAATTTTTTTAAAGCTGTGTTTGTTTAGAAATCTTGCTCGCTTGCTGTTCTGATATGTGTCCCCAAAAACAAATTGGGGAGAAATGTGTCTTTCTGATTCCCAAATAAGGCAGAAGAGAGTTGTGATTAGATGTCATGAAAGGATCCACAATTTCTGCCACAGAAAAGGAAATAGAAAGGATTTAACACACGCTCCTCCCCAGCCTGTTTTCCTAGAACGGTTACCTGGTTGTCCCCCTGAGGCTTGACCATGGGTTTGGACAAAACCCCACTGCATTTACAGCCTTCAGAAACAAGCCAGATGCAGAAATCTTCAAAAAATCCAGATCTTCAAAGAATCCCACCTTCATCAAAATGCTGAAACAGGTGGGTAGTATCTATTCATTCATTCAGAATTCCCATTCCATGAACTGGGTTCATCAATTTGGACCTGATGTTTTTTCTTATACATGCCATGAACTATTCCCGGAGTTGATGACTAAAAGAAATTTTAAGAAGAGTATTCAACATCCACCTTGAAAGGAAACCTCGTTTTTCAACCCCAGCAGTTTGAAATGGAGGCTTCGTTATGGACTTAGACGTTTCATCACCCCTCAGAAACTCTCTCTTACTCCTCAGCCCTTGGTAGTCACATCCTGTATCCACCCCTGACCCCAGCAACCACTGATTTGTTTTCCATAACCATACTTCTGTCTTTTTGAAAATGTCATATAAATAGAAACACACAGTAAGTTACAATTTGACACTACTTCTTTCACTTAGCATAATGCCTTTGAGAGTCATCTATGTTGTTGCATGTGTCAATAGCTTATTCTTTTTTTATTGCTGAGTCGTATTCCATTGTATGGCTGTTCCATAGTTTGTTTCTTTATTTACCTGCTGAAGGACACTTGAGTTGTTTCTAGTTTGGGACAATAATGAAAGAACTACTAAACATATTCATATACAGATTTTTGTGTGAACATAACATTTCATTTCTCTAGGATAAATACCTAGGAGTGGGATTGCTGGGTCATGTGGTAACTGTATGTTTGACTTTATAAGAAAAGAATTTAGTCATTCACCATTAAGTATGATGGTAGCTGTAGGATTTTTGTAGACGACCACTATCAGGTTGAGGATGTATCTTTCTATTCCTTGTTTGATGATAGCTTTTATCATGAATGGATGTTAACATTGGTCAAATGCTTTTTCTGCATTTAGTGATGTGGTCATGTGGTTTTTCTTCTTTGATATACTGGATTTACATTGATTTATTTTGAAAGAGTGAATCAGCCTTGCATTTGCTGGATAAGCCCCAGTTGATTATTGTATATTATTCATTTTATACATTGCTAATTCGGGTTTCTAAAATTTTGCAGTGGATTCTTGAATCTCTAAGAGGGATATTATTCAGTAGTTTTCATTTCTTGTAGTAATTTTCTCTGATTTTGCTATCAAAGAAATACCTCATAAAATCAGTTGGGAAGTGTTGCCTTTTATTTTCTGGAGGAGTTTTGATGTTATATCTTCTTTAAATGCTTAGTAGTTATGCCTCTGAAACCATCTGTGCCTGATTTTCTTTTGTGACGCTTTTAAACTATGGATTCAATTTCTTTAAAAGTTCTAGGATTATTGAGGTATCTATTTTGTCTTGGATATGTTTTGGTAGTTTGTGATTTTCAAAGAATTTGTTCACTTATTCTGGATTACTGAGTTTATTTGCATTGAGTTGTTCACAGCATTCCTTTATTATTTTTTAAGGTCTCTAGGCTCTATATTAATATTTCTTCTTTAACTCCTAACTTCGGTAATTTGTCTCCTTTGAGGCCTTTCTTATTTTCTAGTAGAAGCATTTTAATTCATAAATTTCCCTCTAAGTACTGCTTTATATGCATTTTCTAATTCCCTCTGCTTGTTCCCTCTGCTTCCTCATTCTCTGTTTCCACTTTCCTGCCTTCTTTTTGGTTATTGAACATTTTATGGTATTCCAGGACATTTTATCCAAGTCTCAGATAGACATTCCCAACAAACCAGTTGTGATGTCCTCCAGGTTCAAGAAACAGTGCAAAATAGCAAAAACATTCAGGAGTTTCGTGCTTTACAAAAACCCATCACATCAACATTTTAATGTACAAAACAACAGGAATAGGATAATTATTCACATCATCAAAGGATTTATTTAAAGATTCTATAGTGGAGCATCCAGTCACCCTTTTCTAATAAAAGCACCTCTGTTTTCTTTTGAAGAATCACTTCTGCACCATTCATAATTCATGTATGGGTTATATGAACTTACACTCTTTAAGTTTTTGTTAAAGCCACTTTGAGGATATTGTTTTGTGTGTGTTTGTCACTTGCAATGAAAGAGTTCTGGTGATGAATACAGATTCCTGTAAATAGGATACTACATAGTGCTTTTAAGTAGTTTTTTATTTCTTTCCCTATTGTAACATTCCATGACACTAGTCTATAAATTCCACAAGGACAAGGCTTGTGGCTGTCTTATTCACCAGACACATATCTGTGTCCAATAAATATGTGTGGAATCAATGAAGGGTCTCTAGTCTCTTACTTAGGTTGGTTTGTGTCAGGTTTCAAATGGGTTGGTTGACTTCCTGAAGGTAAGAGGCTGGTATATGTTTCCTTATGCCCATCCCACTGGAGAGATGGCTCTGAGTGGTCTGATCTGCATGTGATTCATGAAGTCACTTCCTCCCTTGGGCCACAGCCAACAGTGGGCACTCATTGGCCGTGTCCCTGGAGACCACAAAAAGTTTCAGGCCATCATGGAAAATTTCTGGCAATATTATTTGTTGATTTTTAAGTAGAGATTCGTTACTTCAAAATTGTACTAGTATGTGATTTTCATCTGTGAAAGTCTATACACGTATGCAGGGCAGCTTATATAATTTGTAGTACCCAGTGCTACACAAATGAAATATGTGAAAATGTGGAACCCTTGTTCAAAAAGTAGTGGAAAAAAAGTGCTGTTAAAGTTGCAAAAAAATGTAAAGTTTTCTCCTCTCTCTTCCAGGGTCTCTCCCTGGCGTTTTTCATTTAACATTGTTCTAAGTAAAGAAAAATCAAAGTTTCAAATTATTAGCATGAATTTTACCATCTTTATATTGTGCAACACCAGTATTAAATGCAACTATAAGAGCATTTAAGTCATGTGAGAAATCACCAAAATTACATAATTTGTAGGTCAGAGCTTGTGCATGCATATGTATTTTGTTCTTACCAGAAGAGTGAAAAATGCTATATAAAACTAAATCGGCAGTTTTTATTTCACTTCTTCATATGCTTACATTCTTCTAACACTCTCTATTGGGCTTACAGATGGGTAAGGAAGGATTGAAAGGAAAAGGAACTAGATGGCCCTCCTTTCCCTTTCCTTCTGCATAATCATTTTTAGCATAAGTGATTGGCCCATACAGGGATATGATACGGTTCCTTGATTGTTCAGGTTTCTTACGATGCTATGTTTTTCTTTCTGTGTGAATTCAAAGCAAGTTCTGGTTCCACTGGGAAGTGGGGCCCTTTGGGGCTGTCAGGGACCCAACTTGCTCAGCTCTAGATAGAACACACTTTGAGTCTCACCAAACTCCCATCCGTCCTGGACCCACCAGAATTCTGTGCTCATGGAGCATCACCAACTCTGTACGCAAATAGAGCAGCAAAACAAACGCAGACACGCCTATTGCATGTCTCTATTCTGCTCAGGATGTAAATGCTCCATTGCCCCATCAGATGTCACCTACACAACACAAGTTCAAAAGATAAAATCATTAAGAATTTCAGGATGACCACAGCAGGTCATTCAAGCAAGACGGGCCCCAGGCAGCTGCACAAGTCTCATGCTCGTGAAGCCAGCCCAGAATAGGGTAATTCTGCATTTTCCGTTTGTTTCGTTGTTCTATCAACATTTGGCTCCCTGGGAAATCTGCAGAATCAAGTGTGACATTTGAGATTATTAACTACTTGACAGGGGAGAGGAGAGAAATTTAAAGCAAATGTGTTGGAGTCACACCTGATTAAAGATCCATCCAGAGCAAAGATAAAAGCACTTGGAAAGTATAACATGAACAACAGCAAGATTGGATTTGATCCCAAACATTTTGGGAACAGTCAGTTATAGTAAAGATATACCTGCTCTCCAAAACATAAACTGAAATAAAAGATATTCACATTTTTTCCACCTGCTACCAGCGTACACCTCCTTTTTAAAAGGCATAGTTGATATTTCATACCTAAGCTATGAAGTTCAAAGTTAAATGGCTTCGTGGTATAATAGGATTGTTGTCCTTGTGAAAAATAACACCTCACTGTTGCATCAACAAGAAACAAATCTTTAAGGTAAATTAAAGAAAATATGCCCTTTAAACATTATAAAAACTTGTTTCATTTTTACTATTTTTGCAATCTTAAAAATGTCATCATACACTTACCTTCTTCTTAAACAGAGTGAACTGATTCCTATTTAACCTTTCCTTGAGGATAAGGATTACCATGTTGAATATAAGTTATCATACTTTCCACTGGATTTAACTAACATTTATTCCGGAGCATTTATGGACAGGGATTATGCCAAAGGCAATGGCCCTTGCTATTTGGTGTTTATGAGCCAGTTTGAGAGGTAAGGCAGAAGTGTAAATAATCATATTCCATGGAAAAACATGACAAATGCTATTATGTAAATCTAAATGAGGACCTTGTGAACAAAAGAGAGCAAGTGTGAGAGCTTCATAGGGGTTTGAAATGGGTCTTGAAGGATGTATTGAGATGGCAAGAAAGGCTGTGCCATGCTAAGAAATTCACAGGTCGAAACAGAAATTCAAGGAAGTGAAGTAGTACAGGGTGTTTTGTTGGAATCACAGTTGATATGCTTGACAAGAGACAGAACAATGTAGAACATTGAACTTGTATCTACAGATGATGGGGAGTCATGGAAGGCTTTGTAATAAGGGACGACATCAGACTCGCACTTTAATGCAGCAAAGCATTTTGAAATGTGTAGGACTGTTTGTACCTATAGAAACCATTACATCATTATGTATTCTTTTAACTGATTTTTATAAGTTTTTCTGTCACCTTTCTCTCTTTCTGTCTGCCATCTATCTCTTCTAGATGCTATCAGGATACATGACTCTAGCCATATCCTGATCGTACTTGCTACTAAAATTCTACTTTTAGTCCACTAAAAACTAGGAAACTAAATAATCAAAATTATTATACTTACATTTAAATGAGCATAAATAGGCTAAAGAAATAGATTGAGATTTCCTATTTTACTAAATTGTTTACTGTTTCGCTTAGTAAACGGCAAAGATTCATCTAAGAGTAAAGTTCATAGGTCCAAAATCCGATGAAGATTAAGATTTCTAAAGGAAACTTCTGGTTAAAAATAGTGGAATTGACCATGCCTATCTTTTCTTCCTATCCAAATCCCATTAAAATGTCAGGCAAGGAATTTTTAAAAACAAATTAACTGACAAGGTCAAAGAGAATGAGAAACAATTTGGCATAAATGCTTTCAACAAATTTTTGGAAGATGAGAAGTGGACAGAGGAATGAATGGTAATTACCTTGGCAGAATGAAGAAAGAGGAAAGCCAATTGCTTACAGACAAGTGGGAACAGAGCTGCTTCACCCTGCAGAACCTCTGAGTTGCTTGGTGTTTATAAGCAACAAACATCCCAGAAGGAAGGTGAGAGCAGGGCCCACTGTGGAAAAGGAGATTTGTTGAAATCCCCCCACATCACGGCTGGGCCCATCGAGTCTCTCCCATCATGTGCATCCATGAAGCAACCCTTTCCCTGGTTCACGGCAGGCAGTTGGAGGTTTATTCTTTAGAGTAACTGAGCAGGCCCAGAGAAAAGCAGTGATGAAGCAAGGGTGATATAAAAGTCTACATGTTATTCTGTGGACTCTCTAATCCTCCTTCCCCACCCTGCTTCCAGAACTCCTCTTACCCACGCACGTGCGTCCACATGCAGTCACGCACGCATGCTAGCAGGACATCCAGGTTCCCTCTAAACAGCCCAGAGAAAAGTCTTGTAGATAATAGCATTTGAGAGCCCTTCAACGAATCCAGTCAATGAACCCAATCACCTTACGGTGAAGTTCACAGAGAAGCCACATCCATGGTCACAGAGTGCCCTTCATAATGCCTCATTTTTGAACCTAAATGGATCACCAGATATTTGTGAAAAGTCTCCAACATGAAAGCTTGAGGTCAAACAAAAAGAAATAGAGTTAATGCAGGAATGAATATCATTAATATTCTCAGATAGATAAGAAAAGATATTTCATCCAAACAAGAAGAGGTAGTTATGAAAAATGAGTACTTAAAGAGCCAAAAAGAATTCTTAGAAATAAAAAATATGATTGCTGACATTTTAAAAAGCTTAATATTATATTATATTATATGCACACCAAGGTATAATTGAGAAATTTCAGCACCTAATTTCAGGTTAAGGAGAAGATCCTAAAAGCTTCCAGCAAGAATAAACAGTTTACATTTTATATGGGAATGAAAAAGCTGCCAGCCTTCTCAGGAGCCATAGATTCCATATGACCCTGGAGAAATGCTTGCAAAATCCTGTGGGAGAAGGAGGTTGCAATGAGGGCTGGCTTCATGGGTGTGTGACCTCTGGAGTTGAATGGGGTCCTGAACTCAGAAGGGGACCTCAGACTTGGGGTTAAGGCTGTGGTCACCACCTTGAAATGCTTAATAATTATATCTGTACATTAGAGTTTTGTAAGTGAAGTCTGATGGGACACTGGTGCCTGCCCTGGGAGAGCCTTGGCTCAGGGCAAGTCCTCCCCGCTACAGCCTCCTTGCCTTTCTGGCACTGGTTCTTGGTTCTTGACCATCTACTCCTCCACCCCTGCCCAGAGACCGCTGCCATCCTCTGCCCCTGGCAGGAGCCTGGGCACCGATGCAGGGAGAGTTGGGGTTAAGCGCACATACCCACATACTTAGGGTGTAAGTATATTGACATTACACCTACAAGGATGCACCCTCACACCACAAGTATCCCCATGCCTGAAGGAGAGCAACATCAAGTAGTAAATAAAAACCACCACCATGGTTTGAGAGACTGCAAATGAAAGGAAAAGGTTTTTTCCTGCTGTTTGACAAAAGGGTCCCACACTGCCACTTTGCACAGGGCCCTGGAAATTACGTAACCAACCCTGGTTTCAACTTAGCAAACTACCACTCAAGTGGGAGGGTAAATTAAAGCCTTTGTAGAAATGGAAGGATTTGACAATTACCTTCTGTGTTCCCTGTTTTAGGAAATTGCTGGAAGATGGGCTTAAGCCCAAGAAAGTGGAAGACATAGGATCCAGGAAAGGCAGCATCTGATACAGGAGGATGGTAAAGAGGAGTCCCAGGAGGGCAGCAGGACTGGAGACTAACCAGTCCAGAATGGAGCAAGAAGACAAAGACTTTCAGAAAGGAAACCTCCAAGAAAGAAAGAAAAATAAAGCTCAACTAATGGGTCATCTGATATACTCGAGTGCTTGGAAAAATTATTGCTAGGTGTTTGACAGGTCTACTGGAGCACATGGAAAATATTCTAGTGATACTTACATAGAAAATTACATAAACAAAAAAGAAGCAATTATTAACTCAAGGGAGGAGAAACAGTTGCTGAAGAAAAGAAACAAAATCAGAGAATACCACTTGAATCACCAATGAACATTTATGCAAACACTTACTACTAAGTAATAAAAAAAATACTGTAAAATAAATCTATTGGGAGAATGGTGGAAGGGAAATTGGGAATGGAAGACAGGTGGAAGATAAAGAAGTTTTCAACTACCATATTAGGAATGATAGGTATTGTCTACAAAAGATAAATAAATTAAATGGTAGAAGCATATTATTTTGAAATATGAAGGTAAATACCAGGACACTAAAATGCCTTCTAATGTTAGAGGAGACCAGACAGCAAGGAGAAGTGGGGAAGGGAGCTGAATAAACACACAGACGTGCACACACACATGCGCACACACACACCTTTTAGTAAAAGTTTATTTTTTTAATTTTGTGCATTTGTTTCATACACTTTAAAACTGCTTTTAAAATTATCTTTAAAAGGAGCATTATTTGCAGGGGTGGGGGATTGATCTATATGTCCCTATTTTGTGAGATCCCTCTAGGATTGTACAGTTTTTACTCAATTATCCAGAACCTTCAGAAAGTAATTCCCGATGGATAATTGAGTTCTCTGATTAGATGACGGTTAACTGCTGTAAACATCACAACTTGTAAAACAACAACTATTTTGGAATAAAATCTTTTTAAAAGAAACTGTAATCATATCCCCTCCCTTCCCACCACCAAGTTTGTTAAACCGAGTAGAAAGTAAGAGTATAAAGGCTCCTAACAAATATAATATATTTTAGAGCATGAACTTCGGAAATCTGCTTTGGTGGTTCAGAAACCCCTTTGTGTGGCCTTGCTCCCTACACTCTGGTTAAATTCTAGAAAGTTAACCACCCAATAAGTGACTGCTTGAGAAGCGAGATTTTTGTTTTGTACCACAAAAGCTCAACTATGAATATTACCAAAGATAAAAAGAACAAGTGCTTCTAACATTGGTTGATTTTATGTTGAGGTTCTGATGTGGATTCTTGGATTCCAAGGTTGGAAATTCCTGGTTTTGATGAGTCTTTTCCAAGCCCCATCCTAACTCCTGGATCATAGACTGACATCAGGCATTGGATTAACATCCAGCCAGCCACAATTTCAACCAGAAAAGGCAGTAATCCAGCTAAGTGCTCCAAAGAGAACCCACAACCGGATTTGGGGACGTAGTGGAATTTTTGTCTTATGAACAGAGGCACCTGTGGTCTAAGAGTTTCTTTGCATCTTCTAAGTTCAAGTTAAAATGAAAACTGTCTTATAGAGGATGTGGGACCCTGTAAGCATCCACCAAGAACGAGGAGGATTTCCTCTCTGGGAGTTTTAAGAAGAAAAGAAGTTCCAGCATGTCTGGAAGTGTACAATCTCGGCCAGAGGCAGAGGAAGTCTCAGAAAGACTCTCCAGGCCCCTCCCACCTCATGCGTCTCTGATTTTCATTTTCTCAGACACCAAGGTCATTGCCAGCTGTGCGAATGGCCAAGTCTAGACCTTGCTGTTTGAAGTCAGGCTGCTTGCTTCACACAGGTCCACATTCCCAAAGCTTTTCGTTTCCCTCCCTCACTGCCACCCCCTGAACTTCAGACCTCACTGGATTTGGTGACCTGACAACTGCCCTTTACATAGGGATTTGTATTGTAAATTGCCACTAAGAGGTCTCCGATACACCTCTTCCTCACAAATTTATGCTGTCGTGGTTTTCAGACAGAAACTGGCGTGTTCACATATGGCAGGCTTGGCGGCTCATCAGGCAGGTTATATTAACTTGGTTGCCAGGTGGTAACCATATTATTTCATGCTTCTTGGTAACTTTTGTGCAACACAATTACCTCTGACAGTTCTTGAGTGGGGCAGCAATTTTCAGCAAATGTTTTCAGTAACCAGAGGCAAGCAGGAAAGGAAACATGAGTGCTTCAGTTAAGCTTTGAGCGCGGTCTGACAGCTCTTCGGCACCTCGGTGGTGTTATAAATAGGAATTCCTACGGAAATTCAGCACACATGGAAAATACGGAAGGGGGTTGAGCAAGGCCAATGGTTTCCACTGTATTTAAGAAAGAATTTGTGCTTATGCAAGATAATAAATGCTATCATGATTAAGTTCTTCCCAGCTCCAGAATAGAGTAGGTTGCAAGACTTTCCTTTTGACAGGGCTTCATGCTAAGGATGTTTTGTCCTCCTCTACCCTAATTCCTCATTGCAAAGAGTGTGACATTCACTTATGGGACTTGCTTGAATTTACAGTCCCTCTGCATTCCTCAAAGTTATTCAGGAAGACATAGCCCAATTCATCTTCCAGGTATTGGTTTCTAGTCTCAGGAAAATGATACTAAGTCTTTACAGACAAAATCTGTTCTTACAGTGTGAGAATATGAAAGTCAATTGCTTCATCACACTTCCCACCACCAACACACACATGCACCCATATGCACACACTCACACACATTCATGAAACAGCCAGGTTCTAAGAAAACACAAAGTACTTGCAGTCATGCACCACAGGAAAGGAAAATGATTTTGCCATTCGGATGCAAAATCATCAGGTGGTAAGGGGACTGATTACACATTGTTGATAAATCTACAGGACTGGTGGGGTTAAACATGAGGTCGTGTGGCCACAGCCACATCTCAGAGAACCTACTGTGACTCACACTGCATTGGCCTGGTGCAGAGTAGAACTTCCTTCAGTTTACCCAAGAGAGGAGTCTACCCTTTGCTCTGATTTCATTAGCAATGTGCTACAGGCAAGGTTTCTTTTGATCTCCCATGACAGATACATGATATCATCAGCTCTAAATCAAGCCACATTTTCACTCTCTCCCTAAAACTGGTCTCATTGCCGAGGACACCACCAGCTAATTTGCAGCATGTTGCAGATTGCAGCATCTCCTGACACCATCATTTCTCACCTTGTTTGCTTACCAACCACTTTGTCAATAACACTTGGTGATTTTTTTCCCTAGACTCAGAAAAAAGGATTTAAGCTTTTCCTGTATGTCTCATCTACACTAAAGATTGACATTTGGCCGTCACCACTTTTGAACTTATTCCTCATGTATCTTCAGGGCTTTTGTCCTTTTCTTTTTTGTGACCTCTGAGGTCTCTTTTTCTCCCCTCTAACATCACCCTGCCCTTCTCCTGATGACGGCCCCTTTAGTGAATCAGTTAGATTTTTCTACCTAACGAACCACCCAAGACGTCATGGATTAAAACTATTTATTTCTCAAAATCCTATGCACGGCTTGGGTGGTTCTTCTCATCTGGGATGGCTTGACTTGGCTGTCTCACGCATCTGTGACCACACGGTGGATCAGCGGGTGGCTGATATTTTAGGATGGCAACAGTCATGTGTCTGGCTGACTTGGGCTGTTCATTCACATGGTGGACACAAGAGAGCGCAAGAAAGTGTGCGACACCTCTTGAGGCCCAGGCTCAGAGCAGGCTTGTGCTCACTTCTGCCTCACTTTATGTATTAGTGCATGTCACAGGCAAGTCTAGGTATCACCAGGTGAGGAACTAGGTGCCACCCTTCTAAGGGAGAGGCTGCAAAGTCACACATAAGGTTAGAAAGATGTCGCAGCCGTTTTAGCCATCAAAACCCAAGACAGGGCTCCACCCCCACCCCCCCCCCGGGGCACATATTGCAGGTCTGGATGAGTCGTTTGTTTTTGCGTTCGTTTTTACTTTTAGCTGTTTCTAGGATACTGCCTACCATGTGTATTAGGATGAGCTGTAAAGGAGCTTTCCTTTATGATCAGAGGCCCTGGAACCTGGTAGAGACAGATTCCAGCAGAGGCTGGGGCAGGCCCTCAGGGCACTGGACACCAGCTTCCAAAGTACGAAAATATTCTTCCTTCTTGAGGTGCTCAAAGCCACAATGGCTGTGCAAGTCAAAGCCATAACCAATGCCACCCAGCCTTGCTGGAGGTGCCAGCGTGAGTCCACCTTGCCAGCTAAGAGGGCAATCCCAGCCTGATGCATTTGTGGAACTCCTGACTTTCAGTGATAATTTCTGGCTCATGCTTTCTCTACTTTTAAGTTTAGAGATTTCACAAGATACATAAGAGGTTGCGGAAGGCAACCTTTTGGGGTGTCTCACTGGATGAAATCACATGTGGGGCTCCATTGGAAGGGGCCGTGGGGATGGGTGGGTGGGTTGCATGTGCCAGGACAGTGCCTCCCAATGACGTGTGTGTTGGGGGGAGAAGGTACCCACCCAGCTCAGGTCACTTCTTGCCATTTCCAAAAACCCATCTGGTGTCTGGATCAGGAGAACACAGAGGATGTGCCTGGCAGGTTTACAGAAAGGAATGTCTCGAGAAAAGAAAAAAAAAAAGCACTTTGCTAGCAAAGCCTCTAGGAATGGAGCCTTCTTCTCAGGAAATATTGTAACATGGCTCAGATGCTGAAGTGTCAGAGAAAGGTCCTGTCCAGTGGGGGCAAAAGTCCCTTTGCTAGCCTTTCTTACCTCCAGCAGATTCCTGCTTGGTAACATTCCTGCATGAGTGGGCAAAACCAGAAATTCCACTTCCAATTTTCTCTGCCCACACACAGGTTTTAAATCACTTCAGGCAAGAGGCCAATATCAGATAAGCCTGGAGGCCTGCATGGGGGGACAGAACCTCAACCAAAACAAACCACTGCCACACTCACCCACCTCTCCCCTGGGAGAAGACAGACTCAGCAGCACCCAGGGCAGCAACATTTGGCTCTTGGAAAATGACCCTGTTTGGGCCTCATTCCTCAGGTACTTGATTTTGGCCTCTAGAGACAATACTGAGTTCAGTTTTTACCCACGAAATTTTCTGAATCCAGAGGCCAAGGAGACTCCCAAGCCATACCCGGACCAGAGGACAAAAAAAAGCCATCCATCTACTTTCCTTCTATCTGTTTCTCCTGCTGGTTCAGTTCCATGGCTTGGGGGCAGCAGACATGGACCCAACTAACTGGTTCCCGCTTTAGTTAAGTTAGTAGGAAAGTGCCCCTTCTCTGAAGATGGCCTTCCCCTGTCCTGAGATGCAGGGGTCTCTGAATCAGACCCTCATGCTCCTCTCAGGCCTCAGTGAATTGCACTCCACCTTCTGTATGGCTTTACCCCTACCGTGTCTTTCCCCTTTGGCTGTCTCCCATTTGCAAAGCATCAGCTCTGGGTCTCCCAACAGATGGATGTGGTCAATCTGTAGGAAGAAAGGCTTTAGGGACTCCAACAAATAGGGCCATTCCCCACAGAATCCAGAACCTGGGAGAATTCCCAAGCAGATCTGGAAGCCCCATTGTTGAGGCCCCTTGCTGGAGCTAGGAAAGACTCTTTGTCCGCCCTCTTTACCACCCGGCTTCTGCACCTTTCCAGATCGTCACCTTACTAAAGAATGACCTCTTTTTTAGCTCCTCCACTTTCCAGTGTCCTCCATCCTCCCTTTTCTCAACTGCTTCAGCCCAGACTGATTCCGTCTTTCTTTGTTTTTCTAAAGAGTATTCTCTTTTTGGTATTCAATTGACTTGTTGATTGGGTGACACTAACAGAAGTCTCATCTTGTGGAAGTAGCCTTGGTCTTGACCTTCAGGCTTTAGGGGATAGGACCTGGAGATGACCTTACACAGTGTCTGGAATGTTCACACACACACACACACACACACACACACACACCACACACCTGCCCAAATGGGATTCCCAAATTTAAAGTTTTCTTCAATACAACATTTAGAATCAAACTTTTTGATTCTAGTTAAAGGGCTCAATGAACTTAGGTAAATACAGGCAAAGGGGAGAGGTGGATGTCTACATAATGAGATGGGGATGGGAAGTTGGGAGAAGAAAGAGGGATGTCATGGATTGAATTGTACCCCCCACCCCCTGACATGTTCAAGTCCTCAACACTGGACCTCTGAATGGATCTTATTTGGAAACAAGGTCTTTGAAGGTAGAATTAGTTAAGATGAGACAAAACTGGATTAGGGTGAGTCCTAATCCAATATGACTGGTGTCTTTATAAGGAGAGGAAATTTGGACACAGAGGGACAGAGAGAGAGAGAGACGGCCATGTGACGGAGAAAGAGATTGAGTTTTGCCACAAGCCAAAGAACTACCTGGATTGCTGGCAAGCACCACAGCTCTGCAGGCTTGGGAGGAAGCATGGCTTTGCCAGCACCTTGATTTCAGATGTCTAACATCCTAACGAGGCAAGGAATTTCTGTTGTTTTCAGCCAACCGGTTTGTGGTACTTTGTTAAGGCATCCCTAGAAAACTAAGACAAGGGGAAAGAGATTTTTCATTTTAAATTAGAAATTCTTAGTATTTAGCAGAAAGTTCTGCTGTAGAGATCTGGGATAGAACCAGCCTTCTACCCAGGGGAGGTTTTCTGGAATGATCTTCTTCTCTCAAAGATCTCCTGGCTGCACTTGGCAACATCCCACCTTTAGAGGAGAAAATGTAAGATTAGCCTCTGGGTGAACACAGCTTTAAGACACATGCATGGTGGGGTGGGGGGCAGGGGTATCAAGTCTGAAGGGAGAACCCCCTGAAGCCAAGTTCTACAGCATCCTTTCACCTCCTTCTATCATCCTCAAAGGCCGACTTCCTCACGTGCCCCAGCCCTTCTCCATCCTCTGACTCGCCCTGTGTCTGCTCCACCAAGACTCATGCCATGGCTGACACTGATTAATGGGCCACGGCAGCCTCCAGGATTTCTTTTGGCTTGAGATGTAGCAAGGCCCGGAAACTTTCAGAATCCTGCTGCGCTCAGTTCCATGGAGGGAAATCAGGCCTCACACAGGTAAGTGTGTCTAGCAAAGCCGGCCACCCCCACACCCAGTCCACCTCCCCATCTCCCCAGGGACACTTGCATTTACAGATTCATCAGGCTGGACTCCTAGGGACATTAACCTACCCCAACTCCACCACTGAAAACCTGGCAGAAATTATTTCTTCTTCTTTTTTTTTTATTACTATAAAGGCAAAACAACCATATTACAGAAAATGAAGAAATCAGAGTTAGAGATCATCATTCTAGATCCAGCCACCCTTACCCAATTATTCTTATTCCTGTTTCGTCTTTATTTTACACATATAGATTTTTTTTTTTTTTTGTAACAGCCATAATCAGAACATAGGGAATTCTGTTTGCTGCCGTTTTTCTCCACATCAGCTGCTGCTTCTGACTTGTTAGGCCTTTGGGCTCTGGAGTCCACCACAGGCAGCACAGGGCCCCATCTAAGAGTCAAGCCCCACGGAGCCGGCTTAGGAGGCAACAAAGAAGGACAGACCTGGTGGCCACTCTCCTTCCCCTTACAGGTCTAAGATGTTCTGGATCCCCCATAAGGCCCCAGGGGGAAGCGCACTGACCGCTGAGCTGAACAGCCCCTCATGTATCCAGTGTCAGGGTCCCAGCCCTGCTCCTGGCAGGTCTCCGTTTTGCAAGAGGGAGGTCTTGCACGCACCTTTTTCCAGTTGAGTTACACAAGGCTGAGGCCCGCAGAATAGAGCCTCCAGTGTCTCCAAGGATGGACCTTTGGACCAGATTCAGTGGGTGGACCACTGGGCACTTGTTAGCCCAGCCAAGCCCATCAGTTGCACTGCTTCCCCAAACCCAGTGGGTTTTCCTGACTCAGCCCGACGCTGGAGTGGGGGCAGCTGGGGATGTGGAACAGGACCCCGGCGGACCCCACTGCCACCACAGGCTCCTCAACGCTCAGTTGGTCCCTTTACGTAAAACACTCACCTCCCTCCCAAACCATAAAAAATGAATGAAGAGTGGGGCTGTTTGGGCAACATGCGGCCAAAAGAAACCTTGGAGGCAGCTTGAGGGCTACTGCCCATACACCAGGGGCCATGTTTCCAAACACAAATATTAACCTTGGCAATCTGGCTGACGCCTGCCTCATGACTTGGACTGTGCTTTTTGAATCATGTTTAAATTAGGGAAGAGAGAGATGAGAAAAAAAAAAAGATACAAAGTCTCCTGGAACAAAGTGAGCTTTGATTTCCAGACAGTGTTTAACTGGTACTAGTGTTTTAAATCTGTCCTGCTCTGTGAACTTCTTGAGCAGAAAGGATTGTGTGGGTAAATCCCAGCAACTCTTCCTCAGGTTGCAAATATGAAAATAAATATATGTCAATGCCTGGATTCTTGGTAAAGATGACAAAAGAATTCAACTGACCACTAATCCCCACAAATCAAGATTTGATGCCTCGGGAATCAACTTCACAAAGCCTGGAGATTTTGCTTGCACCATAACCTTCCCCCGTTGAGCCCACTACCAGTGAAAAGGCATCTAAACTCATCAGCCACGCCAAGTCTGCAGAGGCCCCTCCCATAGTGCAGCTCAGGTTCCAGGAGGTAACTGCACCCAGGTACAGCAGAGGAGGGTCTTCTGGGGGAGCTCATTAGAGCTCCAGCCTTTGACACAGTGGGTGAGCCCATGGAATCATGCTGGCCCCAGAGAAGGAAGAAAAATAGGATGTGCATCTGTTAAATCACTCTTTTTGTGGTTTGTGCACTAGTTATGCTCCTTGTTATGGAATGAATTGCGCACACATACACACACACAAAGATATTGTTTAAATCCTAACCCCCAGTGTTGTGGCTGTGATCCCATTTGGAAATGGGACCTATGAAGTTGTTGTTAGTTACAAATGACACCGAACTGGATTAGGGTGGGCCCTTAATCCAATATGACTGGTGTCCTTATAAGGTGGGGAAATTTGGATACACACACACAGAGATGGCCATGTGATGGAGGAAGAGATTCAGTTATGCCATCAGCCAAAGAAGGTCATTGCAGCAAGTCACCACTAGAACCCTACACACTTTGGAGGAAGTCTGGCCCTGCTGACATGTTGATTTCAGATATCTAGCATCCAGAACTCTGGGCGATAAATTTCTGTTGTTTTAAGCCACCTGGTTGGTTGTACCTTAGGAAACTCAGACACTGCTCAAGCTCCTTAGAAGGTGAGGTCCTTTTCCAGGAGGGCATTTCAACATACACCATTTGAACCAATGACCCTTAAGCAATAATCAGGGACATATGTCTTCCAATCTTAACCACTCCGACATTCAAGTGTTTTCATACAAGTAGAAATTTGAAAACAACCAAAAAAGTGAATTGGCTGAATACATTACATACAAGCAAGTAACATGTGGCCATTTAAAATTATGTCTCAAATAATTTGATGTGAAAAGTGTTGACACGGTAAATGAGAAAAGGTTACAAAGCAGTACGTATGGTATGATACTAAAAAGGCTTCAAAACTGTGTACAGTATGATATTGTTTTTATTTAAAATTGTATGTGTGTTTCCTCATTCAGAGATGGGGGGAGCCCTTCTTTGACTGCCCCCACATTCAGGCTAGCAGCTTCCTCCGACTCCCTGGCTTTCTCAGGAGGTGCTACAGAGTGTGCACCATCAAGCCCACTTCCCAAACTAGACAGGGGGGCTGACCGTGACGGCCACACCGACACCCAAGCAGATGGGGGTCACTCTGCCTCAGAAACCTAAAACAGAACCTTCCCCTTTCCTGGCCTTTCAGATCTGCTTCCCCAGGGCCACAAACCCTTTTCCTGATTGAGACATGTCCCACCAGCTCCTCTTCTTGCTTGTTCCAGTTCAGTTGCCTCGATTTGAGCAGCTAAAAGTGGCTACCTTTTACTCCATTTGGCTCAATTCCTTGTATTTATTAAGGTGTCATCTAGACCCCTGAAAAGGAAGAAGGGTGAGTGGTAGAATTCAGTCATCACACTACACCCTGAACCTGGAAAGCCTTTTGCCCATCAGGGGATATTTGGCAATGCCTGGAGACAGTTTGGGTTGTCCCTGAGGATGGGGGTGTGACTACTGGCATCTAGTGGGTCAGTATCCTACGATGCACAGGACAGTCCCACAGCAGAGAATCATCTGGCCCAAAATGCCAGTAGTGCCAACATTAGAAGCCCTGATCTAAGGATACACACTCAAATGTCAACAGCAACATGTCTTCTATTTGTGTATCAATATTTTCTAATTTTTTAAATAATCTCTTTGTAGTATTTTAGTAAAAAGAAGGAAAAAAAACAATAAAAGTCACTTTATCTTTTAAGATAGTGGCTGTAATGTGTCAAAAGTTCAGGAATGGCTAACTGCTGGTGAGTATTTATTGAGAAGGACATTAAAAGCTGGTTGCTACCAACAGCTTGCTGTTCTCTTCTGAACATACACACTTCCCTTCTCCTGCCCCAATGGAAAGGCAGTGAGAATCCATTCACAGATATGTGCTGCTGGTAAAGAAACATGGCATCCCTAGGGGCCTAATGAGTTTCATGTTGGCTTATTTTTTTTCTTTTCATTAAAATGAGGGAAATATTTAGCTACAAACACTGCTGTATGGGTGGTGTACTATGTGCTAGCAAGCATCTAGCTCTGTCCCCATAGGTTTATTATTGCCAGTCTGCCCTAATTAACTGCCTTTGTCTTATCTTTAGGACTTCTGGACACTGTGCCTGGGCTTTATTTTTGGCCCTGAGCATCTATGTTGCTTCCTGTTTTGTTGCCAGATTAATGACAACCAGCATGCAAGCTAAGGCAGCCCAAGAGGGTTATTTCTCTCCCCTTCCTCTATCCCCTAGGACAATTCTGGACCTGCAGCAGATCAAGTGCATCATACAAGAGCCAGCAAGTCTGACGTGCAAAACCCCCATGTCCTACCTCCTCGCGCATGTTGGTATTTTTGACAGTCCTCAATTAGAGCAGTTTAGTTAACTTCAGCCTGTCATTTGTGTGGGCTAGGCTGTTTGAAAAATCCTTGAGGAGTCAGCCAGTGGTGGGAGGACCATTTTCCTATAAAACAAATAATGGACCCTCGATGTCTGGAAGACCCCAGCTCTGGTTTGGTTCTGGGGGCCTCTGAGGGGTGGGCAGAAAAGGCAAGTCCCTTCCTCTTTGGCTCCACCAACTGTCTCATTCCTGGGACATGGTTTGCAGTTGGCTTATCAGGAACCCCTGACAAGGCCTCTGGGCCACAAGAATTCCTTGTTCCAGTTTCATTTTATCATTATTAGTGCTAACAGTGCAACAAACATTCCCAAGTAACTATATGGGATAACATACTTGACGGGGTTGTTGAATGTAATATTACAAATCCTGAAGGACATCTAGCAAAGTTGGTTTCTGTTTTAGAATAGTTGATATTTCACAAGGACCAAGCCATCTAAGCCACACTTGCCATAAGAAAATTTCATTGGTAGAACATTTATCCTAAGGCCCTCAGGACTGGAAGGAAAGCACGCAGGTCATCTAAATGGTATTTTAAATTAGGAAGAGAGAAAGAAAAAAGAAGAGACCCAGAATACCCAGCCTCATTTTACATGATTTGAAATTTTTATCTGATCTCTCAGTAGATTGCTACCAAATTAGGCTCTCATATTAAAAGTAGGCTGCACCCACTCACACAGAACATGTTTGTCTACGTAGAAATTTGCAAGGAATCTACAAAAAAGCTCCTAGAACTAATACATGAGTTAGCAAGGTCATGGAATACAAGGTCAACATAAAAACATTATATTTCTATATGCCAGCAATCAGCAACTTAGAAATCAAAAAAAAAAAAAAAAAAAAAATACCACCAAAGCAAATTTACCATAGCAACAAAAAGTGACATATTTAGGTATAAATATAAAATACCTGTGCAGAATCTGTATGCTAAAAAATACATAATGCTGATGAAAGAAATCAAGGAAGACTGAAATAAATGGAAATATATACCACATCCTTGGTTTGGGAAAGTTCAACAGTTTTTCCCAAATTGATCTACGGATATAAATAAATTCCTATCACAATTCCAGCAAGATTTTTTTTTGTAGATATAGTCAAGCTGACTCCAAAGTTTCTATGGAAAAGCAAAGGAACTAGAATAGCCAAAACAATTTTGAAAAAGAAGAGTAAAGTTAGAGAAACCACACTACCTGATTTTAAGGCTTACTATAAAGCAACAGTGATTAGAACCATCAAAATTAAAACTTTTGCTCTGTAAAAGACACTATTAAGAGAATGAAAAGATAAGCCACAGGTCAGGAGAAAATATTTGCAAATCCCATATTGACAAAGAACTTACAACCAGGAGATATAAAGGACTCTCAGAACTCAACAGTAAGAAAACAGACAACCTAACTTAAAAACGAACAAAAGATTTGAACAGGCACCTCTCCAAAAAAATATAAGGATGCTCAACATCATAAGCTGTTAAGGAAATGCAAATTAAAACCACAATAAGATACTACTGCACACATATTACAACGGTTAAAAAAGCACTGACTATACCGAGTGCTGGAAGATGCAGAGCTACCAGAACTCTCTCATAGATTGCTGCTGGGAATGCAAAATAATATAACCAGTCTGAAAAACTACCTGGCTGTCTCCTAAAAAATTTAACATACACTTACCACATGACCTAGTCTTCCCACTCCTGGATATTTATCCTAGAAAAATGAAAACAATCTTCTCACAGAAACTGACTCATAAATATTTTAACAGCTTTATTCATAATCTCCAGAAAACTGGAAATAATCAAGATGTTCCTCTATGGGTGAATGGGTAAACAAACTGTGGTTCAACCATATAATGGAATACTGTTTAGCAATAATGACAAATGGACTATAAATATATGCAACAACTTAGATGACTCTCAAAAGCATCATGCAGAGTGACACAAGCCAATCTCAAAAGGTTATATATTATATGACTCCATTTATAGGGCATTCTTGAAAAGGTAAATTTACAGGAACAGAGAGTAGATCAGTGGTTGCCAGGAATTTAGATGGAGTAGCATCAGGAAATTGGGGGGGTGGGGATGGTGGTGGGGATGAAACTGTTCTGTATCTTGATTGTTCACACACACAAAAGTCAATTTTACTGTATACAAATTTAAAATTTTAAAAATTTTAAACACAGGTTTTGTATGACCATAGACTAGCGCTATCTAATAGAACTTTCTGCAGTGATGAAATGGTCTATATCTGAGCTGTCCAGTATGGTAGCCACTAGCCACAAGTTGCTAAAGAGCACTTGCAATATCACCACTATGACTGAGGAACCATATTTTAAATTTTATTTAATTTTAATTAATTTATCTATAAATAGCCACATATGGCTAGTGACTACTATATTGGACAGTGCAGCCACCGAACCTTGGAATTTCTACATTGTGTTCCAAAGCTTGTCTAACCCGTGCTATTGTAGAAAACAGAGGAATATCTAAATGATGAGAAATCCAAAATTCATTATATAGGTGCTCATTGAGAATGCATTAACCTAGATTTTATAGCAGATTTATCTTCCTGATTAAGGTTTTCTGAGATTTGACCACATAAAAATTTGCATTCTCAGCATAATCTTTCAAATGAGGGGATGGACATATATGCTGGGGCAGGGTCAGGAAGCATATCAGTAGCTTGTTGGATGGCAGCAAAAAGGTAATCTAAACCCTTTTTGTTTTAATTGTCATAAATAATTCATAGGCAAAACATTACATGCTGATTTTAACTTGGGTCAGCCACAAGAGTAACTATGCTTCCTCTCAGACATGGTGGAACCATTGAACCACTTTTTAAAAATAATACTCAAGGAAATCCATGGTTCTTTATAACCCAGTCCTTGACCCCTCTCACCACTCTCCAAACATACAGAGGTACTTGTAATTTCCCCACCACACATCGTTTCGACTGTCAATTCTACATGGAGTTCTCTTCTACTCCCTCTTGATAAAATAAAGAATGCCTACCATTTCTTTATTACATTGTTTCCCAACCATCAATCTTTTGAGAACTGACTTCATGATTTTTTGCCATGTATACATCCCTCCTATTAAGGAACTATTATTTACCTTAATACCTTTTGTTTGGCTCATCTTCATTTACATAGTTTGTCTTGAGCAATAATACTCATGACATCATAGATTAGTTGTTCTAGTTACATTTTCACTACCACATACTAAAGCAAATAAATACATATATATTATAAGGAAAAATGCTTATCCATTCATGCCCTAAAATCAACTCCTGTATGACCAGTGGTACACATTCAGTAGTTTGGATATTATGGCTTTCATACTCACCTCAAGTATCCATACCTCAAGGAAATGGGTTATGTGCCCCTACTGCTCCAGAAGTTAGACAAAAGCTCTCAGTAAGAGATTGAAAGGCTCTTCTTTGGGGAAAGTGGACAGCCAAGTCCTCCAACAGAGGAGCTGGACCATTACCTGATTCTACTGTGAAGCCTCCTTGCATGTAAAGCTTTCAATCAAACTTTAAGTGCTTTACTGTAAATAGGAACAGAAAGTCAAATACCAGTAGGCATTTGATGAATCCTTCCTACATAAAAGACAGAAGCTAAAGCAAAGAGAGAAGAGAAAGGGAACCCAAAGAACAGAGAAAATGTTGGAATCAGAAAAAAACTTCAAACAACTCACTAAAATTAATATGATTAGATTGACCAAAGAAAATGTTGCATTCATGAGACAAGAACCGAAAACTGAAAATTAGCTAATAAGAAAGAATTATTAGAAATTTAAAATAGGATGGCTAAAATAAGAAAATTCAGTAGAAGTTTTGGAAAATAAAGTAGATAAAAGATAAAGTAGAGGAGGCGGGGCAGGATGGCGGAGTGGTGAGGAGCAGAATTTCGTCTCTCCCCTAGAGCAGCTGGCAATTACCCAAGAACTATATGAAACAGTGTTTTCGGGGTCTCCAGTAACCAGTCACACATTGGACACAAGTTTGGAATTGGAGGAAAAGCTGAGATCGCAGCGAACATTGCTTCAGTCAGCCACGCCCCCGACAGGATCAGAGTCACCAGGAGAACTAAAGTCTCCACACCTCCTTACACTGGTGGGGGAGCTGCGGGCTGGCCAGCGCCACCTGCTGGACAGGAGAGGAAAAGCACCAATTCTAAAGGCCTCATAGGAGGGTCTCATTCTCAGGAAAACTCCATACCCTCCCACTGAGACCTGGGCCTCACTAGACTGGGAAAATCTGACTAGGGTCGACCATATCTGAGGAGACCCACTCACAAAAAGGTTACATAGAGGCAGAGCAAGAAACAGAAAAAACAAGAGGGGAAAAATTCTGATCAACTAAATAAAACCTAAGTTAGAGGTCTAGAATAAGTTGAACTGAATAACAAAGGCCAGAAAACAAAGCCAACCAACAAGAAAACCACTAGTAAAAGACAGAAAACAAGCTCCAAAATAAACTAATCAGAGAATAGATGCCTAGACAACTTAAGATAACAAGCCATACCAGGAAACACGAAAACATGGACCAGCCAAAG
>KN195867.1:0-15199 GCA_000164785.2 Choloepus hoffmanni
TGATTCTGAATAGCATCATCTTATTAGCTGTTTAATTTCTTTGTGTACTCATTCTTTTTATTTTTATTTTTATTTAATATTATGGTATCCAGTTGTTTGCAGTGGCAGTGTTGAACTTCAGGCCTCTGTTACTAACTGTAGACCTCCAGAGGTGTTGGACTTTCTGTGTCCTGAATATTTTGGGGGCCATGGAAGTTTCCAAGAACAACACACTGACCTGGCTGAATCATTGCCACTGTAAACAACCTGGATGGTCACTTTTTAAATATTGGTAAGCCTTTGCTCAGGTTCCAAAATATGTTCATCCTTTCACAAATGTTTCTTTTAATATTACACCAGTCCAAATATTTATGTAAGTGTTCCTCCTTCCCTATAACCACAGCCAGTGATTGTGTTCTCATTAAAATGCTTAAGTTGGCTTAGATCATATGTGTAATTCAGCCATATCTAACTACATTTGACAGGATTAATTTCATGTGCAAAGTGGGCTTAGTTGAGAACTTAGAAAGCTGTAAGGAATTAGGTAATTGACTAAAGAAACAGCAATCATTTTCCCTTCTGTTTTCTTTTATCCTATTCTTCTCACCTTAGTCCCAGAATATTGTGAAACAGATAACTGAACAAATATTAGTTTTTATGTAGGCAAAACATGAAGTATTTCTCCCCCAGTTCTTTTGAAATCAACTTACCCAGTATAGCAGGGCTCCAGATTACTCTTTCCTTGTATTTCTACAATTTTAACCCTTCAGAGGTGTGAAAACCAAGCACAGAAAGAATTGGCCTAGAAAAAAGTTTTGGATCTTAGGAGTAACATACTTAATCAAAATAGGTATTTTGTAGTTTGTTCAGTAACTCATAAAATTGGATTCATTTGTTGTCACTAATTCACTGTGTGACCATTGTACTCTGGGATTTCTCTGAGTACTCAGGTCATTCTGCTGAGCCAGAATCATTTCCTGCCAGTGACAGTGCTGTGTATATGATCTTAAAAGGACAGGTTACATTTTGTTGGCACTGTCAGTTCTGATGCTATTTAGTTTATTTCTATTTTGATTTTTAAAATTAGTACAATGTTTTGAACTTGTCACATAAATCCTGGAGCAATAGTGAAGGTGCTATGGCCTGTTTTTCCCAGCTCATGGTTTTATTATGTCCATTCTGCTGTCTTTTCTGTTTATCCAAGGACCAAATATTCCCATGAGCTTTGGAGTGTTATCTCCATGCTAAGCCAAAGCTGGACTCTTCAGCCTGTAACTGTTCTGCAGCTGCCACTAACTGTACAGGCACAGAAGCCACACTCTATAGAAGAGCACCTGTTAAGGGCTCCTGGGAAAGTGCCAATCAATGCAAGAAAGAAGAAAATGACAACAAAAAAGAGACAATATAAACTTGGACATACATTTTTAGGGAGGATTGAGGATATTTGAGTGTGAAATGGTAGAGGGTGATGCAGCTTTCCCCCATTCATAAATTGTATTGTAAATCTTAGGAGGTCATTTTTCACCAAAGCAATATAACTTGTTTTTAAATGAAAGCTAATATAAAAAGGATTATCCTACTCAAAATTCATTAAGCTTTTAATAGTTTGCTGAAATACATGTTAACAGCTGTTAAGTCAGAAAATGTAAAGATTTAACTAATCACATGTATTCTGTTAAAACAGTGATATATATTCTATAAAAGAGGTACTTTGCCATGATGCAAGTGTGAAGTGTTGCCAATGAGTGTAAAGCAGCATTACCAGTGGGCTTTTAAAAATACTTTGTGAGTATATTAGCTTTCACTTTTGTTATTAAATTATAGAAGTGTCATCATAGAGAGCAAGTTTGCCTTGATTTTTTTAAAATGATCTTTGCTCAGTGCCTGGAAGAAAAATTGACATATTTTTATAATATAAGCATGCTTTTTTTGTACATTGTGTTCATTTTTTGAGTAAAGTAAGTTCAGTATTGGCTTGTAGATATTAAAAAGAAATTATTGATTTTGATTCAATAATGTTCTCTCCCTCAAAAAAAAAAAAAAAAACCATAAGCTAATAAATTTCCATTGTTTCTACCAACCTATTTCATGACATTTGTTAAGCAGTCTCAGAAACTAAAATGAATTTGGACCCAGGTGAGTGGAGTTCTTCTGTTGCTTATATCAAAAATGTGGAAATGGCCTTGGAATGGGGTAATTTAGTTGAAGCTGGAAGAACTGTGAGGTGCTTTATAAGAAAGGCCTAGATTGCTTTGAAGAAGCTGTAGAAATATGGATTTTAAAGGTACTTCAAGTAAAGCCTTACGAGAAAATGATGTATTATTGGAAACAGGAGGAAAGGCATCCTTGTTTTATACATGGCAGAAAACTAGGCAAAATTGAATCCTTATGCTGTATGAAAGGCAGAACTTCAGAGATGGACTTCAATATTTGAGGCAGTTTCCAAGGTAAGTGTGGAATGTGCAGACTAATTTCTCCCTGCAGCTCATAGTAAAATGCAAGAGAACTGGAATAAGCTGAGAACAGAAATCCTGGGCATAAAGAAACCTGAAATTGATGGTTAGGAAAATTCTGAGCTTCTGGAAAGCAAGTCCATGTGAGTGTTTAATTAAACATGGAAACAGTCAGCAATTTCTGTTCAAACCAGGATTGGAGGTGGTATCCAGAAGTAGTCTGTGGCACATTCCTCTGTCAGATGGTTTTGACCTCTATTTTGCAAGATCAGCATGAATGGAACCATTGCCAGTCTGGATTAAAAGAGATAGAGAAGGGGGCAGATTGTGGGAAAAGGGGCAGAACCATGGAAAGCTGAGGCCTGGACTGAAGATGTCTTCTCAGGCAAGAAGGTGGTCCCACCCTTGTGAGTGCAAAGGGTATGTCTGCTCTAGGGCTTTGGGTTGTTTGGCGTCTCCACCTATTGTGAGGAAGATTGCTGTGACACCACTGTATTCAGAGGGTAGAATATGTACCTGTGTGGGTGCAGAATCTCTGGCTGCCACCCTACTGTTCTAATAGGATGGAGGCTTCACCCTATTTATAGAGAGCATGAATCCTGCACAAGAACTTGGAAGTGGTAGGACTGTGTGCCAGTTTGGATATATTAGGTCCCTCAGAAAAAAATCATGTTCTTTCATGCAATCTGTTGGGGGTAGTGTATTAGTGTTGATTAGGTTGGAACCTATTGATTGTTTCCATGGAGATGTGACTGAATCAACTGTGGGCAAGACTTTGTATAATTTCCATGGAGATGTTACCCCATCCATTCAGGATGTGTCTTAATTAAATCACTGGAGCTATATAAAAGGGCTGACAAACAGAAGGAACTCAGTGCTGCTGTAGCCAAAATAGACATTTTGGAGATTGCCATTGAAAGCAGCTTCTCCAGTTTGCCTGGGAGAAACAAAGAGAATACCCCCAGATGCCTAGAGAGAAATGTCCTAGAAGAAAGCCTTTTGAAAAAACAAACTGGGAACAAAGGAAGAAGATGCCAACCATGAGCCTTCCCAGACAACAGGGTGTTCCAAATGCCATTGGCCATTATGGGAAGGTACCCTGTTGATGCCTTAACTTGGATGCTTTTATGGACTTAATTCTATAACTTTGTAACCAAATAAACCCCCTTTATTAAAGCCAGCTCATTTCTGATGTTTGGAAAATAGTATTAGCAAACCAGAACAGGCTGCCATTTCATCAGATTCAGAGGTCAAGATATTCCATATGTGACAGACCTCCAAATTTAATGGAGTATGCCTTGCAGGGTTTGGAACCATGAACTTTGTTTTCCTGTCAATTTCTCCCTATTGGAATGGAAATGTTTATTCAATACCTGTTCCTCCATTGGACATTGGAAGCAGATAACTTCTTTAGATTTCACAGATCCACAGAGGAAAATTGTGCTCCAGGACAGACCACTCCCATAACTGATTTTAGTCTTTGTACTAAGCTTTGCTTCTGAAATGACTTAAGTCTTTTGGGATATTATGATGGAATGAATGCATTTTGCCTATAGAAAGAATGAGTCTTTTAGGGGACCAGAGGTTGGAGTATGGTTTGGGGTTGTATGTACCTCTGAAAAACATTTTCTTAACTCTAATCCATTCCTTTGTATACTGACTCTATGTATGACCTTGGGATAAGGATCCTTGGGTTAAGCTGTGTCCCTCCTAAATCAGGATGGGTTTTAATCCAATTACTGTTGTCCTTTATAAGAGAATAAATTTCAGAAACACAGAAACCCATCAGAAGTAAGACGCTGAAATCAATGAAACCCAGAAGGGAAGCAAGAGACCAGGAGATGCTGCCATGTGCCATCCCATGTGGCAGGCTAAGGAACCATGGTCACCAGCTCCCAGCCCAGAATGCTGCAGTGCTGTGGAGATAACATTGCCTCAGTTATGCCTTGATTTGGACATTTTCTTGACCTCAAAACCATAAGCTAATAAATTTCCATTGTTTAACAACTTTCATGGTATTTGCTTGAGCAGCATAGGAAACTACAGCAAACATCTTTCCTGGACTTGATGATAATACACTAAATGCACAGAACTCAGAATTCTGTCCCAAAACCAGGAAATCAGATCTGCAAATCTGATGTAGCCTCCAAGTGCAATCAAGTAGAGAAACTGATAAAAGAAGGAATTGGATTTTTCCAAAGCCAGAATTCAGGTGAGCTCTAGGAACCTGTCATTCATGACAAGGTAGAGCCTTGTCAGTGACTGAGTAGGTTCTTGAAATATCACCTGCAGATTTCCTTAAGTAAACTACATATTCTGAAATATAGGGGAAATTTTCCACAGGTGTAGTCAGTTTTTTGGCTTCTTTAATAATCTTTATTCAAGTGTCTGTGACTTTAGGGAAATGGATGTTTATGTACTGTTGAATTTAAACTTTCACTTAATGGCCCTTTTCCTGGTACTCCTCTTCAGTATTTTTTCCTTCCTTTAGCTTTCCATCATACTATTTTAAAAGTAATTTTTCTTGTGCTTCTATCTTGAACATGTCTTCTAATTGTCAATTTCACATGAAGTTTTTTACCCCCTACAATAATGTGTCATATTTGAAATAATTATAGGGTCATGTGGGTCTTTTCTGCATTTTTATTTCCCTAATGCTAGTCTAGCATTTAATTCTCTTTTCAATTGTTTCAGGCAGTGAAGTTGGCTTTAAAAAACAAGGAATGCTCTCCATGCAACATGTCTGCAGGAAAGACACATTTACAATCACAGCATTGGTAAGCATCATGGTGGTGAGCCCTGGTCTTCTAAATGTGTACCTGGAAGTGGAATAAATTAGTAATTCAATGCAATCACTTAACTGTAGGTTGGTTTAAGTGCTAATCCAGAAAAAGTCTGTGATAGTTTGAATTTAGGGAAAATTAATTTCAATAAAAAAGGATAACCTGCATTTTAATAAAAATATAATTGTATAATCATGGCTCATATACCAAATATTTGAAACATTATAATGTTCAAAACTGATGAAGAGTGCAGTTTAGATGATACAAAAGAGAAGATCTCTGCATGCAGGAGAATAACATGGTATGTAACTAATATAGGAAAGATATTAATTGGAGACTGGCACTGAATGATTATTGTAGAATTCATAAGTGTATAAATTGGTTTTTATGAACAAACCTTTTATAGTCTCTCATCTACTTCCCAGAAGCCAAATTTTAATACTCAAGAGAATGGAATGTGTAGTGAATTGCCAGAAGACTTTACTCAACCTGTATTAAATCACAAGAGAAAGAAATCCTACTTCAGCAATCTATTTGGAAAACCCCTCAATGATCAGTTATCTTTTAATCAACAAAAGCATTTTCACAGTAGAAGTAAATCATATGAATGTCTTCTAATTGGTAAATCCTTTGTTGAAAGCTCTGTCCTTACACATTACAAAGAAAGTTACATTGGAGAGAAACCCTGTGAATATCATCTGTGTGAGAAAGCCTCCTCTCATAATTCTGGCATCAGAGTACATGAGAGACCTAATACTGGAGAGAATCCTTATGAATGTCACCTACATGAAAAAGCCTTAACTCATTTCCCTACCTTGAGACAACATGAGAGAACTCACATTGGAAAGAAACCCTATGAATGTCATCTCTGTGGGAAAGTCTTCACTCAATGTTCTGCCCTTAGAGATCATGAGAGAACTCACACTGGAGAGAAGCCTTATGAATGCCATGTATGTGAGAAAGCTTTCAGTCATTTATCTAACTTGAGACGGCATGAGAGAATACACACTGGAAAGAAACCATATAAATGCCATCTATGTGAGAAAGCCTTCTCTCAGAGTTGTTACCTTAGAGCTCATGAGAGAATTCACACTGGAGAGAAACCTTATGAATGTCATCTATGTGGGAAAGCCTTCAATCGTTTCTCTAGCTTGAGAAAACATGAGACATCTCACACTGGAAAGAAACCATATAAATGCCATCTTTGTGGGAAAGCCTTCTCTCAGTGTTGTTACCTTAGAGCTCATGAGAGAATTCACACTGGAGAAAAACATGATTGTCTTCTGTGTGGGAAAGACTTTACTTATCTCTCTTCCCTGAAACGACATGAGAGAACTCACACTGGTGAGAAACCATATGGATGTCTTCAATGTGGGAAAGCCTTCACTCTATATAGTTACCTGAGACGACATGAGAGAACTCACACTGGAGAGAAACCATATGAATGTCTTCTATGTGGGAAAGTCTTCACTCACTGTTCTTCCCTTAGAAAACATGAACGAACCCACTGGAGAGAAACCTTATGTATGTCATCTATGTGAGAAGGCCTTCACCTGTTATTCTAGACTTAGAGTACATGATAACACTCACATGTAAGAGAAACACTATGAATGTCTTCTGTATGGGAAAGCTGTCACAATATGTTCATCTGAGACAACATGAGAGAACTGACACTAAAGAGAAACCTTATGAATCTCATCAATGTTGGAAAGCCTTCACCCACACTTCTGGTTTTAGAAAACATGACAAAATGTCCAGGGGAAAGATACCATAAGAATATTATCTACATGGGAAACTTAGTTTATTTTTGTAAACTTAGACAGCATGAGAGAATTTGAATTGAGTGAAACCTTATGAGTTTTATATGTGAAAGGCTTCAGCCAATGTTCATTTATTAGATTATGTGAGAGAACACATACCATAAATGATTTGAATATTGAAGGGACTTCAGCCCTTCAGTTATCCTTTAAACATACAAGACAACTCATACACTGAGGAAACACCATTTGTAATCAATCTGATAGAGTTTTAAATAATTCTTTCTACATCAGTGTAAGCCAGTTCATATTGGAAAGAATCAACATCATGTCACCTTCATGGCAAAGAATTTAGTAAGGTCTGATGATATACAATTTTAGAGAACTCATGTTATACATTTAATGAAAGTTCAAGAGTCTTCATCCTCTGCTCCTGTTGATAGACAAATCTTTACCAAATGAAGGAGCTTCTTGAGGAATTTCCAGGCACTTCATGCTGGAGATGTTATTCATGAAAAATCACAAAATTCTTTAATTGTATACCCACACTTGTAGGGCAATTGAGAATTCACACTTTATAAATCTCTTCTCAGTCTCATGAATGCAGGCATGAAATCAGTGATTGCTCATTACTTTAGTATTAATTTTCATATGCAGAGGAAAGAAAAATCCTAAAATCCATTTGGAAACATCTGCAACTTGATTTCACATCAGATAATTCATAGTGGAAAATGAAATACTTTAAGTTGCCCATTAGAACAAAATTGAGCAGAAACTCAAGGTTTTGAACAAGATTTACTGTTGATATTATGTAGGATAACAGTACAAATTGTGAAGTGAAATGGGTATACTGAGTTTTGAATTTGTAAAAAGTATTGTGAAGTGAGGTTAATTCATTGATCAGTTCATATATATATATATATATATATATATATATGCAACAAATATTGTTGCTGAAAATCTGATGTTTGCCATATTCTAATTTTCTTTTTAAGCAGTTCCAATCACAAAGATTTGAATCACTCAGAAAGTAACTTGGAATGATAACTCAAAAATCTGGAACACAGCATTATTACTCTTTACTATTGTCTTGGTATTACAATATATATGTTCATGGCAAGGATGAATGCAAACACTGATAAATAAAAACAGTTTACAACTCGAGTGTGCTGCTTTGAGTCTCTTATGCACCCCATAAAAAGCCATGTTTGTAATGCAATCTTGGGGCAGACTTGTGGGTAGGAACTTTTGATTAGGATTTTTCCTTTGAGTGGTGACCCTGCCCATTCAAGGTGGGTCTTGATTAGTTTACTGGATTCCTTAAGAGACCTAAGAGACAGCTGTAGATGTTAGACACTTGGAGATGCAGACAGAAAGCCTTTTGGAGATGCTAAGCTAAGAGATGAAGCCTAGAGTTTGCCCTGAAGAAGCTAAGAAGACCCCCAGACACTTAGAAATGCCCAGAGAGAATAAGCATGGACACAGAGGAGCTGAGAGAGAGAATTAAGAGAGACAAGCCCAGAGACATTTTGGAGAAATCCACTTTGAAACCAGAACCACAAAGCAAATGACCAGCAAAAAATGCCTATCCAGCTGACAGAGATGTTCCATTTCCCAGGCCTTTCTTCAGTGATAGTATACTCTTGTTGATGTCTTAGTTTGGACACTTTTATGGCCTCAGAACTCTAAACTTGTAATAAATCCCCCTTATGAAAGCTAATCCATTTCTGTTCTTTTGCATGACATTGGATTTAGCAAACCAGAACATAGGGTTTTATGATATGTAAATACTCCTCTTTTAAAACACTTAATGTTTTCATAATTTTGTAAGAAATTAAAAACAAAACTTTTTAAATAACACAAAACATGTCATGGGGACTTGTGGTTTCATTGGCCAGAAAATTCCAAGTTCAAAACTTGCCAGTGTCATTCCATACATTAGTATTTTATTGCAGAAAGGCTTTTGCCAACAACACAGAGATCACACCAAACAAGAACAGAATGTATTTCGTAGTCATAGGGAGTGTTCAATTTACAGAATGCCAATAATCAGAGGATCTAATTTTCTTGAGGGAGATATCTGCATCACATCCAATTTAGAATCAGGGTGCCTTTCTGCTAATACCACTGCAGCCTACCCATGGAGAGTGCATTCCAGTGAGAAAATAGAACAGGTGTATTGAGATTGGAATTTTGAACTTGTGGCCTAAATAGAGAGTTCCCTGGTCCTGCACTCCCTCAAAGTCCAATATTTCCTGTCATGTGTTCCAGTGCCTTGTTAGGTGAGTTAAAGTATGAGACAGCCAAACAGAATTTAAAGAGCCTTTATTAGCCGGCCAGTGACTGCTCACTGTCACTCCATGCAGGGAGTTCAGTAAGCAGCCCTGACCTGTGTTTGCTGGTGCCTTATATAGACAGAAACCACGTCCTGGAAACACAAGCAAACTATTTTAACAGAAGCAGAGTTGGCAGTTAGCTATTGGTTACAAAAGACAATTTAACAAGGTTGGCATTTAGAAATCTTACAAAAAGTTTCACTTGGTTACAAAAAGTTTCACTTGGAAATGGTGCAATTGTTGATTGTTATAACAGTTATGCTTGGCTGATGCGTACAACTCCAAGTTTCACTCCCTAAAATGGTACAGTTTCAGTTCCTTCTTCTCAAGGCTTGATGCTTACACAACATTTTTTACTTTGCAGTCGTTGCCAGTTGAAGGGGAGGGGACCCTCCTGTTACAAATTAAGGGGAGGGAGCCCACTTCATTCCCCACTGGTTTTTAGGGAGAATCAAATCATTTTTTTTTTTTTTTTTGAGGGTAAGTGTTGATATTGAGACTGCAAACCAAGAGTTTTACGCTTTGAATATGCCTTTGGACAAATTTAACTAAACTGTTTATTAAAACACAGGGGCCTATGATTAAGGCTAACATGAGAAGAGCCAGGGGTCCAGCAATTGCTGATATTACTTTTAAACCATTTTGTCTCCTTTTTCTTTTGCTCTTCTCTATCCTGTAGTCTTTTTTGGAGTTGGCTTAAACTTTTTTTTTAAATTACACCTGAATGGTTAGTAGAAAAACAGCATGCTTTGCCTAAGGCTAGACAAAGCCCTCCCTGTTTTAAGAATACAAGGTTGAGTCCCCTCTGATTCTGGAGCATTACTTTTGCTAAAGAGCTTAAGGAAATTTTAAATTTAGTAACACTCTCTTCTAAGGTTTTTAGATCTTGGTTAATTTATGTACTAAGGCTTTTAAAATTTCTCTGCCACTTTAAAACAGGGATCACCTTTCTTCCAGTTTGCAACAACACATTGATCGTTTCTGTTCAAGACCTCGTCAGAAGTATCTTTAGAGTTCATATTTCCACAAACAGTCTATTCAAAGCAGTTTAGGCCTTTTCTATCAAGCTCCTCACAGTTCTTCCAGAATCTTCCCCTTATCCATTTAAAAAGCTATTCCAACATGTTTGGTATTTGCAAACTCAGCAGCAAAAACACCCCACTTCTCTGGTACCAAAATCTGTTATAGTTTGCTAATGCTGCTGGAATGCAAAACACCAGAAATGAATTGGCTTTTACAAAAGGGGGTTTATTTGGTTACACAGTTACAATCTTAAGGCCATAAAGTGTCCAAGGTAACACATCAGCAATTGGGTACCTTCACTGGAGGATGGCAAATGGTGTCCAGAAAACCTCTGTTAGCTCAGAAGGCACATGGCCAGTGTCTGCTACAAAGTTCTGGTTTTAAAATGGCTTTCTCCCAGGATGTTCCTCTCTAGGCTGCAGTTCCTCAAAAACATCACTCTTAGTTGCACTTGGGGTATTTGTCCTCTCTTAGCTTCTCCAGAGCAAGAGTCTGCTTTCAGTGACCATCTTCAAAATGTCTCTCACCTGCAGCTCCTGTGCTTTCTTCAAAGTGTCTCTCTTGGCTGTAGCTCCTCTTCAAAATGTCACTCACAGCTGCACTGAGTTCCCTCTGCCCATCAGCTCATTTACACAGCTGCAGTGACTCAACTTAGATGCACCCCAAATGGGCAGAGCAACAACTCCATGGAAATTATCCTATCAGAGTCATCACCCACAGCTGGGTGGGATGCATTCCAAAGAAACACTTAAAGAATTACAGTCTAATCAACACTGATAACCTCTGCCCACAGAAGGTTACATCAAAGATCATGGTGTTTGGGGGGACATAATACATTCAAACTGGCACAGGCAGCCTTTTGCTGCCTTAGGGAAATTCCAGGGGTGGTTTACTTTTAATATCCAGGTTTGTTCACAGTAATTACAGAACTAAAGCTTTGAACTCTGCTGTAAAGAGAGCATTTTTTTTTTTTCCTTTTTTCTTTGGGACTCCAAGATATATATGTATATATATATTTTTTTTTCTTATTTAATTTTTGGAGACTAGTTTTAAGCAAATCATGTTGATGACTGAAAAGAGGAAGACGTTGAAAGGGCCATAGTGTCAAGAAAGGTTTTTTGAAATTGGAATGCACTTTTGCTGGTTATGTCCTCCTTAGAAACTGTTTGTCAAAGGGCTCTTCAAAAGTTTTAAAGTAGTTAGACTCCCTATATCTACCTCTGTTTGTTATTTGTATACCTCACCAGCTGTCTTTCTTCAGTGTCTTTCCTAGTAAGCCTTCATGATTTGTCCTGGGGAACAATTACTTAATAAGAGTTTATGTGCCTTTATTAAACATGGCAGGCAAAAGCTTTATGAGCAATCACTTAGATAAAGTGTAGCAACTTGAAACTGACCTAATTACATACAGACAAGGGGAATAGATGGAATAGAGTACTTCCTTAATGTCAGGTTCCATGTCTTTATTCTTTAAATTTAAAGAAGACTGGAGAATTTAACTAATGTATGAGCCCCTGGTATAGGTTAAAGAGCCTGTGGAGATTGGTGCACAGTTGCCTGCAAGACCTGGGTCAATTAATGTTTAATCTACCCTTTTTGTGAATCAGCAGGAATGTGCAACTGGACTATGGAAGTGTAGAAACTAGGTCTCCTGTTTCAGATGTTGATCTATAACTTACCTCCTTTCTGAGCTAAGATGCTATCACTCTTGTTATCTATAAAGGAACATAAAATTCTCCCTGCTTTCCTGCAGAAACATATTCAGTCATCCATTAAGTCACAAGACCTGATACCCATTCTTAGACCCTTAGGAATATGTTTATCTCTAGCCCTTAAAACTGGCTTGACCAGTCCCCTTAGTTGCACACTCTGCTTCCCTGCTGTATGCTGTACCTGCCTGATGAGAGAAAGCTTCTTGATTTCTGCTGTTTCTTTTTGCACTCCTATAAGTAACTTCCAGTAAAGGTTTCTGTCTCAGACAATGCCCTGTATCTTCCTTGCCTTTTGACTGGAAAAGCCTCCATGGGTATGGACAATTGGTGAACCAGCCAGAAGACCAAAGAAACCCCTTTTCTGGAGATATGAAACCTGAGAAGGGAGATACCCTGGGAGGGATACCAGGGTGACCTGGGACTCCTATGTGGGGAGGAGTGGCTAGCTTCCTGGATAAATTAGGTCTGCTGAGGAAGTATGGAAGTTCTTACTCCTCTCCAGCAGGATTAATAGCCATCCTGCAGCAGGCCACAAAAGTCTTGGGGATTTAGAAAGAGATGAAGAGTTGCCAGATTGCTGTTGTTAGAGGATGTACTTGCTACAACTGGAGAGGCTTTAGTGGCTAAGGTGGCTGTGCACCACCTAGAGGATGAATTGAAGTCAGAAAGGAATATGAGGCTGGCACAGGCAGAACTAAAGGATGTTGTAAATGAGAGACTGAAGCAAGTAGATATTTAGAGATGTTTGCATGCCAGTATGCTAGAGTAAAGGCACAAGCTGCATAAGATGTGAGACAGGCAAATTCTAATTTTGCCTGGTTGGGATCCTGAGGTATGGGATCCAGTGGATTTCTCTTCAGATTAGGAGTCACAGTCAGATTGCAACATGGAGGAGGACTGTAAGCTTGTCTGTCTCCTAGTCTAAAGAAAAATCAAGTCAGAACATGTAGTTCCCATTGGCAGAGAGAGAGGTGGTGTGGAGGCAGCCCTAGCTGCACCTGCTGTGCCAAAGTTGCTCAACTCATTGCAGGAATTTCATGAAGCTGAATTTCATGATATTGGAAATCAATACCAACAGAAGTTTAGGGAGACTTTAGCAAATTGGTTGCTGTAGCTGTGGGGCAGCAGTGCCAATGGTACATTATTCATTGGACATGAAATGAGTAAACTGGCCTTGCTTTCCACTATCCCTCTCTGTACCAGCACCTGTATTCTCTTGGGTCCAACCAGAAGAAACAGTCACTTTTTGACAGACTGGTCTAATGGTGTAAAGAAGCATGGACTGAGGATGAGGATTTGCCCCATCTGCCTTCACAATAGAACAGTATAGGTGAACTCCAAAATGTACTTTGGGGGTTACATATGAGATATTCCATTTATGCAGTTAATATTGTGGGGTCAGACATAGATGTAACCTTTACTTTGGGACTGTGTGAAATAATTTTACACACAGCCCTTAACCAATGGTATGGGACATAAATGCCAAACTTCAAGCAACTAATGGGAAGTCCTCTAGTTGAGGTAGCTCAGGAAATTGCTAAGCTGGGAGAAATAGATTGCTTGCAGCAAAATAAAGCCAGAGTTACAGCTTCAGGGTGTATCTCCAAAGAGCATTATGGACCAAACAGGGTGTCACAGTAGCAGATGTGGGCAGACCTAGTGGCACCTGGAACAAAAGTGTAAAGAATTGATGGGCAGGAAAATGCAGTATTGGTTAACTTATGGAGCAAATTGCCCAAGGAGCAAAGGTTTACAAAGCTACTCTATTAGTTAGGGTTCTCTAGGGAAACAGAATCAATGAGAGGTGTCTATGAATATAAGATTTATAAAAGTGGCTCATGCAACTGCAGGTATGCATGAGTCCAAATTTCATATGACAGTCAGCAAACTGTCAACTCCAATGAAGATATCTGATGAACTCCTGAGGAAATGAACTGGCAACTTCAGTGAACTCTTCAGAAAATGCTTTGCTGGTCAGCTGAAGAAGAAATGAAAGTTCTCTCTCTGTCTTGCTTAAAAGTCTTCAAATGTTAATTGGATTAAACCCAGCCAACTGCATTCTCTCATTGTGGAAGACATGCCCTTCAGTGAGTCATCAGTCATGGCTGCAGCCAATTGACTGATGATTTAATAAACCAGCCTGTTGGTTTATTAACCAGCCACAAACATCCTCACAGTAATTGTTGGGCCAGTGGTTGCTTGACCAGACAGCTGGGCACTATCACCTGGCCAAGTTGACACATGAACCTAACCATCACTCTCCACCCCTTGTCAACTTGGCAGCAATACACATCACCTAAAACCATACTTTATCTCTATGTAGAGAACAATAACAGATATATATATATATATATATATAGCCTAAAAATACTCTGCTGTGCAGCATACAACTGGAAACACTAAATCTCTCCAGAATAGGGTGCAAGTCTTTGGGTGACATTAGCTCTTAAAATTGATTTCCTTTAGCTTAAATACAGCAAAAAGAGCAGTACAGCTTATGTCATTTGATAAGGGGATAAGACAGTGAAGAAGGCAAAGATATTTGCTTTACAGACAAATGTAAACATAAAAAATGAGGAAATATTAATGCCATCATAGTCCTCATTTCTATAACTAGTCATGTGGACATAGTTCATATTTATCACTACATTCTTCCCCTACCCATTCCATGTTCCCTTTATCCTCAGCAAGCACTTCAACTGGCTGTTGTTCCTTGCCTGGTGGGGTGACCCAGACCTTCATTCCTGAAGTTTCTTGGCCACTGATAGTCCTACCTGGATTGGGTTGTTGCATTTTTCCATTGAATTAATCACAGGGCATGATAGTATTTAGAGACACCCTAGGGGATCTCCCATATTCCAGGAAAATTCTTCTTTACTTCCATTATGTAGTTGCAGTGCTATTTCCCCTTGAGAGTCAGGATCAATCACCCAGCCAGTACAGTAATTCCCTTCCTTGCCTGTTGATTCAGAGGCATACAAAACCCAAAGTGGCCAGGTGGCAGTCTTAACTTCCAGTTCAATGGGATTATTGCTGTGTTCCCTTGTGGAAGCAGTCCTCCTTTTGGAACAAAGACTTGTAGACCAGCAGAGCTTAAGCTTTCAGGGACAGGAAGCAAAAAATTTCCTAGTGGATCACTAGGAATGATAGTGAGTG
>KN195867.1:19216-312967 GCA_000164785.2 Choloepus hoffmanni
TTAACAGCAGACACCCTGAGAGGTTGAGATTTTAGTTTATGTTGTAAATCTGCTACTCACACAATAAGAGTCTGCATCTGGCTTTCAGAAATCTCAAGTATGCAGGCACAAGAATTAAGATTTTCTTTCAGGGAACACATAGAAACATTTACATCTGTCATATGATGTTTAAGTTTTAGATTTGAAGCCTTTAGCCCATCCCTTTCCTTACAACTTTATCCAGTGTATCTAAGAACAGCTAGCCAACATCATTATACCTCTTAATTCTGCAAAACTCTGTGAAGGTGTCAAAAACACTTTCACCCAGAGCCTTGCTTCATACAAGAGTATTAGGAGAATCAAACGGTGCTATTTTGCATATCTCCTTTGCCAACTCATGCCATAGACTGTTAGTGTCCTCCTGATTAATGTAAATAGGGTCATTAGTGCCTTTGAATCTAGTCAGAGTAGAAAACAAATTGTAAAAGCCCATTTAAGATTCTGTTTCTCAAGAACTTTTCCCAGTACCAAGTAGTATTAGTGTTCTCTGGCAAAACAGAATTAATGAGAGGCATCTATGAATATAATATTTATAAAAGTGACCCTTGCAACTATGGGCATGCATAAGTCCAAATTCCATAGGGCAGTCAGCAAACTGTCAACTCCAATGAAGATGTCTGATGAACTCCTCAGGAAACAAACTAACAACTTTGATGAACCCCTCAGGAAATGAACTGGGATCTTTGATGAATGTGTTCAATGAACTCCTCAGGAAATGAACTGGCAATTTCAACAAACTCCTCAGGAAAAACTTTGCTGGTCAGCCAAAGAAGAAGTGAAGGTCCTCTATTTGTCTTACTTAAAAGTCTTCAACTGAATAATTGGATTAAATCTAGCCAACTGCATTCTCTCATTGTGGAAGACATGCCCTTCAGTGAGTCATCAGTCACAGCTGCAGCCAACTGACTGATAATGTAATAAACCAGAGTGTTGGTTTATTAACCAACCACAGATACCTTCACGGCAATTATTAGGCCAGTGCTTGCTTGACTAGACAGCTGGGCACTATCAACTGGCCAAGTTGACACATGAACATAACCATCACAACTAGGAATTAGGGTGTTAGAAAGAGATAAAGCAGCAGGCTATCTAGTGCACAATTCATGCAAGGAGCTTTCTGCCCCATCGACAGTAGAAGTCTGGGAGGCCTCATTTCCATGGGACTAGGGATGGGGCCAAGATCCCCAAAGAAGAGCAATTTATGGGGATGCTGGAGTTCAGAAGCCACACACTGAATTAACTCTTTTATGGTCCCCAACTAATGAACATAGGTAATTTTAATTCAATTTTATAGAGATATATTCACATACTATACAGTCATCCATGGTGTACAATCAGTTGTTCACAGTGCCATTATATAGTTGTGCACTTATCACCACAATCAATTCTTTAACATTTTCATTATGACACAAAAAAAGAATAAGAGTACCAGTTATAGTAAAAATGAATACCCAAATCATCCCATACCCCCACCTCTCCCTATTATTCATTAACCTTTTGTCCTCATTTTTCTATTCATCTGTCTATATACTGGATAAATGGAGTGGGAAGTACAAAGTTTTCACATTTGAACAGCCACAATGTGTAAGCTATATAGCTATACAATCTTCTTCAAGAATAAAGGCTACAGGGCTGCACTTCAACAGTTTCAGGTATTTTCTTATAGCTATTCCAATACACTAAAAATGAAAAAGGGATATCTATAATGCATGAGAATAACCTCCAGAATGACCTCTCAACACTACTTGAAACCTCTCAGCCACTGAAACTATATTTTGTTTCATTTCTCTTCCCTGATTGGGTCCAAGAATGCTTTCTCAAACCCAAAATGCCAAGGCCAAGCTCATCCACATGAGTCATGTCCCACATTTCCAGGGAGATTTACATCAATGGAAGTTATGTCCCACACAGAGGGGAGGGCATTGAGTTTACCTGCAGAGTTGGCTTAGAGAGAGAGACCACATCTGAGCAACAAAAGAGGTTCTCTGTGGGTAACACTCAGGCACAATTTTAAGCAGGCATAGACTCTCTTTTGCAGTAACAAACTTCATAAGGGCAAATCCCAAGATCAAGGGCTCAGCCTTCTAAATTGGTAGCCCCCAATGCTTGCAAGAAAATCAGTAATTCTCAAGGTGGAGAAACTTAATGTTTCCACATTTTCCCCCAGTCCCTTAAGGGGGCTTTGCAAATACATTTTTATTCTTTGCCCAAATTACTCTGGGCTGTATCAGGGCTTCACAGTAACCTGTACAAACCAACCAGATTTCATTCCCTATTCAATGTTCAATACAGTTATGTTGTTTGAATAAACTGACCATACAAGTTAAATTATATAATGTGTTACAAAAAATATATAGGTTTTGCACCTAATAAATATATCTTCCTTTGGTCTCACACTGAAGTTGAAGTCTTAAAAACACCGCCAATATTGTCCTTTTAGTCTGATTTACCTTAATCCTAACCATGGTCAATTTGTTGTTATCTCAAATTGAAGTCTCATCTCTTTTTCAGACCCCTTAACATTTGCTGTAAGGGGTAGTGCTTCCAGAATCTGGATATGAGTTTCATAGCTTCCAGAATCTGGATATGAGTTTCAGGTGTCACACAGATATCATAGCTTCCAGAATCTGGATATGAGTTTCAGGTGTCACACAGATATCCAAAGTTCCAGAGATCAACAAGGTTACACACAAAGAGCTCAGCATCTGTGCTGGTTTGGATGTATTATGTCCCCCAAAATGCCATTTTCTTGGATGAAATCTTGTGTGGGCAGACATATTAGTGTTGATTAGATTGTAATTCTTGGATTGAGTGTTTCCATGGAGATGTAACCCACCTAACTGTAGGTAATAACTCTTATTAGATAATTTCCATAGAGATGTGGCCATGCCCATTCAGAATGGACTTTGATTATTTTACTAAAGCACTATATAAGCTCAGACAGAAGGAGAAAGCTTGCTACAGCCAAGAGGGACACTTTGAAGAATGCACAGGAGCTGAGAGAGGAGCTGCTGCTTACACAGACATTATGGAGATGACCTTTGAAAGCAGACTTTTGCTCCAGAGAAGCTGAGAGAGGACAAATGACACAATAGCAACTAAGAGTGACATTTTTGAGGAACTGTAGACTAAAGGGGAATGTCCTGGGAGAAAGCCATTTTGAAACCAGAACTCTGGAGCAGACACTAGCCATGTGCCTTCCCAGCTAACAAAGGTTTTCTGGACACCATTGGCCATACTCCAGTGAAAGTAACCAATTGTTGATGCTTTATCTGCTTTATGGCCTTAAGACTAATTTTGCAACCAGATAAATCCCCTTTATAAAAGCTGATCCATTTCTGGTGTTTTGCTTAATGGCAGCATCAGCAAACTGGAACAGATTTTGGTACCAGGAGTGGGGTGCTGCTGCATTTGCAAATATCAAATATGTTGGAATGGCTTTTTAAATGAATAAGGGGGAAATTCTGGAAAAAGTGTGATGAGCTTCATAGAAAAGTCCTAAACTGCTTTGAAGAGACTGTGGATATATCCACTCTAAAGATGCTTCTGAGGACTTAAACAGAAACAATGAATGTGTCATTGCAAACTGGAAGAAAGGTGATCATTGTTTTAAAGTAGCCAGGAATTTGGCAAAATTGAGTCCTGGGTGGTGGATGGAAGGAAGCATTTGAGAATGATGAGCTGGGATTCTTGGCTGAGGAGATTTCAAAACAAGCCTGACTTCTCCTTTTAGCTTATAGTAAAATGGGAGTGGAAAGGGATAAGCTGAGAAATGAATTCTTTGGTAAAAAGAAACCAGTAACTGATAGTTTGGAAAATTATGGGCTTCCAGAAAGTGAAACTTCAGAAGCTACAGCCCCACCTGAGTATTTAACCAAATATGGAACCTAACTGCCATTTTAGAACAAGCCAAGATTGGAGATGGAGTTATCCAGAAAGGATTTGTGGAAAGTCCTATTGTCTGAAGGTTTTGACCACTGAAAACTTCATGTCAAGCCAATGAGATTTTGGCAAAATCTGTTTAAACGGAGCCACTACCCATCTGGACTGGATGAGATGGAGAAGGAACAAATGGAAGGAAAAGTTTCTTCAGAGACAGAGCCATGGAGATTGAGGTTAGGAGTCAAGAGGTTTCAGACAGGGAGAATGTAGCAGCATATACATCTGGAAAGGGTGAGGTTGCCCCAGAGGCAGAGTGTAGGCCTTATACCTTGATGCTCAGGAAGAGTGCTGCCACCCAAGGCCCAAGGGAGTGTGGAGCACATTCCATGGGGATTGGGGAGATCCTGGATGTCACTGTTCAGAGAGGGGACAACTTTGCCTCAGAGAGGCAGAGTCTGGGTGGCACCCTGATGTTGAGGAGAGTGGAGCTGAGAAGAAAGTGGTCTCCTCAATGTGTGGACATGTTGGAGCAGTCACCCCAGCATTTGGATAGAAAAGGTCTCCAAAGCCTTTGGAAAGTATGAGACTCGCTCTGTCTCAAGCCTCAAGGATATAACATTGTTCTATAAATGACTCTCAGCCTTTGAAATCTAATGGAGTTTGACCTGCAGGTATTAGGAACTGTTTTGGTCCCTTCAACCCTGTTTTCCTTTCAGTTTCTCCTTATGGCAATGGGAATGTTTATCCTGTGACTGCCCCTCCTTTGTATATTGGAAGCAAATAACTGGTCCTCAGTTTCACATGTCCAGAGCCAAAGGGGAATTTTGCCTTAGGACAGACCATGCCTGTAACTGATTTTAATGAGGTCTTGTACTTATCTATTGTTACTGAAATGATTTAAGTTTTTGGAATATTGTGATGGGATGAACATATTTTGTATGTGGAAAGATCATGTCATTTTGTGGTCCAGGGGATGGAATGTGCTGATTTGGATGTATTATGTCCTCCAAATGCCATTACCTTTGATCCACTCTTGTGTGGGCAGATCTATTAGTGTTGATTAGATTGTAATTCTTTGAGTGCTTCCATGGAGATACAACTCACCGAACTGTAGTTGATAACTCTGATTAGATAACTTCCATAGTGGTGTGGCCTTGCCCATCCAGTGGGTCCTTGATTAGTTTACTAGAGCACTATATAAGCTCTCTGGCAGAAGGAGCAAGCTTGCTACAACCAAGAGGGACTCTTTGAAGATTGCACTGGAGCTGAGAGAGGAGCTGAGTCTTACAGAGATGTTTTCCTGATGGGCTTTGAAGGCATACTTTTGCTCCTGAGCAGGTTAGAGAGGACAAACACCCCCAAAGCAGCTAAGAGTGACATTTTTGAGGAACTGCAGCCTAGAAAGGAACATTCTTTGGAGAAAGCCATTTTGAAACCAGAACTCTGGAGCAGATGCCAGCCACATGCCTTCCCAGTTAACAGGTTTTCCAGACATCATTGGCCATCTTCCAGTGAAGGTACCCAATTGTTGACACTTTATTTTGGATGCTTTATGGCCTTAAGACTGTAACTTTCTAACCAAGTAACCCCCCCTTTTAAAAGCCAATCCATTTCTGGTATTTTGCATAAAGGCAGCATCAGCAAACTGCAACAGTATCTCAGACTGTACAAAAACCATTAGAACTCAGGAAAAGATGTAACTTCTGTAAGAGCTTACAATATGGGAAACTTTACAATAAGCCTTCCCTGATAACATATGCTCTCAGACTCAATTCTCAGAGTTTACAAATTATAGTTAATCCATATTAGTCAAGCATTATAAAGTTTTTTCTTTACATTTCTGGTTTATTTCACTCAACACACTATACTCAATGTCCATTCACCTCACAACTTCATTCCTTCTTGTAGCAGCTCACTACTCCATTGTATGTATGCACCACAGTTCACCATTCCACTCATCAGTTTGGGTATCCTAAGGCCACCTGCTTCCACTGTAATTGATGAATACTGACACCATAAACCCCACTGTGTAAGTGTCCATTCATGTCCCTGTTTTCAGTTCTTCCAAGTTGTGCTGGTTTGAATATATTATGTCCCCCAAAACACCATTATCTTTGATGTAATCTTGTGTAGGCAGATGTATCAGTGTTGATTAGATGTAATTCTATGAGTGATTCCATGGAGATGTCACCAACCCAACTGTGGGTGATCAACCTGATTAGATAATTTCCAAGGAGGTGTAAACCCACTCATTCAGGGTGAGTATGAATTTGTTCACTGAAACATTACATGAGCTCAGACAGAATGAGTGAGCTTGCTACAGACAAGAGGGACAGTTTGAAGAATGCACAGGAGCTGAGAAGAGAGGAGCTGCAGATGAGAGAAAGTTTGAATATGGCCATTGAAAGCAGACTCTGGCTCTGGAGAAGCTAAGAGAGGACAAACACCCCAAGAGCAACTAAGAATGACATTTTTGAGGAACTGTAGCCTAGAGAGGAACATCCTGGGAGAAATCCATTTTATAACCAGAACTCTGGAGTAGATGACAGCAATGTGTCTTCCCAGCTAACAGAGGTTTTCCAAACACCATTGGCCATCCTCCAGTGAAGGTATTAGATTGTTGATGCATTATCTTGCCTGTGAAGGTACTCAATTGTTAATGCATTTCCTTGGACACTTTATGGGCTTAAGACTGTAACCATGTAACTAAATAAACCCCTTTTATAAAAGCCAATCCATTTCTGGCATTTTGCATTTCAGCAGCTTTAGCAAACTAGAACAGATTTTGGTACTGGAAGTGGGGTGCTAGTGCTGCTGTGTTTGCAAATACCAAACATGTTGTAACAGCTTTTTAAATGGATAAGGGGAAGATTGTGGAAGAATTGTGAGGACCTTGATAGAAAAGGCCTAACCTTCTTTGGAGACTGTGGAAATATGGACTCTAAAAATACTTCTGATGAGACCTTGAGCAGAAATGATGAATGTGTTGTTGTGAACCAGAAGAAAGGTGATCCTTTTTATTTATGTGGCAGAGAATTTGGCAAAATTGATTCCTGGTGTTGGATGGAAGGAAAAATTTGAAAGCAAAGAACTGGGATACTTGGCTAATGAGATTTTGAAACTAAAAGTTGTACAGAGAGCATGGCTTCTCCTTGCAGCTTATAGTAAAGTGTGAGTGAAAGATAAGCTGAGAACTGAACTCTTGGTTTCAAAGAAACCAGAAATTGATGGCCTGAAAACCTCTGGGTCTCCAGTGGGTGGAACCCCAGAAGCTACAGCCCAATGTGAGGATTTAACCAAACATGGAACCCAACAGCCATTTCAGTACAAGCCAGGATTAGAGATGGAGTTATCCAGAAATGATTTGTGGAAAGTCTTATTGTCTGATGGCTTTGACCCCTGCAAGCTTCATGACAAGCCTACAGAATTTTTGTGAGATCTTTATAGATGGAGCTGCTACCAGTCTGGACTGGAGGAAAAAATTGAAGGAAAAATGTCTTCAAAGACAGAGACATGGAGGTTGAGGTCTGGATTCAAGAGGTCTCAGGCTGGGAGAGTGGAGATGCCCACATGTATGGAAAGGGTGAGTTTGCCCCAGTGGTCGAGGGAGGGCCTTCCACCTTGATGCTCAGGAAGAGTTCTGCCATCTCAGGCCCCAAGGAGGGTAGAGCCCATTCCCAGGAGATTGGGGAGAGCCTGACCACCACCCCACTATTCTGAAGGGTTTCAGCATGTGCCTCAGAGATGGAAGAGAATCTGAGTGATGCCCTGATGTTTGAGGAGGGTGGTGTTATGGTGCCCTCGAGTTAAAGTATGAGACAGCCAAACAGAATTTAAAAGAGCCTTTATTAGCCAGCCAGCCAGCGGCTGCTGCCTGTCACTCTGTGCAGGGAGTTCAGTAAGCAGCCCCCACCTGTGTGAGCTGGTGCCTTATATAGACAGAAACCATATCCTAGAAACGCAAGCAAGCAAGCTATTCTAACAGAAGCAGAGTTGGCAGTTAGCTCTTGATCACAAAAACAATTTCACAAAAACAATTTTACAAAGAGTTTCACTTGGAACTGGAGCAGCTATTGATTATTAAAGGGTTACAAAAAGTTTCACTTGGACCTCGAGCAGTTATTGTTAAAAGGGTTATGCTTGGCTGATGCGTGCAACCGCTGCTTTGCCTCCCCTAAATGGTAAAGTTTTTCTTCCTTTAACTAGTATGGGCACAGTCTCACTCGCCCTTCCTCATGGTCTAATGCCGTTTACACAACACTGTTGCTTTGCAGATGCTGTAGGATTAAGGGAAAAGGGACCCCACTTCAGGTGGGGCCAAAAAAGTGGTCTCCCCAATGTGTGGACATGTTGGAACCCTCATCCCAGCATTTGGAGAGAAATGGGCTTCCATGAAAGCCTTTGGAAAGGGTTGGACTCCTGCTCTCTTAAGCCCCAAGTATACAACGTTGTTCTGTGAATAACTCACAGACTTTGAAGTTTAATGAAGTTTGCCCTGCAGATTTTAGGAATTGTTTTGGTCCCTTAAACCCTGTTTTCCTTTCAGTTTCTCCTTATGGCAATGGGAATGTTTATCCTATGAATGTCCCTCCTTTGCATATTGGAAGCGGATAACTTGTTCTAAGTTTCTCAGATCCACCACCAGAGGGGAATTTTGCTTTTAGACAGACCATGCTTGTAACTGATTTTGATGGGATCTTGTACTTACCTATTGTTTCTAAAATGATTTAAGTTTCTGTGATACTGTGATGTGATTAATGTATTTTGTATATGGAAAGATCATGTCATTTTGGGGCCCAGAGTGTGGAATGTGCTGGTTTGAATGTATTATGTCCCCTCAAACACCATTACCTTTGATGTAATCTTGTGTGGGCAGATGTATCAGTGTTGATTAGATTGTAATTCTTTGTTTCCATGGAGATGTCACCAACCCAACTGTGGGTGATCATCCTGATTGGATAATTTCCATCAAAGTGTGACTCCACTCATTCAGGGTGGGTCTGAATTAGTTCACTGAAGCACTACATAAACTCAGAGAGAAGCAAGCTTGCTACAGCCAAGAGGGACACTTTGAAGAATGTACAGGAGCTGAGAAGAGAGGAGCTGTAGATGAGAGACAGTTTGAAGATAGCTGTTGAAAGCAGTCTCTTACTCCAGAGAAGCTAAGGGAGGACAAACACCCAAAGAGCAACTAAGAGTAATATTTTTGAAGAACTGTAGCCTAGAGAGGAATGTCCTGGAAGAAAGCCATTTTATAACCAGAACTCTGGAGCAGACGTCAGCCACAAGACTTCCCAGCTAACAGAGGTTTTCCAGACACCATTGGCCATCCTCCAGTGAAGATACTCAATTGTAGATTCATTACCTTGGACACTTTATGGCCTTAAGACTGTAGCTGTGTGTGTCAGTTTGAATGCATTGTGTCCCCCAAATGTCATTATCTTTGATGTAGTCTTGTGGTGTAGACGTTTTGGTGCTGATTAGATTTGCTTGGAATGTGCCCCACCCAGCTGTGGGTGATGACTCTGATAAGATATTCCCATGGAGGCATGGCCCCACCCATTCAGGGTGGGACTTGATCAGTGGAGCCATATAAATGAGCTGACTCAAAGAGAAGGAACTCAGTGCAGCTGTGAGTGACATTTTGAAGAGGAGCAAGCTTGCTAGAGAGGAGAAAGCCATTTTGAAACCAGAACTTTGGAGCAGAAGCCAGCCACGTGCCTTCCCAGCTAACAGAGGTTTTCCAGATGTCATTGGCCATCCTCCAGTGAAGGTACCCAATTAGTGATGTGTTACCTTGGATGCCTTATGGCCTTAAGACTGTAACTGTGTAGCCAAATAAACCCCCTTTTTATAAAAGCCAATCCATCTCTGGTGTTTTGCATTCTGCAGCATTAGCAAACTAGAACACTGTGTAACTAAATAACCCCCCTTTTAGAAAAACCAATCCATTTCTGGTGTTTTGCATTCCAGCAGCACTAGCAAACTAGAACAAAAGTTTATACCCAGTAACCAATTTGCAGGACAATATGGCAACCCAATGGCTAGCTTCTTGTGGAACCACCACACTACCTTTCAAATGGGTTGCACCCCTCTTCCCCAACAAAGATTAGGTATGTCACATTCTTTACATTTTCTTCACCAGTTGTATCCTTCTGTTTATTTTTATATCATTTTATTCACATCCTCTGTTTATTTTTAGATAGTTTTTTCACACACCATGCATTCCATCCAAAGTAAACAATCAATGGTTCCCTGTATAATCACATAGCTGTGAATTCACCACTGCTATCTGTATAACAACATTTCCATTTCTTTCACAAAGTAAGAGGAAGAGTAGAAAAAATTAAAAGAAAAATGAAAAAGAAAGAAAAAATGACAACTAAAAAGCAAAAGAAAAAATAAAATTAAAATAAAATACAATAAAAAAGTCAGACAACAAAAACATTACCAGGAATCTCATAGCCCTCCCTTATATTTTCCCTCTTATAAACATTTTGGTTAGGTGTGTTCCCTTTGTTAGAATTAATGTAACCATATTACAGCATTACTGTTAAGTATACACTCCAGTTTGCATTGATTGTCTTGTCCCTAATACCATCCTATGTTAAAACCTTGCAAAGTTGACATTCATTTCCTCTTATGTAAAAACACATTTGTACATTTATTCATAGTCATTGACCTCTCTGAGTTTCTCTAAGTTATAAAGTTCCAGTCTTTATCTTCTAACTTTCCTTCTGTGTCCTATATGCCCATAAACTTTCTTTTTCAACTGTATTCAGTTTTCTTTGTTTCATATACATTATTGTGCTACCATCAGCCAAAATTGTGCCCCAGAACTCTCTCTTCTGTCTTTTTCTATGTCTGTAGTGCTCCTTTTAGTAATTCCTGTAGAGCAGATATCTTGTTTGTAAACTATCTCAGTGTCTGTTTTTCTGAGAATATTTTATATGCTCTCTCATTTTTCAAGGATAATTTGCAAGATAAAGAATTCTTTGTTGACAGTTTTTCTCATTCAGTAGCTTAAATATATCATACCACTGCTCCCTCATCTCCTTGGTTTCTACTGATCGAGCTTCTATGTGATTGATCAATTTCCTCTTGCCACTTTCAGAATTCTCTCTTTGTCTTTGATATTTGATAATCTGGTTATTAAGTGTCTTGGCAGAGGTCTATTCAGATCTATTCTGTTTGTGGTAAACTGCACTACTTGGACTTATAATTTTATTATCTTTCATAAGAGATGGGAAATTTTTAGATTATTTCATCCACTATTCTTTCTGCTCCTGTTCTGGTTTGCTAATGCTGCCCATTATGCAAAATACCAGAAATGTATTGGATTTTATAAAGGGGGTTTATTTGATTACAAAGTTACAGTCTTAAGGACATAAAGTGTCCTAGGTAAGGCATCAATAATGGGGTAACTTCACAGAACAATGGTCAATGTTGTCTGGAACACCTTTGTTGTCTGGGAAGTCATATGGCTGGCATTATTCTTCCTTTGCTCCCATGTTGTGTTTCAAAAGGGCTTTCTCCCGGGATGTTTCTCTCTAGGTGTCTGGGGGTATTCTCTTAGTTTCTTAAAGGCAAACTCTGGAGTAGCAAAAGTCTACTTTCAATGGCCATCTTCAAAAGGTGTCTCTTGGCAGCAACTAGCACCTGGGCCAGCATGGCTCTTTTTGAAGTACTCCAGGAAATACATCAAGACCCACCCTAAATGGGTGGGGCCATACCTCCATGGAAATAACCTAATGAAGGATATTCCCATGGTTGGATTGGTCACATCTCCATGGAAATAATCTTATCCAAAGATTCCAACCTAATCAACACTAATACATCTGTCCCCACAAGATTGTGTTAAAGAGCATGGTGTTTTGGGGGACATAATACCTACAAACTAGCACAGCCCCTCTTCCCTTCTCTTCTTCTGGGACACCTATGACACATACATTCATACACTTTGTGTTGCCATTCAGTTCCCTGAGATGCTGCTTATAGTTTTCTATTCTTTTCCCTATTTGTTATTTTATGTGTAGGATTCCATATCTCCCATTTTCCAGTTCATGAATCTTTTCTTCTGCCTCTTCAAATCTGCTGTGTATTTCTCCATTGTGTTTTTAATCTCTTGTATTGTGTCTTTCATTCCCATAAGTTCTGCCAATTGTTTTTTTGAACTTTCAATTCTTCCTTATGTTCACCCAATGTCTTCTTTATATCCTTTATCTCTTTTGCCATATCTTCCCTCAACCAATTGAATTGATTTTTGAATTTGTTTAGGAGAATTGTTTAACAATTAGTTGTTTCTACTGTATCTCACTTGAACTGTACATTTTTTCCTTTGACTGAGTCCTGTCTTCATTTTTCCTATTGTGATTTATAATTTTTTAATGTCTTGGCATCTGGTTTCCTTCATTACCCCAATCAGCTTTTTCAAACCTGACAGGCCCAGGTCTCAGGAGGAGGCTGATTCAGTATCAAGTTTCCCTGAGGGTGAGATTAAGAAGATTGAAAGCCTTGCCTAAGAGGCTGCTAGACTCTGAACTTTTCCTATCCTGCCCAGATGTGACATTTGTCAGCCTGCAGCTCCCCACTGTTGTAAAGAGTGAGGTCCCATTAATTCTCAGTGGACCCTGCCCTGTTCAGGATATGAGGTTGTCAGAAGCCAAACTTAATTCATTTCTGCCCTCCAAAGGCCCTGGGTCTGAATTATCTGAGGGAGGGTAGCTACTTGAGCTGGGCCCTTCCCCCTTTTCTTAGGGAAGATACACCCTTTAAGGAGTTATCTTCTACATTTGAATTCCTTCTTTGTCTCTCTGACTCTGTTAAACCCACCCTTGCCTGGATCAGTCCTGATAATTGGAAATGCCTGAGACTGTCTCTAATGAGCTGCTTGAAATAGGAGAAAAAAAGGAAAAGAAGAGAAAACCCCTTTTCAGAGCCAGTCCCCAGTCTACTAGTTTTGTTGTTCAACTAGTGTTTTTACCTGGTTCTCTGAGCCCCACTTCTTGGGACACAGCCATTTTCCAGTATTCTGAGCTCAGCCATCTCCAAGACTATTTGTTTTTTTATTTATTTATGTATATTTTCCTTCAGCCCTGCCTCCTCTCTGTTGGGAAGAACCTCATGTTTCTTTCCTGCTTGCTCTGGGTTTATCGGTGCTTGTAGATTGTAATCAGCCTCTGAATTTGTTAATCAAAACTGCAATTTGAGCTTAGTTGAGTTACTTCCCTTTTCTCCAGGTAAACTTTTTCTACAGGGAAGTGTCTCAGCTCAGCCTGCCATGCTGGTGGGAGAGGGGCACCAAGCTCTGAAGTTTGGGGAGATTTATTTACAGTTATATGCTGTGATCTCAGCTGTCCCACCCACTCCTGGCTGGTGTATGGTATATATCCAGTCACAGATGTCCCTCAACAGTTTCTCCAAACTGTTTACTAGTTTATATGCTAGTTGCTCTAGAGGACTAACTAAATTCCTCTCCTTTCTATGCCACCATCTTGCCCCACCCCCTGAACATTGGGTTTTGGTGCTGGTGGACCCTGAAATCAAATGCATCTTAATGTATGGGAGGAAGCCACAAATCAGAGACCCCACACTAGCCATTGCTGGCTATGGGGGCCAAAGGTTTAAGGTAACACAAAATCTGGATTTAATGCAACTTGGTTGGCTACCTCCCCAAAGCTATATATCCTCTATTTTGGAATATATACTGGGGATTGATATTCTACTGAATATCACCCTGCAAACCACCATAGAGGAATTCTGTTTCTGGTTTCAAGTAGTAAAAGTCATCCTGAGAGGACATGTCAAGTGGTCACCAGTGAAAATGCCTCCCCTTCAGCATACAGTAGTTATACACCAGTATAAACTACCTGGGGGCCACCAAGAAAATATTGTTACTATAAAGGAGTTGGAAAAATTGAGTATCATCCTCCCTACTCATAGCCCTTTTAACAGCCCAGTTTGGCCAGTTAAAAAGTCTGATGGATCTTGGAGAATGACCATTGACTATAGAGAACTGAATAAATTAACTCCTTCCTTGTTTGCAGCTCTGTAAAATATTGCTATGTTGTTATAGGACATCATCATATGATTAGGTCTGTTTCATTTTGTTCTAGATCTTGCTAATGCTTTCTTTAGTACTCCCTTCAGCGTTCTAGTTAACCTGTACTTTCTTTCATGTGGGAAGGGTGGCAATAGACTTTTACTGTGCTGCCACAACTGTGCATTCATAGTTCTACTATTTGTTTTGGCTTAGTGGCATAGGGCCTGATGAAATTGATGCCACTGGATACTGTCATTGTGTTTCACTGTTTTTGTGACATTATGCTAACCAGTCATTTTCTTCCAGACATAGAAGAGGTAGCTAAAACAGTGGTGACCAACCTTGAATGTTGGGGAGGGGTGATAAATTGATGCAAATTATAAGGGCCTGGATGTTTTCTCAAATATTTGAGTGTTGTCTGGTCCAGTAAGACAAGAATTATTCCTTCTGCTATTATTGGTAAAGTGGAAAATTACCCTACCTCATGTACCCCAAGCAACTAATGGCCTACCTAAGTTTGTTGGGTTATTAGAGACCTCTCATATCCCATTTGGCACAAATCCTAAAACTTTTGATTTTACTGGTATGAAAGGGAGACATGGGAGTGGGATGTCCCCCAACAGGCTACCTTTGAAAGATCTAAATGTACTGTGGCACAAGTGCAAGCTCTAAGGGGCTTGGACCTCATATACCCTGTGACTTAGGTGTGGCCAGTACCACTTGGCTTCTGGTGGGGTTTATGGAACTGTGATTTGGTCACAGTTATGGAAAGAATCAGAACTTCAATATAGCCTTCTAGGAAAACAATTGTGTGCAGATTATAATGCCCTATTACAGGTAGAAGAGCTACCTCCCAAAGTATCTGGTGACTTTACCAATGGCCATACCCATACAGGGTTGGATCCATGACACCATAAACAAACCCCAATCAGGAATTTCTCAGCTGAGCACATTAACAAAATGGAAAGTTTACCTCTTACAGTGCAGCATCATCAACAGCATCCCTTAAAGTGTGTGCAGTGATGCATGAAATCCTGGGACCAGTCTCCTATGTGGAAGAACAGTTTGTTCCACTACTCTCTCACCCTTCTGAGGTGGCTCCCCCTCCAATTCCCACCAATGATGGCCAGGGAAGTATACCTGACTCTACCTGGTATACTGATGGATTGGCACATGGGCATCCCACTACCTGGATGGTGGTGACCATCCAGCCTAATACTGACACCATCTGGTAGGAGACTGGGTCTCTGCAAAGCAGCCAGTGGGCCAAGCTGTGGGCTGTATGGATGGTAATTGTCCATCAGCCAGATGTTTTAACTGTTTGCACATATAATTGAGCTGTATACCAAGGCCTGATGGTATGAATGGCAACATGGAAGCAAGAGCAATGGATGGTAGTTAGTCACCCCCTATGGGAGAAAGAAATGTGGGAAGACACCTGGACAGCCTGCCAAAAACATAAGGTAGCTGTTTTTCATGTCTCTGCCCATAATGCTAACTCATTGTCAGACAACATAGAGCAGATGCCCTGGTGAAGATCCACAGCATGACATCAACAATGCATGAAATGACTGAATGGCTGCACCAAAAACCACTCACCATTAATAACAGACCCTGTGGAAGTTGGTGCAGCAGTTTAAACTGCCCATTACCTGACAAGAGCTAAATGAGATGGGAGATGATGGCCCTTCCCGTTTGCTGTGATGGTCCAGAATGCTTTCTCACAAAATAAGGAACATTGGCCAGGACCAGATCCCCATCACGTGGTGGCAGGTATATTATATTGGGTTGCTTCCTCTGTCTGAGGGTGCAAGGTATGCTTTTATAGCCATGGACATGGCTACAGGACTTTCGCTAGCTTCCCAGTGGGGAAAGACAACCAACAGGTCACCATACATAGACTAGAAAAACAGCTATTTCTTTGGGATCCTCACACATGTGGAAAGTGATAGAGGGACCCCATTTACAGGCCATTAACCCAAGCTTGCGCTACTGAACATGACATCCTCTGTGCATTTCACCTGCCTTACAACCCCACTGCAGTGGGGTTAATTGAAAGAATTGAGAATTTGCCCTGTGATAGGCTGACAGGACCCATGGGTGCTTAGAGAGAAATGTCCTGGGAAACAGAATGAAAATGCACAGGAGCTGAGAGAAGAGCTGGAACACAACCTGTGATCAGAAGGCACCAGCCACATACTTTCCCAGCTAACAGAGGTTGTTTGGACAGCATTGGCCTTCCTTTGGTGAAGATATACTCATGCTGAAGCCTTAATTTGAACATTTTCATGGCCTTCAGTCTGCAAATTTGTAAAGAAATAACCCTCCCTTATAAAAGCCTATCCATTTCTGGTATTTTACATAAGGGCAGAATTAGCAAACTGGAAAAGTTCTTAAATATCATCTTTCTTTAAAAAAATTAAGAATTGAATAACATTTTTCCTTTATTGTTGCAGTTAATGCAAATTTAATCAGCAAAGAGGTAAATATTAGTATAATTGTTCCCCTCAAGCTTGAATGCATAAGGGAGCAATAAAATAGATAACAAACCTCATTTGACCTCATCCATTTAAAAGTCATTCCAACTGTCTTTAGTCTAGCTCCAGTCCCCTGGTAGATTCCTAGAATAGGATTTTGTCACTGGGTCCATCCCCAATTGCTGCAGTAACTGTAAGGATACTGTAACATTTTATTCTGGACTACCTGACTGGCACTTGGGTTTTGTTCTAGTTTGCTAATGATGCCAGAATGCAAAACAACAGAAATGGATTGGCTTTTATACAGGGGGTTTATTTGGTTACACAGTTACAGTCTTAAGTCCACAAAGTGTCCATCAACAGAGGGTACCTTCACTGGAGATGGCCAATGGTGTCTGGAAAATCTCTGTTAGCTGGGAAGACACCTGGCTGGTGTCTGCTCTAAAGTTCTGGTTTCAAAATGGCTTTCTCCCAGGATGTTCCTATCTAGGCTTCAGCTGCTCTTCAAAATGTCACTCTCAGTTCCTCTTGGGGCATTTGTCCTCTCTTGGCTTCTCCAAAGCAAAAGTCTGCCTTCAATAGCTGTCTTCAAACTGTCTCTCATCTGCAGCTCCTCTCTTCTCAGCCCCTGTGTATTCTTCAAAGTGTCCCTCTTGGTTGTAGCACCTCTTCAAAATGTCATTCTCAGCTGCACTGAGTTCCTTCTGTTTGTCAGCTCATTTATATGGCTCCAGTAATTTAATTCAGACCCACCCTGCATGGGTGGGGTAACACCTCCATGGAAATTATCCAATCAGAGTCATCACCCACAGTTGGGTGGGGCACATCTCCATGGAAACACTCAGAGAATTACAATCTAATTAACACTGATAGGTCTGCCCACACAAGATTACATCAAAGATAATGGCATTTGGGGGGACATAATACATTCAAACTGGCACAGGTTTACATTCCAAGAATATGTGTTCTGCCAATAATCCTCTCCAGAGGGACCAGGAGGGGGGATAAGACCTCTCTGGTAAATGTTCTGCTTCTGTGAAAATTTTCTGACTGTTGCAAATCTTGGGTGTTGGAGTGGATATGCTGGGAAGGTGTTGGTAATTGTGGTTCTGATAAAATTATACAAATGTCCTTGGTTAACAGACTCATTGATTGGTTCCAGGATTTGTGTTGATTCTTCAAAACCACTTGAAATGGATACACCAGAAATCCCATACCTCCTGACAGGATCATTCTGAAGGTCTTCAGTGTGTTTTATCTAAGCAGTGTTTCCAGCACCTACTGAATAATTCAATTGCATCATCTGGCTTCATGCCTTCTACATCAACCAAATATCTGCAAATGAGATAGCAAATCCTGTTTAAACCATGACTTCTAATATTTGTACAGTTAATCACAAATACTGTCCACCACAAGATTCACTGTTTTTTAGATTCCCATCTTTTAACCTCCAATGTTCTTTCTGGTAACATACATGATTCTGAACTTACCCTTTCCACCACATTCATACACCATTTAGCACTGTTAATTATTCTCACAATGTGCCACCATCACCTCTGTCCATTTCCAAATGCTTTTCACCCTAGCTAAACATTCTGGTCATAATAAGCAGCCACCCCCATTCTTTAATCTTGTTCTGTATCCTGATAACTTATATTTCATGTTTATGTGTTTACATATTATAATTAGTTCAGATCAGTGGGGACCTGAAATACTTGTCCTTATGTGTCTGTCTTATTTCACTCAATGTAGTGGATTCAATGTTTCTTCATCAACCCATTGTTCAAGATGCTTTTGTTCTCACACCATACATTCCATCCTAAGGAAACAATTGATGGTTCCCTGTATAGTTACATATTTAAGTATTCACCACCATTGCCACTATCTATATAAGGACATCTCCATTTCTTCCACAGAGAAGGAGGAAGAGTCAAAGTTAGACAAAAGAGGAAGAAAAAGAGAAAAAACAAACAAAAAACATTAGAGCTAGAAAGCATGAAAAGGAAAGATAGCATTAAACTAAAGTAGGATAAAGATTCAGACAACATCACCAATGCCAAGAGTCCCATAAACTTTCCCCATGCCCTCCTCCACATGCATTTAGCTTTGGTATATTGTCTTTGTTATATTAAAGGAAGCATAATACAATTTCTGTTAATTATAGTCTCTAGTTTGAACAGATTGTGTTTTTCCCATTCTATGCTGTTTCTAATGCCTTGCAATGTTGACATTCATTTATTCTACCTCATGTTAAAACATATTTGTACATTTTATCACAATCATTGAGCACCCTAGGTTTCACTGAGTTATACTTTCCCAGTCTCTATCTTTCCTCTTTCCTTCTGGTGTCCTACATGCTCCTAACCTTCCCCCCATCAACCATATTCACAGTCATCTTTGTTCTGTGTATCCACATTGCTGTGCTATCTCACAAAATTGTGTTCCAAACCTCTCACTCCTGTCTTTTCCTTTCAGTCTGTAGTGCTCCCTTTAGTATTTCATGTAGCACAGGTATCTTGTTCACAAATTCTGTCATTGTCTGTCAGAGAATATTTTAAACTCTCCCTCATATTTGAAGGACAGTTTTGCAGAATATAGGATTCTTGGTTGGTGGATTTTCTCTTTCAGTATCTTCAATATATCACCCCGCTTCCTTTGTGCCTCCATGGTTTCTACTGAGAAATCTGAACATAGTCTTATCAAGCTTCCTTTGTATTTGATGGATTGCTTTTCTCTTGCTGCTTTCAGGATTCTCTCTTTATCTCTGACATTTGATAATCTGATTATGAAGTGTCTTGGCATAGACCTACTCAGATCTATTCTGTCTGCAATATGCTGTGCTTCTTGGATCTGTAATTTTGTCTTTCATAACAGATGGGAAATTTTCATTGATTATTTCCTCTATTATTGCTTCTGCTTCTATTCCCTTCTCTTCTCCTCCTGGGACACCCATGACACATACATTCCTGCACTTTGTTTTGTCATTCAATTCCCAGAGACATTGCTCATATTTTCCCATTCTTTTCTCTATCTGTTCTTTCATATGTAGGCTTTCAAGTTACATATGAAACAGGAACTTGTTCTCCAGTTTCTGAGTGTTTTCTTCTGCCTCTTGAGATCTGCTCTTTTATGTCTCCATTGTGTATTCCATCTCTTGTGTTGTGCCTTTTATTTCCATAGATTCTGCCATTTGTTTTTTTTTTTTGAACTTTCAATTTCTACCTTATGTATGCCCAGTGTTTGCATTATATGCTTCATCTCTTTTACCATATCTTCCCTAAACTTTTTAGTAGATTTAGAATTAGTTGTTTTAATTCCTGTATCTCAGTTGAAGTGTAACTTTGTCCCCTTGACTGGGTCATAACTTTGTTTTTCTTAGTATAGCTTGTAGTTTTCTGTTGTCTCAGCATCTAGTTTCCTTGGTTACCCCAATCAGGTTTTCCCAGACCAGAATTGGCTCAGGTCTAGAAGGAGGCAATCCAGTTTCCCTGAGGTGTCTTAGATTGATACACCCTGTGAGGCCTCAAATCACTGTGCTTTTCTGCCAAGCAGGTGGCACCTGCCAGCCTGTAGCTCCAGACTGGTGTAAGGAGGCGTGGTGCATGGTTGTTTTCTGCCGGAATCTGTGGTGTGGTTCTGAATAGAAGGTGGGTAGTAGTACTTGGCATCAATTCTTTCTCTTAGGGAAGATACAACCCCTAAGGAGAGGTCCTTAGTATTTGAATAGTCTCTCTGGCTGTGCTATCTCCATCATTGTCTGGGTCACAGCACTAGGAACTGAAAATGGCTGAGGCTTTCTCCACTAAGCCCAAAAAGGGACAGAAATCCCCCCTTCATGGCCAGTCCACAGCCACCCTCAGTTTCACCCATCAGCCATGGACAGCACACAGTCCTCTGGGCTCCCTCAACATCCCAGAGAGGTCCTCCAGCTCTCCAAGCTCAGTCATTATCAAAAGCCTCTGTCTGCTTGCTGGGGATTCATAGCTTGTATTGAGCAGTCCATGTCTGTTAATTAAAATGCCAGTTGGAGTTCAGCTGAACTATATTAACTTGTGCAGAGAATGCTGCTCTCTATCACAGCAAGGCTTTGCAGTTTGAGCTGTTTTGGGAGGGGGATCTCTGCTCAGGTCTGCAGTTTTTACTTACAGATTTTATGCTGCAACCTCGAGCAGTCCTTACAATTCAGGTTCATGTATGATGAGTGGGCAGTCACATTTGTCCTCCCACAGTTATTCCAGATTATTTAATAGTTGTTACTGGTTGTTTATTATTTGTTCCAGGGGGACTAACTAGCTTCCACTCCCCTCTATGACACCATCTTCTGGAACTTGTGTATCATTTTGTTGTGACTGTTTTGTCCCCTTTTGTCTGCTGTATACATATTTTTAAATTCAGTTTTATTGAGATACATTCACATACTGTACAATCATCCATGCTGTACAATCAACTGTTCACAGTACCATCATATAGTTGTGCATTCATCACCACAATCTATTTTTGAATGTTTTCCTTACACCAGAAAGAATCAGAATCAGAATAAAAAATAAAAATAAAAAAGAACATCCAAATCATCCTCCATCTCACCCTATTTTTCATTTAGTTGCTGTCCCCATTTATCTACTCATCCAATAGGAAGTGAAATATTCTGTATATATTTTAAATATTTTCTTTCTGGTAATCCTGGGATTTGTATGAAAAAATGTCTTGAAACTACTAGTTTGAAAAGACACCAGCTTAATTTCAATAGGATACTCTTTATCTTCTCCTCTACACTTCCATTTCCCCTTTTTATGTTGTTTTTAAAATAAATTACCTATATATTTTTGATGATCATTACAAGAAAATATGATTATGTCTTTCTCAATTGCATTGTTTTTTTATTCATTTTATTGAGATATATTCACATACCATGCACTAATACAAAACAGAGCATACATTCAATGGTTCACAGTACCATTACATAGTTGTGCATTCAACACCAAAATCAATCTCTGACAGCTTCATTACCACACACACACAAATAAAAAGAATAATAATTAAAGTGAAAAAGAGCAATCAAAGTAAAAATGAACACTGGGTGTCTTTTTTTCCTTCCCCCATTTTTCTACTCATCCACCCATAAACTAGACAAAGGGGAGTGTGGTCCATATGGCTTTCCCAATCACATTGTCACCCCTCATAAGCTACATTTTTATACAATTGTCTTCAAGATTCATGGATTCTGGGTTGTAGTTTGATAGTTTCAGGTATTTACTGCTAGCTACTCCATTTCACTAGAACCTAAAAAGGGTTGTCTGTATTGTGCATAAGAGTGCCCACCGGAGTGACCTCCCAGCTCCTTTTGGAATCTCTCTGCCACTATAGCTTATTTCATTTCCTTTTACCTCTCCCTTTTGGTCAAAAAGATGTTCTCCATCCCATGATGCTGAGTCTACATTCCTCCCTGGGAGTCATATTCCATGTTGCCAGGGATATTCAATCCCCTGGGTGTCTGATCCCACACGGGGGAGGGCAATGATTTCAACTGCCAAGTTGCCTTAGCTAGAGAGAGAGGGCCACATCTGAGCAACAAAGAGGTATATTGGAGGAGGCCCTTAGCCACAATTATAGGGAGGCCTAGACTCTCCTTTGCAGCAACAGTCTTGCCAAGGGCAAGTCCTGTGGTAGAGAGCTCAACCCATCAAACCACCAGTCCCCTATTTCTGTGAGCACAACAGCAACCATCGAGGAGGGGAAGTCCAATACCACTGAATTCTCCACCAGTTCATCAAGGGGGCTCTGCATATTTTTTTCATTGTTTTTTTTAATTAACTCTTTTTTTAAATCAACTATATCAAAAAAGTTCAAAAAAGTACAATAACAAAACATTTCAAACAAACCATAACAAGGGATTAAGAAAAAGACAACTAACCTTACTTTACTTTCAACAGGTTCCTACTCTACCCTAAGAAAGTAACCTAATATAGCAACATTTCTGTGAACTTGTTCCTACTATACCCATCAGAAATTAACAGACCATAGTCATACCTGGGCATTCCCAGAACATTAAATTTACCCATGATAGCTTGTCTGTTCTTATTGGGCTATCATTCCCCCTTCCTTAATTGCTTTCTATCACTAGTTCCCCTACATTCTACATTATAAACCATTTGTTTTACATTTTTCAATGTTCACATTAGTGGTAGCAGATAATATTTCTCATTTTGTGCCTAGCTTATTTTGCTCAGCATTATGTCTTCAAGTTCATCCATGTTGTCATGTTTCACAACATTGTTCCTTCTTACTGCCATGCAGTAGTCTATCATGTGTATATACAAAATTTTATTTATCCACTTATCTGCTGAAGGACATTTGGGTTGTTTCCATCTCTTGGCAATTGTGAATAATGCTGCTATGAACATTGGCATGCAGGTATCTTTTCATGTCACTGCTTTTAGATCTTCCGGGTATATACCAAGAAGTGCAATTGCTGGATTGAAGAGTAACTCTGTATCTACTTTTCTAAGGAACTGCCAGACTGACTTCCAGAATGGCTGAAACATTATACAGTCCCATCAACAATGAAAAAGAGTTCCAATTTCTCCACATCCTCTCCAGCATTTGTAGTTTCCTGTTTGTTCAATAGCAGCCATTCTAATTGGTGTGAGATGGTACCTCATTGTGGTCTTAATTTGCATCTAATAGCTAGTGAAGTTGAACATTTTTTCATGTGTTTCTTGGCCATTTGTATTTCCTCTTGAGAGAACTGTCTTTTCATATCTTTTGCCCATTTTATAATTGGGCTGTCTGTGCTATTGTCATTGAGTTGTAGGATTTCTTTATATATGCAAGATATCAGTCTTTTGTCAATACATGGTTTCCAAAAAATTTTTCCCATTGAGTTGGCTATTTCTTTTCCTTTTGACAAATTCCTTTGAGGTACAGAAACTTCTAAGCTTAATGAGGTCCCATTTATCTATTTTTTCTTTTGTTGCTTGTGCCTTGGGTGTAAAGTCTAGGAACTGGCTGCCTAATGCAAGGTTGAAGATGTTTCCCTACATTATCTTCTAGGAGTTTTATGGTACTGTCTTTTATATTGAGATCTTTGATCCACTTTGAGTTAATTTTTGTGTAGAGTGTGAGGTAGGGGTTCTCTTTCATTTTTTGGATATGAATATCCAACTCTCCCAGCCCCATTTGTTGAAAAGACTCTTATGTCCCAGTTGAGTGGCTTTCAGGGCCTTATCAAAGATCAATCAGCCATAGATTTGGGGGTCTATCTCAAAATTCTCAGTTTGATTCCATTGATCAATATGTCTATCTTTGTGCCAGAACCATGCTGTTTTGCCAACTGTGGCTTTATGGTAAGCTTCAAAGTCAGGAAGCATAAGTCCTCCCACTTCATTTTTCTTTTTTTAGACTGTCTTTAGCAATTAGAGGCATCTTCCCTTTCCAAATAAATTTGACAACTAGCTTTTCCAAGTCTGCAAAGTAAGTTGTTGGAATTCTGATTGGGATTGCATTGAATCTGTAGATGAGTTTGGGTAGAATTGACAGCTTAATGACATTTAGTATTCCTATCCATGAACATGAAATAATTTTTCATCTTTTAAGGTCCCCTTCTATTACTTTTAGTGGAGTTATGTAGTTTTCTTTGTGTAGATCTTTTACATCTTTGTTTAAGTTTATTCCTAGGTGCTTGATTTTTTTAGTTGCTATTGAAACTGATATGTTTTTCTTGAGTGTCTCTTCAGTTTGTTAATTTCTAGCATACAGAAACATTACTGACTTATGTGCATTAATCTTGTACCTGCTACTTTGCTAAATTTATTAGCTCTAGTAGCTGTATCATCAATTTCTCAGGGTTTTCTAGATATAAGGTCATATCATCTGCAAACAGTGACAGTTTTACTTCTTCCTTTCCAATTTGGATGCCTTTATTTCTTTGTCTTGCTGGATTGCCCTGGCTAGCACTTCCAGCACAATATTGAATAACAGAGGTGACAACAGGCAACCTTGTCTTATTCCTGATCTTAGAGGGAAGGTTTTCAGTCCCTCACCACTGAGTATTATGCTAGCTTTGAGTTTTTCATATATGCTTTTTATCATATTGAAGAATTTTCCTTCAATTCTTACTTTTGAAATGTTTTGATAAAAAAAGGAAGTTGGATTTTGTTGAGTGCTTTTTCAGCATCTACTGAAATGATCATTTGATTTTTCTCCTTTGATTTGTTAATGTGTTGTAATACGTTGATTGATTTTCTTACATTGAACCATCCTTGCATGCCTGGAATGAACCCCACTTGGTCATGGTGTATGATTTTTTTAATGTGTCTTTGGATTCAATTTGCAAGTATTTTGTTGAGAATTTTTGCATCTATATTCATTAGGGAGATAGACCTGTAGTTTTCCTTTTACAGCATCTTTTCCTGGTTTTGGTATTAGATTGATGTTAGCTACATAAAATGAGTTAGGTAGTATTCTATTTTCTTCAATGTTTTGAAAGAGTTTAAGTAAGATTGGTGTCAGTTCTTTTTGGAAAGTATGGTAGAATTCCCCAGTGAAGCCACCTGGTCCTGGGCATTTATTTGTGAGAAGCTTTTTGATGACTTATTGGATCTCTTTGGTTGTGATTGGTTGATTGAGGTCTTCTGTTTCTTCTGTGGTCAGTCTAAGTTGTTCATATGTTTCCAGGAAATTGTCCATTTCCTCTGGCATACAGTTTTTCATAGAATCCTCTTATATATTTTTTTAATTTCTTCAGGATCCACAGGAATGTCACCTTTCTCATTCATTATTTTGTTTATATGGGTCTTCTCTCTTTTTGATTTTGTCAGTCTAGCTTGGGGCTTGTCGATCTTGTTGATCTTCTCAAAGAACCAACTTTTGGTGTTATTTATCCTTTCTATTGTTTTTTTTTGTTCTCTATGTCATTTATTTCTGCTATAATCCTTGTTATTTCTTTTCTTCTACTTGGTTTCAGATTGGTTTTCTTTTCAATTTCTATCTTCTTCAGTTGATCTATTCATTCTTTGATTTTGGCTCTTTCTTCCTTTTTAAGATATACATTTAGTGCTATAAATTTCCCCTCACTATCACTTTTGTTGCATCCCATAGATTTTGGTATGTTGTGTTCTCATTTTCATTCTTCCCTATATATTTAGCAATTTCTCTTCCTATTTGTTCTTTAAATCACTGATTGTTTAAAATCATGTTGTTTAACCTCCAGGTATTTGTGAATTTTCTAAGTCTCTGATAGTTATTGACTTCTAATTGTATTCCATTGTGGCCAGAGAATGTGCTTTGAATAATATCAATTTTTCAAATTTATTGAGGTTTGTTTTATGTACAAGCCTATGGTCTATTCTGGAGTAAGTTCTGTGATCACTAGAGAAGAATGTGTATCCTGGTGATTTCGGATGTAATGTTCTATATATGTCTGTTGGATCCAATTCATTTATCAGATTGTTTATGTTATCAATTTCCTTTTTCGTCTTCTGTCTGGTTGGTCTATCTATAGAAGAGAGTTATGTGTTGAAGTCTCCCACAATTTTTGTGGAAGCATAATTTGCTTCCTTTAGTTTTGCCAGTGTTTCTTTCACATATTTTTTGTCACCTTGATTGGGTGCATAAACATTTATAATTGTTAATTCTTCTTGTTGAATTGCACATTTTATTATTATGTGGTGACCTTCTTTGTCTCTCATTACATCCTTGCAATTAAAGTCTATTTTATCTGAGATTAATATTGCTACTCCAGCTTTCTTTTGGCTGTATCTTACATGAAATTTTTTTTCTATCCTTTCACTTTCAGTTTCTTTGTGTCCTTGTGTCTAAGATGAGTGTCTTGTATGCATTTTTTTGATCCCTTCTGTGAATCTATATCTTTTGATTGGGGAGTTTAATCTGTTCACCTTCAAAATTATTACTTATGAAGGCATTTATTGTATCAACCATCTTATCCTTTGGTTTATGTTTATCATATATATTTTTTCCCTCTCTCTGTTAATGTCCTTTAATGTATCCATACTGAATCTCTTTAGTACTGAACCTTTCTCAATATCTCTCTCCTCTCTTTGTTTTCTCTGTTAGTAGGTCTCCATTTAGTATCTCAAGTAGGGCAGGTCTCTTGTTAGTAAATTCTCTCAGCATTTGTTTGTGAAAAATTTCAGCTCTCCCTCAAATTTGAAGGAAAGGTTTACAGCATGATGAATTCTTGGTTGACAATTTTTCCCACTCAGAATTTTAAATATGTCATGCCACTGCATTCTCACCTCCATGGTGGCTGCTGAGTAGTCACTAGTTAGTCTTATAGTGTTTTCTTTGTATGTAGTGAATTGCTTTTCTCTTGCTGCTTTCAGAACTTGCTCCTTCTCTTTTGTATTTGTCAGTGTGATCAGAATATGTCTTGAAGTGTGTTTATTTGGATTTATTCTATTTGGAGTTCACTGGGCATTTGAGATTTGTGTATTTATGGAGTTTAGAAGATTTGGGAAGTATTCCCTGGCAATTTCTTTCAATACTCTTCCTAGACCCTTACCCTTCTTTTCCTCTTCTGGAACACCAGTAAGTCTTATAGTTGGATGTGTTATATTATCTACCATATCCCTGATATCCATTTTGATTTTTTTCAGTTTTTTTCCATTCTTTCTTTTGTTCTTTCATTTTCCATTCTGTTATCCTTGAGGTCACTGATTCACTGTTCAGCTTCCTCTAGTCTTGTACTATGAGTATCCAGAATCTTTTGAATTTTGTTGACACTTTCCTTTATTTCTGTAAGATCATCTATATTTTAATTTACTCTTGCAATTTCTTCTTTATGCTCTTCTAGGGTCTTCTTCATGTCCTTTATATCCTGTGCCATGCTTGCTGTTTGTCTTTATTTCTTTGATTAATTACTCCAAGTACTGTGTCGCCTCTGATCTTTTGATTTTGGTGTTTGGGTTTGGGTTATCCATATCATCTGATTTTTCCATATGCTTTAAAATTTTCTGTTGCATTTGGCCTGTTGGCATTTGCTTAACCTGATAGGGTTCTTTTAGTATATGTTGGGTGAATTAAACATTTATCTCCAATTTGTCAGATCTACAGCTTCATGGAATACACTTTAACTAACCAGCAGGTGGCGTCCATGAGCCACCTATTCCCCTCAAGCCAGTTCTCCCCAACTTTGTCTTAGTGGTGAGTGGGGATGTCAGTCTTGTGAGGTCCAATTGGTGCACCCAGTTTGCATGTTTATTTGGTGATTCCCACCCTGAATTTGGGGCATTTGTCTGAGCAGTTAGGGAGGGAGGGTTGCTTTAGTAATCAAATCTCCCAGGTGTTCCTGAAGATTTCAAGCTGTTGCAATAGTCCAATCATTCAGTTCAGTCTCAACACAGTTTGTCTCTACCACTGATCCACAATTCCTTGGTATTGGCGTATGGTCCCTGGGACTTGCAAGTGGGTCCCTCTTCCAAGCCATGACCTCCTAGGTCCCCTGCTGAGGGAAGACTGTGCTACATCACAGGTGAGCACTGTCCCCCAAGGGAAGTTATAGGCTGCATGGCTGTGAAGGGGTTTTCCCATCTTCTGAAAGGATGGCTGAATGGAACATGTTAATTTCCCCCTTTAAACACAGCTCCAGCTTCCAGGCTCCAGGACAATTAGCTGTGGGTGTATGAAAGGTTATTTTCCATGCCCTGTGTTGTGGTGTCTGCATGTGTTGTTGGAAACACTTCGCATCACACTGGTTTGTTTGGGGCAGCTCTGGGCTGTGGAGCTGGGGCCAGGCAGGAGTTTTCCCAGCCCTCCAGGAAGATGGCTGTAAGGGGATTCCATTCTTTTCTTGTGGAGCTGTGGTGTTTAGTGAATTTTCTCAGCCACTAGACTTATTGCTTTGTCTCTCAGAGCTATCTTAGATCTGCTCTTCCCTGGGCCCAAATTGCCAGTTTTGAAGCTTTCTGTAATGGGCTTCTTAGAGTAATAGTTTTAGAAAAAGATGCTTAATAAAGTGCCCTCCTTGCAGATCTAATGGGCTATTGAAATGCTAAGAGACAGGGAGATTAGGGTCATGAAGGAACAATCAAGAAAGCAGTGAAACCAGCTCTTGAGTGCAGGGACCTTGTCCTCTGGATTTACATATGATCCTGACTGTGCCTGAGCCCTGCCCTTCTCTGTTTTATGTTCAACAGAACTCCAAAAATCTCTGTTTTTATTTTTGGGTTTTTATTTTTTCTGTTTTTGCTAGCTGTTTCTCCTCCCTGCTGGGCTGACTGTTCCCAGATCCTCTGGGGTCTGGTCTCAGTCTATCTATGTTTGGAGTTTCAATCAGCAGCTTGTTTTGAATCTGAGCTGCAACTTCAGTTCTCCCTCCTCACTCCCAGCACAGATGGCCCCTCCTCCCATGGGACAGAGCCTGGAAGGGAGGGGCACAGGTCCCCTGGCCATGAGTACTTACAGAGTTCACTTATCTCAGCTGTTCCATGCATTCATGAGTGTTGTATTAAGTATGTCCAAAATCAAATTGTTCTGAGGTGTCTGGTCCACACAGATCCTGGCTTTCTACCTACTGCCCTGGAGGAGTAACTAAAACCTACACCTCACCACTCCACCATCTTCTCTCCATCACATCATGTATTGTTAATATTATTGACTGCAAAGCCCAATGAGAGAGTTCTGAAAGCACCAAAGGAAAAGCAACATGTTATGTACAAGGGAGTCCCAATGAGAGTGCCAATTTTCTGTCAGAAACTATGGAGGCAAGGAGGCAGTGAGTTGAAATACATAAAATTCTGAAAGAAAACAATGCCAGCCAAGAATTTTGTAGCTGGTAAGACTAGTTTTTTTTCAAAATTGAGGGAATGCATAAGGCATTCCAAGATTTAAAAAGCTGAGATATCAATAGTGAAGTATAGGACTTGAATCATACTGTTAGAAACAAGCATTATACCTTAAAAATGCTCACCCAGTTGTGGAGTAGAAAATAATTAATTCACAACCTTGCAAAAATGGATGCATAGCCAGAAATATGGCAGTCATACCAAACAATAGAACACAGCAAAAATTTGTATCCCAGTCCTAAACACAGTCCCTTCCCCTGTTTATCTGTTGGCTGGATACTCCAGAGAGTACAATCCGAGAGAGCTAACTAGCCTGCCTTTAGGATTTTGAATTTTACAGCTTATCCAAGAGAGCTCATCCAGTTTAAACTTCCCACTGAGAGTTCCTGCCTTTGACCATACCCCCACATTCTTTTACATTCCAGTAACACTGATTATCTTTCCCACATAAGGAAGTGGTGCTGATTCTAGACTTACATCATGGCACTGTCTCTCTTTTTCCTTCCCCTCACTATGAGGCTAGTTTAAGCCAGCTCTTCCACCCAATCTCCTTTCTCTATTCCATGTGATCTTTATGTGAAAGCTAAACTTAACCATTTGTTACATATTCCCTCCTCTCTCTTTTTTAAAACCTTTTCAGTTTTCACATTTTAGGTTCTCAAATTTGCTAAGAGCTTTTTCACATTCCTTATCATAGGGATCTTTCTCCTTCAGGGGGTATAGATTGTTCTGCTGATATTCTTGATTAGGGCAGTTTCAAGGAGTCTCTGAACTAACCCCTGGGCACATGGGATAATGTAACACCTGGCTGCTGTGAACACTCCAGCTGAAATAAGAGAAGTTAAAACAGACATTGCAATTCCTTTCCATTTCCTGAACCAATTTTCCAAGCAACCTGTGAGTGAGTTGTTAATGCCAGAAATTTTTGCTAGTTCCTGAGATAAGGCTGTTAAGCCTTGTAAAGCTTTGGTGATAGTTTCATTTGGTGCCATATTATTGGGGATGAACATTCAACAACTTCTTCCAATCATAACACAGACACCTCCCTTTTCAGCTAGCATGATGTCTAGAGCCATTCTATTTACACATGCCATTCAGCTAGTGGCATCTGACTGTTCTGATATTCCCTTAATGACATCCCTTGTATAGTTGATAAATCTTTGCTGATTATAATAGATATAATTGATCCAATCAACACTTTTATTGACGGTGACCCATCAGAATAAGAACAATTCAAATCCTGCAGCCACTTGATTTCTAGCTTTAAACTCATTTTGAACTCCCCAGGGAACCCCTATACTATCTAAGTAAATTCTTTCATCAAAGGAAGCAGGTACATTTTGTACATTTCTTTTATCTTTGTGCCTTGGGTTGGTACTTTTTCTTTACTTTCAAATGCCAGTGTGAATGAGATAGCCAATTGAACCAGAGCACAAGTTCCTCCCCACTTTTCAGGCAGTGTTTGCCAAAGGATGGCCTTTCTGTACTACCACCAGAGGTCTGCTTTGGGTATAGTTAGGCTGGAGAAGTTGCCACTACTATCCTCACTGATGTTCCAACTCAGGTACACAAGGCCATGGTACCAAGACCCTGGAGCCCCTCTTCCCTTCTGGGGAGACAAGTGGGGTGGTTTCTGGGACCAAGACAAGAAGCTGGCATGACCTTACACTTCCCTTCCAGACTGGATGGAAAGGGGAGGACAACATACTGCAACTTTTACCAGTAGTAGCATTTTGAAAGAGGAGTGTTATACATTTAAACAACTTTTCATTCTTTTCCATACCTAAGGGGAAGGGCAAAATTTAAGCAGTGGGCCAGCCTGTTGCACAAGCATAACAGTTGCTTTTGTTTAGAACCTGGATAGTATATTTGACCCATTCTACCCAGGCACTTGAGTCTCCATAACCTGTCTCTATTTCTATGGTCTACTTTAAGTTTCTGGCCTCAAGTATACTAATGACCTTGGGGTTATTTTGAATTGGAGAGTTGGAGTCTAGGTAAGTTTCCCTTAATGGTTTTCCATCTGATGTAGGTGAGACCCATCCCTTATACTATGTTGTCCACCAAACAGCAATCCAAGGGTAATAGGGGTCAGGTGACTCATAAGTTATACTCCCAAATGTTCACCCCCAACAGACAAACCAGAAAGCATTTCATAAGGGGAAATTCTCAGTTCTTTTCTAGGGGTGGTCCTGATTCTTAGCAGGGCTATGGGTAAGTACTTGATCCAGTGTAACTTTGTTTCCAAAACTAATTTAGAAAGATGTTTCTTTAAGTTTAGATTCATTCTCTCCACTCTCCCAGAGGATGGCAGATGCCAGGGAGTGTGGAAGTCCCAAGTAACACCCAGGCTTCCCATGACATTCTGCAACACACAGGACGTAATTTGATTACCATTGTCAGAGTCTATATTTTTTCACTAACCCACATAATGGGGAATGATTTGTCCAAGGATAACTTTAGAGGTTCTCAATGCTGTGACTGAGGATGGAGGGTAGTCTTCCACCCATCTGGTGAGATGCTCTACAATCACCAAAGTATATTTTAAACAACCTATTGAGGCACTTCATTTGCATGAAGAGCAGTAAGAATTTACTAACATATAAGGCTATTTACTGGTTAAAAAGAATGGAAAAATTAGACCAATGAACACAAAAGGCTCACCATTCTTAAATGCCCCCTTAAAATCTAGTCTTAATACATCTAGTATAGTGATGCCTAAACATACTTAATTCACATATATGTACACCTTGAACACACACACAAGGTTTGCTGTCAGATGACTAATAACCCACTCTCCAGGGAGATGAGGATCATTCTTGGAGTGTGTCATTTGAAAATATATGTGGTGTCTCTATTCTCACAGCAACCTGGTATTCCAAATGCAGAGCTGGGAAGAGATGTGCACCACTCAGTGTTAGTGAACTTCAATCCCTTTTACAGGAACATGTGCATATAATTCACTTGCACTTTGAGTATGAACATTTTGCTTTTGCCAAAAATATATCAGCAAAACCATCACAAGAACACACACAGCCCATATATATCTGGAACACGGACGGACACATATAAATTACATACACACCCATAACCATACAAAACATGCACACATTATGCCCATTTACAAGAATGTACGGCCAAAACAGTACCTCTACACAGTCTTTCTCACTTTTCTCATTCTTCACACCATCATGAACCTGCAAACAATTGCCCAGCTGTAGAGTACAAACTAGTATACACTACAAAAACACAAAGAAATATCTTCAGTTTACTATAGATGAACACAGGAAATTTCTGCCACATCCTAAATCATACACTGACAAGCTCCCACAGTTCCAAAGACTCCTACATAATTATAATACCAATGCTTTCATTACATACAAATACAATTATCCCACATCTCTCTGTAAACATACAACCCAAACTTCCATTAGATACATGAATTTTTAACTCAGAATGCGTACAAATACAGTCCTAGAAAATGTGCGTATAACTTCCCATGCACCCTGATACAAACATTAATGAAATTTAAACACAACTTCCATATTCCTTAGACCATTTGCATATGCACACTGCCATATGCAAATGTATTCACCAATACCTATTCAACCCTAGATTATTTAAGTATATGAATAGAGAATTACACAAACCCCATGCTAAAAAAATCCCCTTCTTTCTTTTTAAGTGGCCCCATCTACTTCTCTATCTCACCTCTCTCTGTTTCCTCCCTGCCTTGTAGACTCTACTAATAACTCCTCCAATGGCTTATACAGCCATTCCTCCATTTTCTGGATCTTTTCTGAATATTAGGCCAAAATCCCTTTATATAGCTGATCTTTAGCATTCCCTGGGCCATGGGATCATTAGATTCCTTTCCTGAGTATTCTCTCACCTGATCTCTTAACCTTCACATGTAAACTGAAAGGAAAACAGGGTTTAAGGAACAAAACAATTCCTAAAACCCACAGGGTAAAATCCACTAGATTTCAAACTCTGAGAATCATTTACAGAACAATGTTTTATGCTTGGGGCTTGACAGAGTGGGAGTCCAACCCTTTCTAAAGGCTTTTGTGGCAGCCCTTTCCTCTCCAAATGGTGGGGTGAGTACTCCAACATATCCACATGTTGGGGAGACCACCTTTTCAGCCCCACCCTCCTCAAACATCAGGGTACCACTCAGACTCTGCTTCTCTGGAGCAAATGCTCTACCCTCTCTGAACAGTGGGGTGGGTCCAGGCTCTCCCCTATTCTCTGGGAATGTGCTCCACCCTCTTTGGGGCCTGGGGTGACAAAATTTTTCCAGAGCATTGAGACAGAAGGCCCATCCTCAACCTCTGGGGCAATCTCACCCTTTCCATGCATGTGGGCCACTCCCTTCTCCTATCCTGAGAACACTTGACTCCAGACCTCAACCTTCATAGCTATTGGGGATTTGGGTATGGCCAATTTTATTTTGGGCAGATGCTGCCTCTCCCTTTCTCTCATAGCAGCCCTCTTTGCCATTCCCCTCTCTTCTCCTGTAAAAGGGATATTTAGTACGGACATAAGTTCAGATAGGGTCTAAGAATTGATTAAATTGTTCAGCTAGCCTCACTGGGTCTTTCATTAATGATTCTCACTCTTCTTTCCTTAGGAGCCCCTGGAAATGGAAACTTTTGGATATCCCTCTTAAACTGTTTTAATTCTTTTCTTAACTGTTGGTGGGTTGTAAATGATGGAGCAGTCAGCATCAACAGGCTCTCTGCCCAGGGACGTAGACTGGTCCAAATCCCCAGGCATCAATGGTTCCTGCCCCAGTGGGGGATGGGAAACATAAGGAGGGGGAATTCTTTTTTTATTTGTTTATTCATTTTTATTAAGATATATTCACATATCAAGATACAATTCTACTGTCTATTTCCTATAAAATTTACATTGAAATAGAGAGACAAATTCTTTTGAGGTACAGCAACTTCTAAGCTTGAGGAGTTCCCATTTATCTATTTTTTCCTTTGCTTCTTGTGCTTTGGGTGTAAAGTCTGGGAAGTGGTCTACTAATACAAGGACTTGAAGACATCTCCCTACATTATCTTCTAGGAGTTTTATGCTACTGTCTTTTATATTGAGGTCTTTGATCTACTTTGGTTAATTTTTGTGTAAGGTGTGATGTAGAGGTCTTCTTTCAATCTTTTGGCTATGGATAGCCAATTCTCCCAGCCCAATTTGTTAAAAAGACTGTTATGTCCCAGTTCAGTGGCTTTGGGGACCTTATCAAAGATCAGTCAGCCATAGATCTGGGGATCTGTCTCCAAATTCTCAATTTAATTCCATTAATCAACATATCTATCTTTGTGACAGTACCGTGCTGTTTTGACTACTGTGGCTTTATAGTAAGCTTCAAAGTCAGAGATTGTAAGTCCTCCCACTTTGCTTTTCTTTTTTAGAGTGTTTTTAGCAATTTGAGGCATCTTCTCTTTCCAATTCAATTTGATAACTGCCTTTCCAAGTCTGCAAAGTAGGTTGTTGGAATTTTGATTGGGATTGCATTGAATCTGTAGATGAGTTTGGGTAGAATTGACATGTTAATGACATTTACCCTTCCTATCCATGAAAATGGAATATTTGCCATCTTTTAAGATCCCTTTCTATTTCGTTTAGCATTTATGTAGTTTTCTTTGTATAGGTCTTTTACATCTTTGGTTATGTTTATTACTAGGTACTTGATGTTTTTAGTTGATATTGAAAATGTTATCTTTTTCTTGAGTGTCTCTTCACTTCTTTCATTTCTAGCATATAGAAACATTACTGACCTATGTGCATTAATCTTGTATCCTGCTATTTTGTTAACTTTTTTATTAGTTCCAGTAGCTGCAGCATCAATTTCTCAGGGTTTTCCAAATATAAGATTATATCATCTGCAAATAGTTAGAGTTTTACTTCTTCATTTCCAATTGGGATATCTTTTATTTCTTTGTCTTGCCAGATTTCCCTGGCTAGCACTTTGAGCACAATGTTGAATAACAGTGGTGACAGTGAGCATCCTTGTCTCATTCCTGATCTTAGAGGGAAGGCTTTCAGCCTCCCACCACTGAATACTATGCTGGCTGTGGGTTTTTCATATATGCTCTTTATCATATTGAGGAAGTTTACCTCAATTCCTACCTTTTGAAGTGGTTTTATCAAAACGTGATATTGGATTTTGTCAAATGCTTTTTCAACATCAATGGAGATGATCATTTGATTTTTCTCTTTTGATTTCTTAATGTGTTGTGTTACATTGATTGATTTTCTTATGTTGAACCATCCTTGAATCCCTGGAGTGAACCCCACTTGGTCATGGTGTATGATTTTTTTAATGTGTCTTTGGATTTGATTTGTAAGTATTTTGTTGAGAATTTTTGCATCTATGTTCATTAGGGAGATTGGCCTGTAGTTTTCCTTTTTTGTAGCATCTTTGCCTGGTTTTGGTATTAGATTGATGTCAGCTTCATAAAATGTGTTAGGTAGTGTTCCATTTTCTTCAATATTTTGAAAGAATTGAAGATTGGTGTCAGTTCTTTTGGAAAAGTTTTGTAGAATTCCCCTGTGAAGTCATCTGGCCTTGGACATTTATTTGTGGGAAGCATTTTAATGACTGGATCTCTTCACTTGTGTTTGGTTGGTTGAGGTCTTCTGTTTCTTCTCTAGTCAGTCTAGGTTGTTCATATGTTTCCAGGAAATTGTCCATTTCTTCTACATTACCCAGTTTTTGGGTATACAGTTGTTCATACTATCCTCATAATTTTTTTAAATTTCTTCAGGATCTACAGTAATGTCAACTTTCTCATTCTTTATCTTGTTTATATGGGTCTTCTCTTTTTTGATTTAGTCAGTCTAGCTAGGGGCTTGTCAATCTTGTTGATTGTCTCAAAGAACAAACTCTTGGTGTTATTTATTCTCTCTATTTTTTTTTCTCTATGCATTAATTTCTTATTTAATGCTTGTTATTTCTTTTCTTCTACTTGGTTTATGATTAGTTTGCTGCTCATTTTCTAGCTTCTTCAGTTGCTCCATTAGTTCTGTGATTTTAGCTCTTTCTTCCTTTTTGATGCATGCATTTAGTGATATAAACTTCCCCTCAGTACCACTTTTGCTGCATCCCATAGGTTTTTTGAATATGTTGTTTATTCTTTTTCATTCATTTCTATATATTTAGCAATTTCTCTTGCTATTTCTTCTTAACCCACTGATTGTTTAGGAGTGTGTTGTGTAACCTTCAGGTATTTGTGAATTTTCTAAGTCTCTGATGGTTATTGACTTCTAATTGTATTTCACTGTGGTCGGAGAATGTGCCTTGAATAATTGCCATATTTTAAAATTTATTGAGGCTTGTTTTATGTCCCAACATATGGTCTATTCTGGAGAATGCTCTGTCAGCACTAGAGAAGAATGTGTATCCTGGTGATTTGGGATGTAATGTTCTATATATGTCTCTTAAATCTAATTCATTTATCAGATTGTTTAGGTTTTCAATTTCCTTATTGGTCTTCTGTCTGGTTGATCTATATACAGGAGAGAGTGATGTGTTGAATTCTCCAACAATTACTGTGGAAACACCCATTGCTTCCTTTAGTTTTGTCAGTGTCATTTCATGTATTTTGTGGCACCCTGATTGGGTGCATAAGCATCTTTGATTGTTATGTCTTCTTGTTGAATTGCCCCCTTTATTCATACATAGTGAACTTCTTTGTCTCTCATAACATCCTTGCATTTAAAGTCTATTTTATCTGAGATTAATATTGCTACTCCTGCTTTCTTTTGGCTGTAGCTTGCATGAAATATTTTTCCATCCTTTCACTTTCAATTTCTTTGTGTCCCTGCATCTAAAATGAGTCACTTGTATGCAACATATTGATCATTCACATTTTTTGATCAATTCTGCAAATCTATATCTTTTAATTGGGGAGTGTAATCCATTTACATTCAACATTATTACTGTGAAGGCTTTTCTTGAATTAGTCATCCTATCCTTTGGTTTGTTTGTCAGACATATTTTTTCCCTCTCTCTTTTATTGTCCTTTAATGAACCAATATTGAATCTCTGTAGTACTGAACCTTTCCCATATCACTCTCTCTTTTCTTTATTTCTCTGTTAGTAGGGCTTCCTTTAGTATCTGAAGTAGGGTAGGTCTTTTATTAGCAAAATCTCTCAGCATTTGCTTGTCTGTGAAAAATTTAAGCTCTCCCTCAAATTTGAAGGAGAGTTTTGCTGGGTAAAGAATTCTTGGTTGGCAATTTTTCTCTCTCAGAATTTTAAATATGTCATGTCACTGCCTTCTTGCCTCCATGGTGGCTGTTGAGTAGTCACTACTTTGTCTTATGTTGTTTCCTTTGCATGTGGAAAAATGCTTTTCTCTTGCTGTTTTCAGAACTTGCTCCTTCTCTTCAGTTCTTAACAGTCTGATCAGAATATGTCTAGGAGTGGGTTTATTTGTATTTATTCCACTTGGAGTTTGCTGGGCATTTATACTTTGTGTATTTTGTTGTGTAGAAGGTTTGGGAAATTTTCTCCAACAATTCTTTGAATACTCTTTCTAGACCTTTACCCTTCTTTTCCCCTTCTGGGACACCAATGAGTCTTATATTTGGACATTTTATTTTATCTTTTATATTCCTGAGGTCCATTTTGGTTTTCTCAATTTTTTCTCCATTCTTTCTTTTATTCTTTCATTTTCCATTTTGTCATCCTCCAAGTCACTGATTACTTGTTCAACTGTTTCTAGTCTTGTACTATGAGTATCCAGAATCTTTTTAATTTGGTTGATAGTTTCTTTTTCCCATAGGATCATCTATTTTTTTATTTACTCTTGCAATTTCTTCTTTATGCTTTTTTAGTGTCTTCTTCTTGTCCTTTATATCCTGTGCCATGCTCTCATTGTTTGTCTTTAGTTCTTTGATTAATTGCTCCAAGTACTGCATCTTCTCTGATCTTTTGATTTGGGTGTTAGGGTTTGGGTTATCCATATTGTCTGTTTTTTTCATATGCTTTTGGCCTCTTGGCATTTGTTTAACTTGTTAGGGTTCTTTTAGGGTATGTAGCCTAATTCAAAGTCTAATCTCTAATTTGTCATATCTACAGCTTGGTGGCATACACTTTCTCTAACTAACCATCAGGTGTCATCTGCATGCTTCCTATTCCCCTCAAGCCAGTTCTCCCCAAATTTGTCTTTGTTGTGTGTGGGGGTCTGATTCTTGTGGGTCCAATTGGTGCACCAAGTTTAGGTATGTTGTTGGTGCTGTCCACCTTGAATATGGGATGTGTGTCTGATCATTTAGGGAAAGAGGGCTGCTTTAATAATCAAACCTCCCAGGTGTTCCTGGAGATTTAATGCTGTTGCAAGAGTCTAAACCTTCAGTTCAGTTTTGCCATAGATTGTCTCTGCCACTGTCCCACAAGTCCTTGGTATTGGTGTATGGTTCCCGGTATTTCTGTGTGGGTCTCTCTTCCAAACCATGCCTTCCCAGGGCCTCTGCTGAGGGAAGACTGTGCTACATCACAAGTGAGCACCATCCCTCAAGGAAACTTCTGGGCCAACAGGCTGTGTAGGGGCAGTCCCAGACTGCTGAAAGGATGGCTGTATGGGGCATGCTAATTTCCCACTTTTTGCACAGCTCCACTTTCTTAACTCTGGGACAATTAGCTGTGGGTGCACAAAAGGCTATCATCCACACCTGATATTTTGGTGTGTGTGTGTGTGTTGCTGGAAACACTTCAAATCACACTGAGTTTTTTGTGTGTCTCTGGGATGTGACACCAGTGCTGGGAAGGAGCATTCCCAGCCCACTGAGAAGATGGCTGTAAGGGGCATGGTTACTTTCTCCTTTTGGCTAACCTCTACCTGCCTTGCTCAGAGACAATTAGCAGCAGGTATGTGAAAGGCTATCATCCAGGCCAGATATTGAGGCATACACACAGCCCATTCCTACCACACTTCACTGTGCAGTTCTCACTGTTGTATCCACAGCCACTTGTGTGTTTTTTAAAAAAGAACTAGTCTGACTCCAAATGCCAACCCATGGTTTCCCTACACTGCAGCATGGCTGCTGGATATTCAGCAGGCTTACTCAGTCATTTCAGAATGCAGAATCCTGGTTTCACCAAGTGCAGTCCCTGTGGATTTAGCAGACCTTGTCCAGCTGGTGCATTGCTGGAACTGGTGTTCTGGGTCACTTTCTGGCTTTTATCTAGTGTTTTTCATGGAGAATTTTTTTCCCTGTCTCTCCTAATCACCATCTTCTGGCTCAACAAAATATTTTTTAACAAATGTATTTGTCTAGCTCAGCATCAGCTTTCCAAATACTCATTCTATCTGTCAACTTTCTATTCTTCCATCTCCATTTAAGTGTAGTAAGAGAGCTGGTCAGAGGTGCCTCTAATTGATGTGGATGATGAATCATTTCCATTTTGTGGAAAGTTGGGTGGGTTACTTTTTTTCTTTTTTTATGTTTTAATGATTGAATTCTTTGTAATAAGCCTCTGTCATTTTCATAAGAAAAGAAATCAATGTAGGAAGGAGACAAAGGAGAGAGGAGGGCTAGGGAAGGGAGGATGGTTCTCTGAGAAATGGTATCTGTGACAGGCTGTGCATGATGCAGATATCAGAAAGAACTTTGTGCAGGGACCCCAAGACCAGGCAGTGGGGAGAGCAAAGGAAGTTTCACTGCTATTTGATAGGATCTGTCACCTTATTGATGAATGAAAGGCAATTGTCCAGTCACAGAATTTTACATCTCCCAATTTGCATAATGATTTCCAGTACTTGTTACAACTGGATAAATTTTCTCAATTTAATCAAATATTTCAAAAGCTGAGAAGCTGGGTGGGGTGTGATTTCTCAGTAAGCACCCCCTTCTCCCTGACATACCATGTAACTGTGCAGGACATGTCCTCCCACTAAGATTTACTCACTTGGGCCTGAAGCTGGGAAACTCAGGCCAGGTCAGAAGTGGGCTGTACTCCTCCTAGGCCCCCAAGCCATTAGCCTCTGACCCATGGTCATTTCCTGGATGCACAGCAAGAGGGGAGTCCTCTGTCCCTTCCTTGGGACTGATCTAATGGATGATAAGCTGGGGGCAAGGGCTGGTGAGACAATGGTCTTGACCACAAAGGCTTAGGGTCACCCCACACCTCACTGCACCCCACTCTGCTCTGCTGGCTCCACATCCAGACCACCACAGAGAGGTACAGTGGGTGCCCAAGCAGTGTTGCTGGCAGGACGATGCTGAAATTAGACACAGACACAAAGTTAAGATTTAAGGGAGCAGGCGACACACAGCATCATGTGCCAAGTGGGTGCTGATGCACCTGTGCTCCAGTTATTTATTCTTCTGTTACACAAAGCTAAACTATGCTACGTGATCAAAAGCATTCAGGGTTTCTCAGATATTAATCTTTACATCCTGCTGTGGATAAGAATGAACAATCTGGGGTCAATGGTTAACACTGCTGTCATAGTCACAAGACACACATCCTTACAGGGCATGCCTACAATGGCATTCCATGCAGGCTTGTGACCCAGCATTGCAGGCCACCACCCCGGACATGGTCTAAGTGACATTAAAAGCTTGGTTCCCCATATGTCCCCCATTTTGTTTCTTCAGTGCAGACAGGATGGACCAAGCAGCTTCTTTCTGCTTTAGATCTGAGAGGGTTTTTCTTGTGCATCTCAGGACTAAACAAAGACATAAGATGATTAACAAAATTAGGAGAATACTACCCAGGAACCCACCACTAAGGGATTTAACCCATACTATAGGATTTAATTTTTCAAAGCCATCGGCAATACCTTGCATTGTCTCTGATTCTGATAGAACATTAAGATTAGCATTTTGGATATTATCTACTGTTTCTTGCAATTTTAAAATATCCATGGTAAGATTACCATGATGTCTGATTAAATGTCTCTTGACTCTATCCAATGTAAAATGGGTGTCATTATATTTACGGGGAGTGACACAAAATGTTGATGTATTCCAATCACACTGTAACTTAAACCGGTATCTTAAGTTCTCAACTTCCTCCCCTACAAGGAGAACAGCATTCTCTAGACCCATGAGATGAGCATTAACTTCTTTGTCAATTTGTAACTGTTACCCCCATGCTTTACTCACATTTCTATGCCACTTTTGAACAAATGCTGTAGTTTGAATAGATTGATGTAGCGCTGTTCCTGCAACAGCAGATGTGGTTGCAATAGCTATTATGCCAATCAGAAATGCTATTAACAGTCCAAGAAATCTCTTTGTTCTTTTATATACTTTTTCTAAAATTTGTAGTAACATATGCATATCAGGTGATGATTCCCAAGGTCTGTGCTGTGAAACAGGGAGCCACAGGCCTTTGTGTCATCTAAGAATTACAATAGTAATATTTTTAGAGTCTATGGTGTTATTCAAGCAAGTATAAAGTGAACAATTTCTATTCTCCATACAATTGATTTCCTTAGTAATAATAATAATAGTAAGATTTCCTACCAAAAGACATAAGGATCTCTAACACAGGCTTGTATTCCAAAAGTATCTATTTTTGTAAAATTTAGAGTATAATTAATCTTAATCATATAATTCCCATTCCATCTGGAAATGTTATGCAAACTAATAGGGAGCCTCCAAAGTGTATCTTGAACATAGGAATTATTTAAAGTAGGTTTGGGTGGGGAACAGCCAATGCCATGCCAAATAATAGGATATCTTGCCGGGGTTTCAATACTATAAGAATGATTATATTTATGAACCTCCCATTTTAGTCTCTTGTAATCAGAGCACTTGCATTAGTGCAATTCTGAACTGTATACCCCTTAGGGGACCAGTCAGTTACAATTCCATAGGAACCATTCTGCACTAACACTCCACTAACTACTCTACAATTATCCCAATATACCCTTTGCATTTCTGGTGACCAATGTTTTGGTATGTAACAAATAGGGCATTGGGGAGCATGGTACTGAATAGTAATATTTTCATTGAGGTAAAACTATAGCCAGATAGTAGGAACAGGGATGCTTTGGAGACATTATCTCACTTGGGTATGACTGATAACCATGCTTGCCAAGTCAGTGTCAGGCATCCTTCACCCTGTCCCACACACAAAGGTAAATGTGTAAAAGCTAATGATTGAGAATAGTTCTTTCCTTCCTCCTCAGGAAACTGAGGAAATCTTTCATCAATTGGAGGAGGCAGCCAAGTACCATTGCTAAAATATACAGTGGGGGAGGGATGATCCCATTCTACAGGCTGTAGCAATGGAGTATTAGGAATGTAAGCCCAACAGATATAATTTCCAGAATGAGCACATGCCGGAGATATACTCACAGCAATAGCAATTAAACCCAACCGTCAGGTTAGGACCTGTTATAGGCAGCTGAGCTTGCTGAACTTGTTTTTCAGCATCCTGACACAGCTTTTTTATTTGACCCCAAATTGGGTGTTGGGCTTCCCTAGTCCAGGGTGTTGGCCTGATCACTGTCGTCTTCAGTGTCAGACCCTGGAACTGCATCACTGGTGGCTCGATGTCCCACAGGAATTTTCTTTTTCTTGTTCGCTCCATGGTACGGCTTCAGTCATTGGGCTGGTATCCAAATTGGAGTTTGTCCATCACCTAGGGAAACACAAGCATAACCTTGTCCCCATGTTAGTAATTTTCCCATTGTCCATTTATTGGTTAACACATCCTTCCATCATATGGGAGGTGCTTTCTGAGAGCTATGGTTTGGTGTTTTTTCAGTTGGGAAATGCTGTTCTGCAGCAGTGCTGCCCAGTTTTTCATAAAAATTTTAAAAATTTAAAGTAAATAAGGCTTTTGATAATCTCTCATGGGGAGTTCCATCATCTCCCCCTTTTTGTTTTTGAAACATAGTTTTCAATGTACTATTGGCACGTTCAACAATTGCCTGTTCTTGAGGATTATAAGGAATACCAGTAGTATGATGGATACCCCAAGTTGTAGGAAAACTAGCAAATTTTGCAGATGTATAGGCTGGTCCATTATCAGTTTTTAAAGCATTGGGCAAGACCATAGAGGCAAAACAGGCCAAAAGGTGAGCTCGAACATGATGAAATGTTTCACCTGTTTGTGCAGTGGCCCAAAGAAAGAGTATGTATCAATGCTGACATGAACAGTGGCCAAGCAGCCAAAGGAGGGAACATGAGTAACATCCATTTGCCATAAATCATTAGGGGCTAAACCGCGAGGGTTGACACCAGGCTCCTGTAATGGAGGAGCAGTGAGAAGTTGACAATTTGGACAAGAAGAGACAACATCTTTAGCTTGTGCTCTAGTAAGGGGAAATCAAGACAGTAGTCCCTGTACATTAAGATGAGTAAGTGAGTGAAAGTGAGAAGCTTCTGAAATAAGAGGTAGCAATAATTTATCTGCAGCAGCATTACCAGCTGCTAGAGGGCCTGGAAGATTGGTATGAGAATGAATATGGGTGATGTAAAAGGGAGTGATATGAGCATGCACAGCTGATTGTAGCTCAAGAAAAAGGTTAAATAAACAAGGAGGCAACTGTTGCTTAATAGTTGCCATTTCAATTTTACTAGTTATGTGAACAACATAGGCAGAATCAGATAAAAATATTAACAGCTTCAGGAAAATCTGTTAAAACAGCTATTATTGCAGCCAGTTCAGCTTGCTGGGCAGAGAAATGAGGAAGATTTAAAACTTTGGACTTAGGGCCAGTATAGGCAGCTCGACCTTTAGATGATCCATCTGTGAACATAATGGGAGCATTAATCAAAGGTTCACAAGAAGTAAATTTTGGCAGTATCCATTGTGTACGGTGAATAAATTGGAAAAGGTCCTTTTTGGATAATGATTATCCAGCTGGCCAACATAGTCAGCTAGAGCAATTTGCCAAGCTAGATGTTGCAAAATAACTGAGAGTTCTTTAACTGTTACTGGGAGCACAATTAGGCAGAGGTCAAAACCATTAAGTTGCTTTGCTCTTTTCCTTGCTTGAGCAATCAAGGTGGCTAGAAGATCTAAATAAGGGGATATGGATTTTTCTGAAGAATTAGGCAAAAATAGCCATTCTACAGGTTTTTTGCTTTGCAAAAGCAAACCTGTGGGGGATTTTGGAGTAGAAAAGATAAGGAGAGACAAAGGTTGTGTGGGATCAATGTGGGATATCTGAGCTTGTTGAACTTTAGTTTCTACTAATTGTAATTCCTTCTCTGCAACTGAATTTAAAGATCTAGGGATGTTTAATTTAGAATCCCCACAAAGGAGAGAAAATAGGTTGGAGAGCTCATAGTTAGCTATGTCTGCTTTGGGGCAAAGCCAATTTATATCCCCTAGTAGTTTTTGTAAATCATTTAAGGTGGTAACAGCATCCCTGTGGAGTTGTACTTTTTGGGGTCGGATTGTAAGTCTGTCAATAGTGGAGCCCAAATACTGCACTGGCAAAGTGCATTGCACCTTGTCAGCAGCAATATGCAATCCTACATTCTGTAAAGCCTTTTGAACAGTGTAGAACAAAGCATCTACTTCAGTCTCCTGAGGTGCAGAGCACAAAATATCATCCATATAATGGATGATGTAGGCTTTAGGAAATTTTGGGTAGACCGGCTGTAAAGGCATAGTCCGCATAGTACTGATATATTGCAGGGCTATTCAGCATGCCCTGTGGTAAGACTTTCCACTGATATCATTTTGAACTAGCTTTGTTGTTAAGTGACAAAATAGTAAATGCAAACTTTTCCTTATCTTGATCAGCTAAGGGGATGGAAAAGAAAGTCTTTGTTATCAATGACCACTAAGCCCCAGTTTTCAGGAATCATGCTAGGGTTTGGGAGCCCAGGTTGTAAAGGTCCCATAGGCTGAATAACAGCATTAACACCTCTTAGGTCAGTTAACATTCTCCATTTCCCAGATTTTTTCTTTATTGGGAACACAGGAGAATTCCAAGGACTAAAAGACTCTTTGATATGCTGCAAGGACAATTGTTCTTGAACTAACTCATGCAAAGCCTCTGAACTGTTAACCTGCCAGTGTATTGCTTCTTGGAGCTGGGCAATGAAATCTGGATATGATTCTTTCAGCCCTTGCAAAACCTTTTGAAAAGATTGTGTAGCTTTACTTTAGCTTCAATTTTGTTCCAAGCTTGCAAACAACAATGGTGAATCTGCTCGATTGCCTGATCATTATAAAACAGACTGTTTTTCAACAGTGGAATAATCTCCTTGGCCCAGTAACTGATCTAAATTTATATTTACCTTATTCTGCTGATTATGTGCAGCCTGTTATTTCACATGCTCCATCCACCAAGTCCTAAATTGTAGATATTCTCCTGAGCGAAGGACTGTACAGGCTAACCTGGTCCAATCTATGGGAATTAGATGAGAACCTTCAACTAAACTGTAATATGCCAACTGAAAAAGGGGAATGAACCCCATATGTTTGCACAGCTTTTTTTCAGTTCTTTAAGAACTGCAAATGGGACATGCTCATGGAAGTAAGTATAAAGTCCACCAGGATTATTAGCATCTTGGCCAGGAGGTACTTCTTCAAGAAACATAACAAGGAAAGCAACAGGGCAACATATAGCCTCTAAATCTCCTTTTTGCCTAGCCTCTGCCATGCCCTGCTGCATGCCTGAAAGGTGAGCAGGCTTAAGTGCCTGGGTATTGCTAGGTGCAGAAGGAAGCGGTGGAGGAGGAGGAGGCCATTCATCTAAACAAGGAGCAGAAAGAGGTTGCGGGCATTGACAGGAATAAAAGACTTTAGCAGGTTTTATAGGATCTTTATCATCCTTCTCATCTTCAAAAAGAGGATCAGGACTAGGACTATCACTAGATTCCCCATCCTCCTCCTCATCATCAGTTTTTAGAGGCTCAAGAACACACTTAATTACAGACCATGTAGACCAAATAGTAACAGGTAAATTAACTCCTTGCGTACGTTTTCGTTTCAATTCCTTACCTACCCACTCCCAGTCATGCAATTCAAGAGAGCCAAGGGTAGGGAACCAAGAGCAGTATTTTTCAATAACCTGCAGCAATTCTAAGATTTGTGACTTCCCCACCTTGACACCTCCAGCCCACAGCAGCTGCTGCAAGAGGGAAATACATGGCACATATTTATTGTGTCCTTCAACATTATCCATTACCCTGCTTAAAATGCTTGGGGTCGTTCTACAAGGAATGCATACAAAACACGGCCGTTACCTCCACCCAAGTTCCAGCGCCACTATACCTCAGTCGTTCAAGCGATTCTTCTGTCAGGAATCAGGTCCGGTTCTTCGAGCCCCAAGTTGGGTGCCAGTTGTTGCTGACAGGGCGACGCTGAAATGAGACACAGACACAAAGTTAAGATTTAAGGGAGCAGGCGACCCACAGCATCATGTGCCAAGTGGGTGCTGATGCACCTGTCCTCCAGTTATTTATTCATTTGTTACACAAAGTTAAACTATGCTACGTGATCAAAAGCATTCAGGGTCTCTCAGATATTAATCTTTACATCCTGCTGCAGATAAGAAGGAACAATCTGGGGTCAATGGTTAACGCTGCTGTCATAGTCATAAGACACACATCTTTACGGGGCATGCATACAACGGTGTTCCATGCAGGCTTGTGACCCAGCGTTCCAGGCCACCACCCCAGACATGGTCTAAGTGACATGAAAAGCTTGGTTCTCCACAAAGCAGAAAACAGAGGGTCAGATTTAGAAGGTGACCTGAGGGCCCCAGAGAGCAGAGAGCTGATGCTGGTCCTTCCTCACCACTCATGCTTTATGAGACTTGGCCTGATGCTGCCCCCTTTCAGAACCTGTTTCCCCATCCTTAAATGCATTTCCCCATCTTTATAAGAGGATTTGGGCTTTATTTTTTAATTCTTATTTCTGTTCTGGAGTAATGAAAACATTCTAAAATTGATTATTGGGATGTATGCACAACTATGTGATGATGTTGTGCACAGGGATTGTATACTTTGGATGGTTTGTGTGTTATGAGAATATATCTCTATAAGGTTGAAAAAACTCACTGAGATATGGTGATCACTTATTGTGTGTACAAAAGGAAAAACTATCCTCCACAAATTTGATAAGGAGACTATTCACAGATGAAGTAACTTATATGACCTGAAAACAAGATGCCTCATCTCCTTTCCAGAAAAATATACACTTTAAAAATAGCAGAGCCAAAAAATATAAAAGTACTAGACCTCCAAGCGTTGGAGATGAGAGTGGAGAGCCCTTCACTGTGCAGGGGATGACAGCCCTGTGAGCTCTCTGGAAGAGATCTGCCCCATCCCACCTCAGAGGAATCAAGGATGTGCACACTCAGATCCAGCAACCCCCTCCTTGGGGTCTATCCTGGAACACTCCAGCATGTGTGTCCATGGGGAGACTTCACAGGCACAGCATGGGAGAATTTTTAGAAATAGCAAAAAATTGATGACAACCTAATGCAAACCAAGTTTTCTCTTTAAATTCCATTTAATCCAGCTGCTATCTTAAACACAATTTGGTGAAAGGAAGCAGAGAGGGGTCCAGTGGGGATTTCACAACACCCCCAACCCAGAGGATGTCCAGTTGGTGTCCCTCCAAGTGGGGGCCACAGCCAGCAATGGGGAAGATCCTCCTTTGCCTCTTCTAGCACCTGTGGCCCCAGACATTCTGTGGCTTGTAGCCAAACCTCTCCAGTCTCTGCCTCTATCTTGGGTGTCTCCTCCTTGGGTGTCTCAAATTTCCCTGTGCTTCACTCTCATAAGGACACCTGTCATTGGATTTACCGCATCTTACCTAATTCCATCTGCAAAGACCCTTTTTCCAAATAAGGTCACATTCTGAGGTACTGAGGGTTAGGACTTCAACATATCTTTCAGGGGGCTGCAATTCAAAATTCAAGAGCAACAGAAAGAGCCTGCTGCTCCCATCTCTCTCTCCTCTCTCACTCAGCCCTGCTTGGCTCCCTTTTAGTTTTCTTTTTCTTTCCTCTAACACCCATTAACTACAGACACCCAGCCAAGAAGATGAGATAAAGTTAATTAAATTATACAAATGCCTGTGGAGTTCAATTTCATGCCACAGATCCTTAAATTAAAATAGCAGAGGCCTGAGCACTTCAGGGTACAGGTCAGGGGAGGTTTCTGGAGGTAGCTGAGGCCTAGTGGAGCCTTGCAGCCTTGGGTGGTTCCAGAGACCCATGACAGGGACATTGACTCTGTAGGGACATTTATTGCCAGGGTGACCTGTACTCTTCTCACTGCTTTCCTAGTTCAGAAGGCAGCCCTATCCCTGTTCCTCCCTTCTGTGGGGTCCCCAGTGAACAGCTGTTGAATGAATGAATGAATGAATGAATGAGTGGTTGCATGAATATTGGAGACCTGGATGGGGTGTGAGCCTTCCACATCTCCCTCAGTCTTGGCCCTTCAGGTTACAGTCTGTGCTCTTAGGCACCCTCCTTGTCTAAAAACATTTAGTCCACTTTTGTTTCAGTCTTCCAAAGTGAGTTGTGAAAAGTCAATCAATCAGAGTCCTCAGAAGTGTGCTCTGGACAGCACCTCCACTCACTCAGCATTTTACTCTGAGCCCACTTCAATGAGTCTCAGCATAGAAATGACAACTTACACACATCACATGCCTTCAGGGTCACAAACCAATGGAGGAGTCAGTGGTGAAAACATTGGGAAGATCTCATGGCAATCCCCATGACAACAGGGGGAAGAGAGGAGAAAAGAGGTGGACACTGCTGGAGAGGGCCTGGGTGCTTCCTGGGAGAGGTAGTGCTGGGCTGGGTCTTACCAGGATGCCAGGATTTCCCTAGATGCAGATGGTCTAGCAGAAAAGAGCTTTATATAAGGCCCTTGGACTCAGGGAAGGGAGGTTCTTGCTAGGTTCAGGTGGTCCCCAACAGCATAGTCTGTACGTCAACAAGGGTCATGTGCTCATGGCTTTTCTGGAGAGATGGCCCAGAGTTACTTTCATTGAAATATCAATGGCATTTTTGACCTAAAATATTAGGGAAATTATGAGAGTGCCCCACTGCTGTGGGTTATTGGTGGTTCCATCAGAGCCCAAGAATGTCCTGCAGGAAGAATTGGGCAGTGGTGAGTAGATTTTAATGCCATGTTTGGGGCCAGGTCTCAAGGATCAGGGGGACAAGTTTGAATCCCACTGTAGTATGAATTCTGCTCTGAGTATCAGGTTCTTCCCACTGTAGAATGGGAAGAACAATAATCCCTATCCCATGTGTTCTCAAGAGGTTTAAGGGCTCAGTACATGCAGAGTTTTACTGCAAGGACATGGTCACAGCTCAACAGACTAGGTATTCAAGGACTAGCCTCACCTTAACTCTAATGGCCTTGAAGCTGTCCAAAGAGATAGGCCAGCCAGAAAAGGAGCTTCCCAGTGTCCATTATGTTCACTCAAACCACAGTGAGACCCACTATGTCCATTGAAAACAAATGTCTGCCATCTTGGGTGATAGAATTAGCAGCCCCTTGAATAATGGCCCCTTTATAGCCATGTCAGAAGACCATCATTTCTGGGTTAATGAAAGACTCCTGTGCATATCTCAACTACTGAAGCTTGGGGTCTGGTGCCAGAAAGAAATTGACAGTCTCTGCCCTCCATGGTCCAGCTCTCTCCTGGGTGGGAAAAGCCAGTTCTTGGGATTCAGCTGATCCTATTCAGAAGAGACTGAGAGAGGGGCTGAGGGGTCTCATCTCCCAAGATGCTGCCCCCCTGTCATCACAGGCCTCAGGCATGAGACTGAGTTGGGGCCACTCCATCACCACCTGCCTCTATGGACTCCCTCTATGGCCCTGATTCTATGGACTCCTCTTTCCCTGTCTGGCTCTTGGATAAGGGTTTCCAAGCAAGTATCCTCATGGAGATGGAAGTGCATCCAATTGACTTTGAAGGAAATCCCAGTAGTTTGGCCACATTCTTAAAGTCTGGACTCAGGTCTGGGGTCTCAAGACAGAGAAACATTGGGTCTCCAGGTCCAAGCATGAGGGAACTACTCCTCAGTCCCTCCGACTGGCAAGCTAGCTGTTCCACACTATCTAGGTTTTGAGAGCCAGGAATTACCCAAGTTTGTCCCTTTTTATCATCTCTTGCCTGCATCAAGCCTGAGATCTGCTGGACTCAACTATTTCTATGACTTCATTCATTTCTCCTTTTCTGATCTCACATTCAGTATGCATCTCCAGGGCCCCACCCACATCTCTGACCCTGTTGTAGGTGCTTGAAACATGGACTAAATTAAGATACATCTGGACCTACCTATGAAAGGGTGATCAGGTAAATGACCCTGGAATATTGCCTTTTCCATACCATGTTGGACAGAACCTGAGCTATCTCATGGAAAAGAGTTATAAGAGCAAATAAATTTTGGACATGCTCCCTACTCTACCACCGCTGTGTAGATTCACAGACTACAATTGCATGTTAAAGGCTCTATTAAGTCCTGCAGTAATCACTTCCTTGACCTAGGGTTTCCTGAATGTTCTTTATTGCAGAAAGCTTTTTTTTAACTGAAACAATTATTAACAGTCCTCAAAGTACTGGTGATCTGCTGACCATAATGTGAATAATGTGTATCTAGTATCAAGGCAAAGGAAAAAAGGACTGCCAAGCAGGAAATACTGGCCCATTCACACAATGAGCCAGCTGCAGAGCAGACTCCTGTGTTTGGGTCTCGGCCACCTTTATAGCAGTACCCTTTCTGCATTTCCATCCAACATCTCCTCTATAAATCTGTTGGTATCTTTAAGCTGGCTTTGTGTGACAGAGAACATCAGAAATCAGAATGTTTATTCTCAGCCCATACATAACTCTCAATCTGATTTGAAGGTGTGTGATGCATGTGTGTGTGAATGTATGTTGCACACATGTGTGTGCAAGTGTGCATGTGTTTTAAGCATATGTGAGTGACAGTGAGTGTGTATTATAGGCATGTGTTTTGAAGTATGTGTGAGTGTATATGTTTTGTGCATGTGTGTGCATAGATGTGTTAAGTGATTGTCTATGGTGTATGTGTGTTGCATGTGTGTGAGTGCTGTGTGTGTGGATATGTTGCATGTGCATGTGAGTGAGAGTTTTGCACACATGTGTGAGAATGTATCTGTTGGTGTGTATGTGTTTTGCAGCATATGAACCTGTGTGAGGGGAGGGTCCAATAGTGGAAATAACACATTCAATGGGCAGCTACATGAGATGAGGATAAACTGACTGGTGGGTCAGGGGGATACTTGAAGAAAGGAAAGCAAGCTTGGAAGGTCAAGAATTCTTCCTGGAAGAGGTGATGATTTTGTGGGGCCCTGAAGGGAAAGCATGAGCAACCTCATTTTTTTTTGTTTTTTTTTTTTGTTTGTTTTCTGTCACAGTGTGCAGCAGGCTGGAGACCCCAATCGAGAGCATGCTTTCCCAAAAGACTGATGTGGGTAACCTTTCCCCATTAGCCATGCAGGTTGGCTCCACTTCCAGGCAAGATGAAGTCAGTGCACTCCAGCCTGTTTCCCACTAAATGAAACTCTAAACCCTGGCAAGATTGCATGGAGAAGATATCAGGTCTTTCTGGCTGGAGGACAAGGAAGGGAAACCAAGTGAGCAGGAAAGTGATGGGGAGAACACAGAGCAACTTCATAAATCTGCAGACAGACATCCATGCTCACCTCCACATTGGCAATGTGGCTCTGACCCAAGGCATCACATAATGGCTTTGAGAGCTGTCAACTGAGAAACTACAAACTGAGCTACAAGGCAACAAAAACATTTTAGGGTCTTAGAATTGCAATTCAGGGAACACAGATTCAGGTAGCTATCCAAACTGTGCCCTACTGGGAACTTTCAAGAAAGGGTTTTTAAAGAAAATATGAAACATATGTTGTTTTTAAACAATTGTGATTGTTCAATATTTGGGGCTTTCCAAATGTCCTTTGACAGTCTGCTGAATTCTTTATCTTGTGGTTGGCTCATGGTGTCCAGATGTCCTCACTATACTTTTGCTTTGGGTTTTGCATACCTTGGTTTTTTGTGATATCTGGCTGAGACATGCATGAAAGTAACTTCCTGACTACATTTTAAATCTCTTACTCCTATTTATTCCATTTTGTTCTATCTCTTTTCTTGCAGCTCAGCACTGAGCGAGACCACTGCCCAGGTCTCAGACTGGCCATTGTGTCCACACAGGCATTGATAAATGAACTCTCACAGAATGTAGGTCTGAGATTGGGCCTGACCGTAACCAGGTCACATTTCTGCTAAAACAAACCAACCAGCCATGACCATTCTCTCTATGAACCACTGTAACAGAAATGAAGGATGTCTTTTTTGTCCTCATCAGTAGACTGGACACAGCTGAGGAAAAATATGTCAATAGAAACATCCCAAATTGAATTGCAAAGGGAGAAAAAGAAAGTGAAAAAGAAAACACACTGGAATAACCTAGACCTGTATGACAAAGACAAAAGAGGTGACACAATATGAGCCAGAGGCACTTCCCACCAGCAATTGTTCCCTGAAACCTTCCACTGACATTGATCCAGGATCCAAGCTGACTGGTTATAGTGTGTCTTTAGTGCTTCTGAATGAGCAGCAGCATTTAAACTACCAGGGGTTTTTCTCACATTTCTGTGCAAGAGCATAAAAAACAAGGCATCTTCCTTTCTTTGCCCTGCCCTCCTGACAGCATCTGCAGGGAGCAGCACTGGCACCTCCAGCTCCCTCATCAATTTCACTTTGCCTGTGGTGGTTAAGAACTCCCACTCCCTGCGCTGGCTGAGTCTCTTCTCTTTTGGGGTTGAGACTCCTCAGGAGGGAGGACTGTGTGGGATGCAAAGAGCTCTTCCTCCTGAAGCTTCCTTATGCTTTGGGGAAGGGACTTGTGATGGTTAGAGTTATGTGTCAACTTGGCCAGGTGATGGTAAACAGGTGTGTGGTCAAGAAAGCACTGGCCTAACCATTACTGCAAGGATATTAGTAGCGTCTGGTTAAAAATCTAGAAGGCTGCTTTATTAAATTATCAGTCAATTGACAGCACCTGTGACTGATTATATTAATGAAGGGTGTGTTTTCCACAATGAGATAATGCAAGTCAGCTGGATTTAATCCAATAGTTGATGACTTATAAGGAAGAGAGGACCTACACTTATTCTTCAGCTAGACAGCAAAGAGTTTCCTGAGGAGTTCATTGAACACCTTCTTCAGAGGTGCCAGTTTGCTGCTTGCCCTGCAGAATTTGGACTTATGCATCCTCACTGTGTTACCATTAGAAAACATGGTTCTAAATATTTAGGCCCACCTGATCCCACATCAAACATAGAAACAAGTCTCTTTGCTTTGGTGAGAAGGTGAGTTTATTGAGATTCATCAACAAGGAACTGGAGGGGGAAAAAAAGCTTTACAAGACCAGTTCAGAGTGAGAAGAATTATTTGGAGTTTTATAACCCCAAACAGACAAAGAAATGGCCAGAAGCCAGAAGAAAGCAGAAAGGGGAAAAAAAAAAAAAAAAAAAAAAAAAAAAAAAAAAACAGAAGAGAGAAAGCTATTTCATCAGCATCTCCTTATTATCTTCATGTCCTCCCCTCATCCAGGCTTGTTTTTCAAGGTCCTGATTATGAGACCATATGATTACATCCCTCATATCACACTGCAGGCAATGCTGGGAAAGTTTCTGGGAGCAGAGAATAAGATTCTGTTGTTGAGATTAGAGCAATAGCAAGTTATTTCAACAAGGGCTTTGCATCATGGCCAGAATACCTTATAGCTGCTTGAGTGAAGTGATCTTAGAAAACAGTTTTTTTTTTCCAGCTAAAGAATTATATTGAATATTTTCTTCTTATCCAGCTATCAACAGTTGTGTGAGACACTTATAAAATCTTATATTTACAGATATCTCTTGTTGATTCTGTTTCCTTACAGAATCTTAACTAATACAGCTTGGTACTAGGAGTGGTTCTTGAGAAACAGAATTTTAAAATGGGCTTTTACAATTGGTTTTCTACTCTGTTTAGATCCAAGGGCACTAATGATTCCATTTCCAATAATCAAGATGGCACTGATGCTCCATAGCATGAGTTGGGAAAGGAGATATTCAAATACCACCATTTGATTCTCTTTATCATACTCTTGTAAAAAAACATTTGTTGACAGTGTTTTTGACAACATAACAGAATTTTCCAGAGTTAAGAGGTATAATTTTGTTGGCTGATTGCTCATAGATATTCTGGATAAAGTTATAAGAGAAAGGGAAGAACTAAAGCCTTCAAATTTGAAACTTAAGCACTGTTTGACAGATGGAGAGGTCTCTATGTGTTCCTGAAAGAAAGTCTTATTTATTGTGGCTGCAGATTTGCAATTTCTAAAAACCAGACCCAGAGTCTCATTGTGTGAGTAGCAGATTTACAGCGTAAACTAAAATCTCAACCTCACAGGGCATCTGCTGTTAAAGTGAAGGCATTGATTGGGAAAGAATGGGATCCTGAAACTTGGGATGGGGACATATGGTTTGATAATAATGGCAGTGAGGACATTGAACCATGGATTCTGCTGTCTTTGTTATATATAACTGTAGCTTTCTGCCCTGAGGAAAAGCTCCCCACCTCCAGTCTGCCCTGAGGAGACAGCTTCCTGACCTCCAGTCTGCCCTGAGGAGCCTGCCATTGAACATTGATCTAAAAAGATTAAACTTTCAGTGTTTGCTAAACCTATAATCACCTCCCCTGAGGAAGCAGCCTTCACTCCACTGTCTGGAGAGATGAATCCTATTTCATGAGATGAAAGTGCAATGTAATGTCCTGAAGTAAATGGCTTGAGGGATAGTTCTAATAATTTTCATGACCCACCCCCACCACCCATCTTTTCTTGAAGACCTATAATTAGACTAAATTCCCAAAATGCCCCAAACGGTGAGGTACAAAGTCTAACCCATGAGGAAGTACACTATACTCCGAATGAACTGCATGAGTTTTCCAATTTGTATAGAGAGATATCAGGGGAATATGATTGGGAATGGAAATTAAGGGTGTGGGATAATAGTGGAAGGAATATAAAGTTGGATCAGGCTGAATTGATTGTTATGGGGTCACTAAGCAGAGATTCTGCATTCAATGTTGCAGTTTGAGGGGTTAGAAAGGGTGTTAACAGTTTGTGTGGTTGGCTGAAACATGGATCAAAAGGTAGCTGACATTACCTGAGGACCAAATGCCAGAACAGCCCTAGTATAATGTAGAGTGTTGGAAAATTACACTCCAAATACAGGCTTTCACAAATGGCACATTAGACAACCCTTTTGTGCAAAACTTCCTGGTGGCCACTGCATCCTGCCCAAAGCCCCCCTTTCCCCAGCTATATACAATCCAATCCTTAAAAGGGCGTAAAGCCCACTACTCACTTACCCATTAGCTCTGCACTATTCCTTCTCAGTTCCCACCCTGGCAGACCCCCGTGTCCAATCTCCACTTGGCCCACCAGCTAAATCTCTGCCCATCTCTACAACTGATCACCCCAGAGAAAAAGCATAAATACAGCTCTCCCTTTTCTGTGTGGGCTGAAGCTTTAATTCAGACCTTGCCATGCTTATGGCGCTTTTCTTTCCGACCCCACTATGCTGCTGGTGGAATAAAACTTTCGTGCCTTAAAGTCAATCAGCCTCCGAGCCCTCTATAACTGTGCCCTGAAATTTTTAACATGATTGGTGCCAAAAACCTGGGACTGAGGGTTACGTTGAGACCAACCAATCCACCCGTGGGGAACTAACACCCTGCCATTGCTGACCAATCGCTCAACACCGGACATCAATTCACATTCCATGGGTGAGTTTTGCGGTTCCTCCAGAAGATCCTGTCCGTTTCTCATTTCTCTCAGCCGCCAAAAATCCTAGCGCTAGGTCAGGGACCTTCCCTGTAGGGGTAAACCGTTCCCGAGGCCGGACCCCTCATTCTAGGGGACGCCTGAGTTTTGAGTTCGGTCGCACTTTTCTCTGAGCAAGAAGCAAAGATGACGTTTGACTCCTCCACTCTTGTTCCATGTTTGAGCTGCTAAAACTCTGCCCAATTGCACTCGCAATGGGAAACTCACTCGGCTCTTCCAAAGGCAGTAACCAGAAAATGGAACCTTTGACTACCAAATTCTCCAAAATCTTAAAAAAATATTACATATAACGCAGTGGCAAATGGTCCAAAGTTCCCTACATTCAGGCTCTTTTAATCTCCTTAACCACTCGTCCCACTGTCAGGTTTGTAGCTCCCACCAAATCTTCCTTCTCCCCTCTTCCGATCTCCCCCTCCTCCCTCTTCCCCTCCTCTGGCAACTTCACCCCACACATACTCTCTCTGGTAGACAGCATACTACTCAAGCCCCTAAATCCTTATTCTCCCAACACTTTCTTCAATCCTTTCAAAAACTTTCTCCTCTATTCTCTTCGAGCTCCTCACCCAGCCCCATCCCCAGCCTCCACTCTGCTCCGCGCCTCAGCTTCCCTAGCGAGCCCAGCAGCCCCAGAGCGGCTCCCGCCGGGACCGGAGTCAGGTGGGTCGGAGGTTAGAGGAGCTCAGCTGCAGCGGCAAAGTCTCCTGACCCCAGCCCCTTCCAAGCCAAAAAAAAAAAAAAAAAAAAGAAAATCAAACTCCCAGTCTCCTGGGGCTGGCGATGAACAGCTAAAAATACCCAAATACCGAAGAGGCTCCAGTCACCACCATCACGGTAACAGATTGAGAGGCAATGCTCTCAATCGCAGGTAAAACATTTCATTCCTTTATTCTCCAAGCCACTAACCCGCTACTCAGTCTCTATTATAGAAATAAATGATATAATCTCTAAGCCCCTGTCAACCCCTTCACTACCTTATACCCTCCATAGTATACTTTTTCTCACTCCTTCTTAGTAATCCCAAAATGTCTCACTCCTATCCTAAAAATTCTTATTAAAAGTATGTATTTGTTTCAACAATGCATTAACTAAAGTGTATTAGATATTTAACATTCTTTTAACAAGTGTATGTTGCAAAATACTTGCTTAAAACTAGTTTCCAGGATTATTTTAATAACTTAAATGTAGAAGGAATGAAAAATGTTGTTATTGAAAGAAAAAGAAAGTAGTTTCACTGTCCTAAAAAGCTGGTTGTATCAGAATGAAAAACATGAGGGACATAAATGGAAATTTATTTATTTATGTGGTCAAAGTTAAAAAATGGTAAAAACTAGTGATATCACTGGTTAATAATGCCTGGCCATTCTTAAAAGCTGGGGGTGCAGCTACAAAAAGCCTTAAATACATATATATATATATATATATATATATATATATATATATATGCAATTAACTCTAGCAGAATTAAAAACACTCTAAGCAAAAATTTACAAATACTAGCATGCTGATACACTAAAATAAAAGGCCATAAGATATTCAATATAATTCTTTAGCTGGAAAATGGTTAGGATAGTCTTCAATAGTCAAAAGAGGAAAAAATACTGTTTATTAAGATCCCTTCATTCAAGCAGCTTTGAATTATTCTGACCATGAAAAGCCCTTGTTAAAGTAACTTGCTGTTGCTCTAATCTCAACAACAAAGACTTATTCTTTACTCCCAGGAACTTTCCCAGCATTGCCTGCAGTAAGATATGAGGGATGTAACCATATGGTCTCATTATCAGGACCTTGAAAAGCAAACCTGAATGAGGGGAGAGCCTAAAGATAACAAGGAAATGCTGACCAAACAGCTTTCTCTTCTCAATTTTTTTTTTTCCTTTCTGCTTTTTTCTGGTTTCTGGCCATTTCTTTGTCTGTTTGGGATTATAAAAGCCCAACTAATTCTTCTCACTCTGAACTGGTCTTGGAACCCCCCCCCCCACTTCCTTGTTGATGCATCTTCAATAAACTCATCTTCTCACCAAGCAGAGACTTGTTTCTATGTTTGATGTGGGATCAGGTGGGCCTGACTATTTAGAACCATGTTTTTAGATGGTAACACATATTCTGTCTTAACCTCTCACTCTGGCTCTCTCTCCCCTAAAACATGTTACATAGTAGGAGTAAATAAAAAGTCTTTTCAAGACTTTACCCCACCTCTCCCTTGCCAAACAGGTAATGTATTTTTTAAGACACCAGATTCTAGTAATTCCAAAGTATCCTACCCCACTTCTAGGAAAGATATTCTAAAAACATAAAGTACTCAAATACAAACAATGAGCTGTCTGCCAAACTAAACACCTAAAAGTAAAAAGTCCAAAAACAGTCTAGCAGGATGGTTCTACAAAATAAATAAGCCTTAAATATTCTTGCAGCTGAAACAAACAAACAAAAAAACCTGTGCATTGTTTAACAAAACTTGCTGTTTTTCCACTGTATGCTACACTTATACCTCTTTTAACCCCTTTAATACTAATTGTATTTGTGTCAGTTATGGGGCCTTACCTCCTTAAATTTCCCACCAGCTTCTTTCACAGTTTCATTCAAAACTTCACTCAAGAATATGTTAACAACATCCTCCTACTACAAGGGTTTCAGTACCAATGCTTCCAAACAACCATTTAAGGTGAACAGACGTACATACACTGGGAAGATGGAAAATCCCTCATGCCATTGCTTAACACCCTGACAGACCCCCAGTGGGAGTGTGTGACATCTCAGAGTGTCACTTGCTGCTTTTCCTCTGTAGTCATTAATTCCCCCAGTTGAGTTCATTGTCCACCACAGTAATGCCATTTGTGAATAAAACAATTAACTCAGGGAATATAACATGATAGAATATTGCTGTTGACTTTGAAAATCACTTCTTGCTAAAGTGCACAAATTTTCAGATAACAATAAATATAATACAGAGAGAATAAAATAGAAAAATTGACTTACAGATTAATACATAAGTAAACAAATATTGACTTGAGAAATGTACTTTGATCACATTCACTTGAGTAAAATGAGAGTCTCTTACAGAGCCTTAGTTTCTTCCATGCTGAAGAGAAAGTCCCTCATTTCAGGGTAGGTTCCCTGAAGTCAACACTCTTTTCATCTGAAGGGGGATTAGACTATGGAGGAGCTCACTCCTTGGCCCAGGAGGTGAAGGTGGAGGAACTCCAATCTGCAAAGGGTACCCTAGGTCCACTGATCTTGGGGATCCTCAGATGGAGCTTGGGGTGGTTGAACACCCTTGACAGTTGGGAACCTGAGTGGAGGGGAGAGTCATAAGAAAAATTGGAATATATAATGTAAGCTTTATATCAGTGCTAAATTTCTTGAACTTGAAAATTGCACTTGAGGTGATCAGTGAATACCTTTGTAGGAAATGCACATGAATGTGTATATTGAAGGGGTAAAATATGTGCAACCTGCTTTCTTTTCTTTTTAAGATTTTATTTTGAAATACTTTCAAACTTTCAGGACAGTTACAAGAATATTACAAACAAATTAAATTATACAGAATACAAAGTAAATTATACAATATTTAAATTATTTATTATTAATTTTATTAATAAAACATGTATTTACAATTAATAATAAATAATGCATAATAAAATAAAATAAATAATTATAAATAAATAAAATACTAAATTTTATTTTTTAATAAAATTTATTATTTATCTTCTTATTGATTATATTATTAATTTATTAATTCATTAAATTAATTTGTTATTTAATTAATTTTAATGTATTGTATACATTATACATAATACCAAGTAAATTATACATAATATAAATGTATTACATATAAATACCTAAGGTGTACAATAACCGATCTTCTGCATTGTGCTCAGAGGAATACAGAAGTTCACTTAAGTGGTTCTTCTGTCCCACGTGGTCTCCACTGGAGACCCTTGATGGAGTTTAGGTGGTGTGACCTCAGGTTTCATAAGCCCTTATGGGTTCACTCAGCTGCCTTGGAAGGCATCGACAGAAGTCTGGGACTGGGATCTGCTGGGACAGTCAACAAATCGCCTGCTTGTGGTCCCTCCAACATGGTGGTCTCAGGGTGGTCAGACTCCTTACATGATGGTTCTGGCATTCTAAAGAGAGTGATCTAGAGATGGCAGAGAAACTTACCAGTTTTCCAAGAACTGGATCACAAACCTGCCAATGAAGCTCCCCAATGAATATTTTGTATTTTACTGCCATCTAGTGTCTCAATCTTCTGGGTCAACTCCAAAATCCTGAATTTGAATTCCCCACAGCTCCTCATTCTGCTGAACTGCTTCCTCTGGTCACTGAGCAAGTGGATTGTGGTACTTCCCTTCTGACCCCTACAGGGGTGTGCTTTGTGTTCCTTTGCCCATCCTTTAGATGCCCAGTGGGTAGGAAAGGTGGATCTGGGTGGGGAACAGAGACCTACATCTGGGACCCCAGTTCCCAGAGAAGGGGAGGGTCCAAGAGGCCCTCCTCAGAGTGTCAGCCTTGAGCAGAGTCAGGAAGGAGGCATCGGCCTAGGAGCAGTCCGTGGGGGAGCACCCTCCCTGCACCCAGACCCCACCGTCCACATCAGCCCCACATCCTGGGCTTTTATCCCACTCCGACTCTCCAGGCCAGTCTCTGGCTGAGGCTCCCAGTATGTCACGATGGGATGTCTGTGACATAGTGCTGGTCCCCCTCTCCATATGACTCCCCTGCCTGACTCCCTGGCTGGGGATCACCCTCCCAGAGCCTTCCCCCACTTCCTGCCCAGAAACATTCCACATCAGATGTCCGCAGAAATCCCTGTGTGGACACAGAAATTTCCCCTGCGTAGAAATAAAGGTTTCCCTCTAGGTTCGGAGGATGGGCAGAGAGGGTGCCAGCTATGATTTTATATGTACAATTGTCAGAGTTTATATTTTCTCGAAACAACTTGTTAAAGCGTCCATAACTTTGGTACGAATGTAAGAGTAAGAGTCCACCACAAGGTAACGCTATTTGATAAGAATAGTTTCTGGAGGGGTGGGTACTGTGACTTGGATACGCAGAGAGGGGGCGAGGACCCTCCAGGGAAAGCGCTGTGTGCCTCCCTGTCATGTGGCTGCCTGTGTCTGGTAAGCCAGGGTCTCTGATTGAAGTGTGTCTTCCTTGTGTCCTGCCAGAGGACACGGGTCCATAGGTCCATAGGAGCTGAGAAGAGGAGCCATGGTTGCACAAGGCTGTCCGGTAAGTTGGAGACAGGGATTTTCCTGTAAAAATTTTTCATGAATGCGTTAAAGCGGGCCACTCCAGAGTGACCGTTCCGAAGCTTTTGGGAGTTAGTTGGGAATTCATAATAATATTAATAATAATAATACATTTACAAATAACATGAAATGGGGGTTGCCATGCAAAGTCTGTTCTAGCCACATGTTGGAAATATGGAGACAGAAGACTCATCCAAAACCGACTGTTCAGAGCTTAGGCCTCTTTTTCTGGTTTCATTCAGGTCCTTTTTCCTGTAACTCTCATTCCCCAGCTGCACCCCCCCTGAAGTCTGATCGCTGTGGTGTGGGGGTCCCTGTCCTTCCTTTGTGGGCCTCCCTTGTTGGGAGTCATTTTGCAGCCCGGGCCTGAAGGTCAATCTGGAGTTCCTTTCACGTGTTACAAATGTCCTTCAAAGCACTGATTTCTTCAGACTTCCTGGTGTTTCAGTAATTTATATCTTTCAAAGAATTTTTCCATTTCATCTCAGTGATCTACTTTGCTGACATAAAGTTGCTCGTTGCATTCTTTTGTGAGCTCTTTTATTTCTCTAACGTTGGTGGTGGTGGTGTGTCCCTTTTCGTTTCTGACTGTGGTCATGGAGTCATCTTCCTGTTTTTCGTGTTCAGTGTAGATAAAGGTCTGTCCATTTCTTTTATCATTTCTGATAAGTCCCCACAAGTTTCCTTTATTTTCTATGCTTTTTTCCCACATTTAGTTCGTTCTTAGTTCTGTGCTTGGTTTGGGGTTTCATTTGTTCTACTTATTCCAGTGCCTTGGGGTGTAAGATTAGGTCACTGATCTGAGGTCCATACCTTCTTGATCCAGGCATTGACCTCCAAAAATATCCCTGTAAGCCCTGATTTAGGTTCATTCCATCCCTCCATTTTTGGGGTTGTGTCCTCTAGTGGTACCTCTCAAACAATGTTTTCTGATGGCCCTTTGGATCTCTTGTTTGACACATTGGTTATTTAGAGGTGTTTCTGTTTAATATCCAACTGTTTGTCATTTTTCTGACTTTTAAAAATGGATTCCTGCTTTCATTCCACCATGTCCAGAGAACCTACTCTCTGAGGTCTCTCTTCTTGTAAATGGATGGAGGTTTGTCTTCTGGCCAAGCCTCAGGTTTATCTTGGGAGATGTTTGCTATGCACCCCAAAAGAATGTATGTTCTGTCGATGTTCAGTTGAGTGTTCTCTAGTTGTCTGGTAGTGGTAGTACTGGCTTTCTAGTGCTGTTTGAGACTGACTGACTTTTTGATCAAAAATAGCAGAGCACTTTATTTTTAAGGTAATGATGGCTCTGTAGAGATTCTGTCTGCGTGGAGTTCTCATTTTGTTAATATTCTCCCTCTCATGGGTCAGGCCAGTGAGTGGCTTCTGACTTTTATTCATTAAAATAAATAAATAAATTTTGAAAAGACTTGTGGGTTCATTCAGTGAATGCTTCTAGAATGTGTTCATTTTCTCTTTCATGCACTGTGGCCCTTTGTAGTGTTGTTTTCTTTCTATCTCCTGTTGTATATATTAAATCTTAAGAAGGAAGAAGCAATGAGTGAGTTTCTCTTCAAAAATTTTCAGTGGAGTATAGGTTACAGTGAAATAGCAACACATCCCAAAGTAATTTGAGTGGAAAATAAAAACATATATGCAGGGACCCCTGAGGAGCTGGGGGAGGATGTGAAGGTGTTGGACGTCCTTACCTGGATTGTTGCTGATGTTCTCATAAACATTGGGGAATGACAGCTTGGCATGCTGAGCCCTCTGTCTTGGGGCTTGCCCCTATGAAGCTTGTTACTGCTAAGAAGAGGTTAAACCTGCTTATAATTGTGCCTAAGTATCTCCCCTAGTGCCTCTTTGTTGCTGAGATGTGACCTGTCTCTAAGCCACCTCAGCAGGTGTTCTCACTCCCCTACCCCCTATGTGGGACCTGACCCCCAGAGGTGTAAATCTCCCTGGAACATAGGCTATGACTCACAGGGATGAATCTGGACCCAGCATCATGGGATTGAGAACATCCTCTTGACCAAAAGGGAGATGGTAAATGAAACAAAATAAAGCCTCAGTAGCTGAAAGATTTCAAATGGAGTTGAGAGGTCACTCTGGTGGACATTCTTACACACTGTAGAGATAACACTTTTTAGGTTTTAATGTATTGGAATAGCTAGAAGTAAATACCTGAAATTACCAAACTCCAGCCCTGTAGCCTTGACTCGTGAAGGTGATTGTATAGCAATGTAGATTTCAAGGGGTGACAGTGTGATTTGTGAAAACTTTGTGGATCACACTCCCTTTATCCAGTGTATGGAGGGATGGGTAGAAAAATGGGGACAAAAACTAAATGAAAAATAGGATGGGATAGGGGGATGATTTGGGTGTTTTTTTAACTTTTATTTTTTATTCTTAATTCTTATTTTTTCTGGTGTAAGGAAAATGTTCAAAAATAGATTGGGGTGATGAATGCACAACTATATGATGGTACTGTGAACACTTGATTGAACACCATGGATGATTGTATGGTATGTGAATATATCTCAATAAAACTGAATTTTAAAGAAACTCAGTGGAGCTTTGTCAAAGGAACTGCTCCTCCAGAGAGGGAAGAAGACTTTGTGAACTGGAAAACGATTTGGGAACCGGCTTCCACACATAAATAATGACAGTCTTTTCCCCAAGCTTTCCGGCAGGGGCCAGGTGGTGGTGGTTGGGAATGATTTCTTTCCTATCAGTGAAGAGAAGGGCGAAGTCAACGCACGGACTCACACTCTGTGTCCTGTATTCAAATGTACCGCCTGCGGTCACCAGCTACCATCCCGTAGAACTTAATTCCTGTCCCATTTCGTGTAAGGGGGGAGGTCTGCAAGCCACAGTTGATTGTTCAACCGGGAAAGTTTTTATTTCACTTTCTATGTTGGAAGCTAGTTTTCCTGAACAAAAGATTATTCAGGGACAGTTATAATCTGCATAAAAACCCCCACCCCCCAAAACACACCCCACCCCCGGCTTTGAACCCTTTGAACATGTATCCTTTACCCTCATGTTCTCGGACCGAACGCGGGTGGGAGTGGGGATGAGGCAGTCGCCGGCAGAGCTGGTCGGGGCTAGGAGGTGGAACCCGCCTCGAGGATGGGGAGGCCGAGCCGGGGCGAATCTTGAAAAGGCCTCGGCCTGGGCCGCAGAGGGGGAGTTGGGGGGATGGGGGTTTAGGGGGATAGAGGGGGCATTGAGAGCAGGGCCGGAGCAGGAGGAGGGCAGGACCCGGGCAGGCAGGGCCCGGGGCCGGCGAGCGGCCTCCTGGCAGGCGCCGAACCCCCTACGTTGGTCAGTTCCCGCCCACCGGACCCGGACTCGGCTCCCTTCTCCCTCTTGATTCACCCGCCCCCCTCCTTACACCTGGGGAGGCTTCCTGTTTTACAGTCTCCGTTGTCAGATGTTCCAGCAGCTGCCTGGGTTTTGTTTGGCTTAGCGTTCCTTGGTGCACCTTTACCCATCTCTTTGTAAAAAGAAAAATGAACATTTAAACACACAAGCAAAAAGCACCGGCCTGACACTCACGCAGTCTGTCTTTGTTTTTATCGTCGCTGAGGTTTCTGACAGTGTCCAGCCTTCTACATATTAATTATTTAAGAATGGCTACTTTTTTAAAGAATTTATATTTCACAGTAAGGAAATAACTGAAACTATGCTGTTGTAACTCATGACAACTTTGGAAGTTTCCTATATAACTACCTGTTAAATCACACATTGAAAGATATTATCCTTTTGTGTATATATATTATATTTCACAATTTGAAAATAACTGAAAATATGGAACTGTAACCCAAAATATTCCTTGAAAATTGTTCTCTAGCTACTTGTTAAATTGCAGTTGGAAGGTTATGATTGCTATGTAAATACGTTATATTCTACAGTAAAGAAAATGATTTTTTTTTTCAAAAAATAATGTCTTCAATTTCTTGCTAATAGGAATTGCCAATATTTCAGGATATTGTTTGCATGCCTTTGTGCATGAGTGTGACAGTGTGTGTCTGTGTCGGTTTTGCAAACCAATTTCTCAAAATTAGTGCATTTTGATATCTGTGGTTGAACCTTGCAGGCCCAAGGCTTTCATAGAACACTTACTGTCCAGTTGGGTCTGCCATCTCTGTGGAGACGTTGTCTGCTTTGAGACTTCATTTGGTTAATATTCTACCCTCAACAATTGGACGAGTGAGTAGCTTCTGACTTTTATTCATTAAAGTAAATAAATAATTTCTGAAAAGACTTGTGGCTGCCTTCAGTTGATGCTCCTAGCCTGTGTTCATTTACCCTTTCGTGCACTTCGGCCCTTTGTAGTGTTGCTTTCTTTCTCTCTCCCATGTGTTTATTAAATCTCTTTAAGAAGGAAGCAGTGATGGGTGAGTTTCTTTTCAAAAATCTTCAGAGGTGCTTTCTCAGAAGAACAGCTCCTCAAGAAAGAGAGGGGAGGGGGCTTCGTGAACGGGACAACGACTGGCAAACTGGGTCACACACACCAAGTAAAGGCAGTCTTTCCCCTAAGCTTCCTGGATGGTTGGAAATTATTTGTAATCAAAAATTTAAAAAAGAAAAAAGTAAATCAAGATACAAAGACATAACTAAATAAATAAATAAATAAATAGGAAACGGCCGTCTGTTCAGGTGAAACAGCGGACACGTGAGCGAAATGGGTCGTTCAGAGCTGGCTTAGGTCTCTTTTGTTCTTTGTTTGTTTTGGTTCTGGGCTATTTTTCAGGGTCATTTAAACGTATGTTTTCATTCGACATAGCTTTTTTTTTAATCTTTTTTTTGTTTTTTCTTTTAATAGTTCAATTTTATTGAGATATTTTCACATACCATACAGTCATACAAATTGTACAATCAATTGTTCACAATACCACCATATAATTATGCATCCATCACCAAAATTAATTTTTGAACATTTTCATTACCACACATGAAAAAGTAATAAGAATAAAAGTTAAAGTGAAAAAGAAAAATTAAAGTAAAAAAGATAACTGAGTGCTTTTTTCTTTCCTTTATTTTTTTTTTGGGTCCCCAGTTTTCCACCCATCCATCCATACACTTGACAAAGAGGGGTGTGATCCACAAGCCTTTCCCAATCACATTTTCACCCTTCATAAGCTACATTGTTACACCATCGTCTTCAAGATTTAAGGGTTCTGGGTTGTAGTTTGCTAATTTCAGGAATTTACTGCTACGTTATAGCTTTACTTTTATTTTTAAGGTCATGGTGGTTGATTTGCCTCGATGTAAGCTCTTCCTTACAGAACAGTCCTCTATCTGTAGAAGGAATGACAGAATTTGAAAATCGCCGTTTTGTAACCACCAATGAAATTTATGCGGGCAAGTAGTATCAAGAGATGCTAAAATTCATGGAGTCAGTTTTGGGCCACACTGGGGAGCCCAGCCCCCCAGGAGGTGGAGGGGAGAAGCCCTGTGTCCAGTCCGGATGATCTCTGGCTGACCCGGCCCGAGCTGATGCGCTCCGAAGTGGACTGGGACAGGGCACGGCGTCTGGGCGCCCGAAGGCTCGACCTCGGCGTCCTGGGACTTACGTCTGTCCCGCTGTCGCCGGCGCCGGTTGTCAGGTGCCACCTGGCGGCCGCTTTTATATAATTTTCTCTGGAGCTTTTCAGCAAAAGGCTTGGGAGACGACCGGGCCACTGCGACCGCGATACAGTTCGAGGAGGCCGGCGGTGTTTGTTGGATCGTCGCTGGCCACGGCCGGGCAATGGCAGCCAAGTTGTCACCTGGAGATTGAATCTGCAGGTTCCTGGGAGAGTGGCTGCCCCCGCTCTGCCCGGTGACTTATGGTGGCTGCCCGGCCAGGTCGACCAGCATACGCTGGGCTTGGCTGCCACTGCTACTACTGCTGCCCCCGCACCCCTCAGCACTCCGGCCTCGGGCACCGACGCGGGCCTTCTCAGGTGACCAGAGAGGTTGTCTTGCGCTTGATTCCCGTCCCGCGTGTGTGACGGTTGGCCGTAGGGTGTTCTGGAAAAGGTCCCAGTCTGTCTCCGGAGGTGGCGACCGGCCCCTGCCGCCTGGGTGAAGCCTGGGGAGGACACTTCCGCCCGGTCTGGGCCTTGCGTGGGTCCGGTCGGCAGCTGGGCCTCCCGTAAAAATGTCCAAGGCCCGCTCGGGAGGTAGGGACAGGACCTGCCGCCTGGGAGAGACCCCAGGAGGATGCCTTGGGCCCAGCCGTGGGCCCGCGTGGGTCCTGGTCGGCGGGCGGGCCACCTGGAAAAATGTCCAAGTCCTGTTCTGGAGGTGGGGACTGTCCCGGGCCCTCTGGAGAGCATGGTGGAGGGTGGGCGACTCAGGTGCCGCCGCTTGCCTTGACTCTCTTCGTCCTGTTCTGAGCCATGCGGTCGGGGGGGGGGGCAGGCTGGCAGTCCTGTGGGCCCGGATCCCTCCCGGTGCCACCTGAAACCGCTGTTGGGTACCCCCTGGTGGCTGCCTTCAGGCACCTCCCGGCATGGTTTCCAAGCCGCCCCACCGGGGATGAGGGGATGAGGGGATGAGGGGATGAGGGGATGAGGGGATGAGGGGATGAGGGGACCTGCCCTGCCTTGCACACATGGCTGTGAAGGGTCTATCTGCTTGGACGTCCCCCTCTGACTCAGTATTGTCCCCAAATTCTAGTACTCAACCAGATGGCCCCAGGAGTTCCGGGAGACGTGGCCTGGGAAAGTCTTTCGGGTCGATGGCCGCAGGGCCATTCCAGGAGGTGGCCGTGGTCAATGGATCGTCCTGCTTCTGAGCATCGTCCATTTGTCACCAACAATGGGCATTTTGGGCCACCAGATTAGTGCTGATATGCTCACTCTTGGTGGCTCACGCTGCTGGGTGGGGTGTGGCTGGGACTTGTGGACACTGTGTGTGTGTGTGTGTGTGTGTGTGTGTGTGTGTGTGTGTGTGTGTGTGTGTGTGTGTGTGTAGAGGGCCCTGGGCTACCGACAGCCCACTGCGTGACCTGTTTCTGCCCTTGAGCCACCCGCTCGGGCCCGTGCGCCACTTCTTGGGCGTCCAGAGTCTACCAACCGTCCTAGCACCAACTCTGGGCTCTAACACCCGAGTTTAATGCCGCGTGAGTTCTTATCTCTTGTGAGCTCCCCATCTCAGGCACTCAAGGTGACCACGAGATGATGCCCTTGCTCCGCATGCTGTTACCGCATGTCAGGTGTCTCGTTCAGGGGGGCTGTCAGTTACCCTTTTTCCATCCCGTGCTGCTCTGCGAGGCTGAAGTGGGCCCCCTGAGATCGGAGACCTCCTCCAGAGCATGCAGGGCTGAGTGTCCCAGGATCGATGGATGCGGTGGCATTGTGCTTTCCTGGGCTTGGCCTAAGCCTTGCCAAATGGGGTATGGGCATTCATACCAAATAGAACCGGCTCTCCTCGCTCTGTCTTCAGGCCCCTTGCCTCTTCCCTGCTACCTGTTGGTGGTGCGAGGGAGGCAAGGGTGAGGATCCGGCTCGAACCCCGCTCCTGTGTTTGCTGCTGGGTGCCGACGGGGTTCTCTGACTGAGTGGTCATCCTTCACTTGCCTTACCTGGCTACGTTTTACACTCGGTCTCTCTCCGTGGCAGGTATACCTATAGAGTTAGGGTTATGGATAAGGATAAAGTTATGTTTAGGGATTAGCATTATGGTTAATTTATAGGGATAGGGTTAGGTTTAGGGCTATGATTAGGGTTAGGGATATGATAGGGTAATGGGAAACATTAGGTTCAGTTTTTAGGGTTAGGTTAGGGAAAATGAAACATTCCCCAGCCCAGCATCACCTGCTCACAGTGGGTCTTCCAGGAAAGGACACATACTCTTTCCCCATGTGTTATATCCAGATCTCTACCCCCCAAGCCCACAGGCTGTCCAGACTGAATCCTCTCTGAAAGCATCTTCTTCCATGATGTTTTTAAGGTTAGGGCTGGGGCTAGGGCTAGGACTAAGACTTACAGCTAGGGCTAGGACTAGCTCCATGGCAATGTATAGGGCAAGTCTAAGGCAAGAGCTCTGGCTAGTTCTAGGGGTAGGGCTATGATAGTGATATGGATAAATTTAGGTTTAGTGTTTTGGGCTCAATTTAGGGCTAGGGTTAATGTTACTGAGAGGTATAGTGATAGGTATAGAGATAGGTTTACGGATATGGACAGTGTTTTAGTGTTAAAGTTAGGATTAGGTTTAGGGTTAGGGATATGATTAGGGATAGGGATAAGTTTATGTACTGGGTGGAGGTTAGAGTTTGGTTTAGCTTTATGGATACATATAGGTATAGGATTAGGGTAAAGATTAGGGTTAAGGAAAGGGATAGGGATAGGTTTAGGGTACTGGTTAGCATTAGGTATATGATAGGATATGGATAGTGTTAGTGTTAAGGTCAGGGTTATGGTGAGAGGGTTTATGAATAGAGATAGGGAAAGGTTTATGGATAGTTATAGGTTTAGGGTTAGAGTTAGGGATAGGTATAGATACATGTTTAGGTTTACATTTATTGTTAGGGTTTGGGTATGATTCAGACATGGATGAGATATGATTAGGGTTAAGTTTAGGATTGTGCTTAGGGTTAGGGAAAATGGAGCCTTCTGAGCCTAAATTCTCACATGCCCCCAATCTGGCCTTCCCACAAATGGCACCCCGACCCTCCATCCTGCATGGCCCAGTCAGATCACTGCACCAACCACACAGGCTGCCCAGAGTGAAGCATCAGCAAAACTGTCCTCTGCCATGCTGGTCCAAGTTCTAGGACTAGAGCTAGAGCTTAGGGCTAAGGCTGGGGCTAGGTCATGGGCAAGGGCTAGGATTTGGACTAGGTCTATGGCTAAGGCTATGGCTATGATAGGGATATGGAAAGGGTTAAGTTTAGAGTTAAGCTTAAGTTTAGGGATAGGGATAGAGTTAAAGTTACAGTAGGGTTAGGGTTAGGTTTAGGGATTGAGAGAGGGATTGGGATAGAGTTATGGATTGGAATAAATTTTGGGATGGGGTTAAGTTAGGGTTAAGGTTAGGTTTAGATTTAGTAAAGATAGGGAGAGGGTTACATATAGGAATAATTTTAGTGTATGGTTTATCTTTAGGAATAAGGAAATGGATAACGAGGGTGATGTTTTTAGTGTTAGTTATATGATTGTGATAAGGATAAGGATGAGGCTTTGCATCAGGGATAGGGTTACAGTTTAGGGTTAGAGTTAGATAATAGAGTTGGGTTCAGGATAAGGAATAAGGGTAAGGTTGTGTTGAGTGTTAGGGATAGTGTTAGATTTAGGGATTTGAATAGTGATAAGGTTAGAGTTAAGGTTAGAGCTAGGGTTAGATTTAGGGAAAGGGGAAAAGTATAGAGATAGGGATAAGGTTAGGGTTAGAGTTTAATGTTAGGGTTAGGCACAGAGACAGGATCAGGATAAGGTTATGGATAAGGGTAGGGTTTTGTTAGTTTTATGGTTAGGATTAGGGATAGTTTTTGGATTAGGGTTAGTGTTAGGGTTATTTTTAGAGAAAGATTTTTATTTTTATTTTTTTAGGGATATGATAGGGCTATGGATAGAGTTATGGTTAGGGTGTTAGGTTTAGGGTTACTCTTAGGGATGGAGATAGACATTGTGGTAGGGCTATGGATAGAATAATCTTAGGGTTAGGTTTATGGATAAGGATAGGTATAGGATAGGTTTGTGGACAGGGTTAGGGTTAAGATTATGGTTAGGGTTAGTATTATGTATAGGGATAGGGATTAGGTCATGTTTATGGTTATAGCTAGGGTTAAGGTTAGGTTTAGAGATATAGTCATATATTAAGTTCAGGGTAGGTTTAGGGTTAGCATATTAGGTTTAGGGCTAGGGCTAGGGTTTACAATAAGGTTTAGGTTTAGGATAAAGTTAGGGATAGAGATTGGCATAGGGAAAGATTTGTGCATAGAGATTGGGTTAAGGTTTAGTGTTAGGTTTAGGTATAGGATAGGGATAGGGATAAAGTTCTGGATAAGTATAGGTATATGATGTTTTACTGTTAGGGTTATGGTTCGGGTAGGGTTTTGTTTAAATGGAACCTTCCCCACACAACTTCATATGCCAATTGCAGGCCCAGGGAAAGGGCACCAGCACCTTGGTCCAGCCAGATCCCTGCCCCCAACCCCACGGGCTGCCAAGACTGAATCCTCTCTGAAAGTGTCCTCTCCTTTGCTAAGTCTAGGGATATGGCTAGAGCTAGGGCTAAGTCTTGGGCTAAGGCTATGATAGGGATATGGATAGGGTCAGGTTATGGTTAGGTATAGGGATATGGATAAGTAATGTGTAGGTATAGAGATAGGGTTAGGGGTAGGGAGAAGGTTAAGGATAGAGATAGATTTAGATTTAGGCTTATGGTCATGGTAAGGGTTAGGTTTGCTGTTAGGGATATAAGTATATGGATAGGGTTGCGGTTAGCCTTAGATTTAAGGTTAGGATTAGGGTTATGATTAGGTATACTGATAAGGATAATGATAAGGTTATGGATAGGGATAGGGTTAGCATTAGGGTTAGGGTTAAGATTTCATTTAGGGATAGGGATAGGATTATGGGTAGAGGTAAGGTTAGGGCTAGAGTTATGGTTAGGATTAGGGATAGGGATAGTATTGATAGGGATAGATTTAGGGTTAGTGTTAGGTTTACGGTTAGGGCTAGGGTAAGGGATCAGGCTAGGCCAAGGGCTAGGGCTAGGGTCATGATAGGGATAAGCCTTCATTTAGGGTTATGCTAAGTTTAGGCTTAGGGTTAAGGAAGGATAGAGTTAGGGATAGAGATAGTGTTAGGTATAAGGATAGGATTGGGGTTAGGGTTAGGCCTAATGTTATGGTTAGGGCTCAAATTAGGGATAGAGGTTGGAATAGAAATAGGGTTATGGATAGAGATAGGGTTAGGGATAGGGATATGGATAGGTTTATGATTAGCATTATGTTTAGGGTTAGGGTTAGGGATACAGATAGGGATAGGAAGAGGGTCTTAGATAGGGTTAGGTTTAGGGGTAGGCTTAAGTATAGGGATAGGGGTAGTGTTTGGGTTAGGCTTAAGTTTAGGATTAGTTTTAGGCTTAGGGATAAGATAGGGTTATGGATAGGGTTAGGGTTTATAGTTAAGGGTGAGTTAGGATTAGGGTTAGAGATAAGGATAGACATAGATTTATAGATGGAGATAGGGTTAGGCATAGGGTTAAGGTATGGAATTGGGTTATGTATACAGATTGAGTTAAGTTAGTTTTAGGGTTAGGGATAGAGATAGGGTTAGGGTTAGTGTTATGGATACTGATAGGGTTAAAGATAGGTTTAGGGTTAGATTTAGTTTTAGTAATAGTTATAGATACGGATAAGTTTATAGATAGGATATTTTTAGGGTTAAGTTTATGGTTAAGCATAGGGATAGGGGTAGCTTCATAGAAATGGATACAGTTAGGGTTAAGGTTGGGGATAGGCATAGGGATAGGGTTAGGGTTAGGGAGAAGGTTAGGGTTAGGGTCATGGGTATGATAGGGATATGATAGGGTTATGGTTAGTGTTAGCATTATGGTTAGGATTAGGGATAGTGATAGTGTTATGGATAGGGATAGGGGTAGTGTTAGGGTTTGTGTTAGGGTTAGGATAAGCTATAGGTATAGAGATAAGGACAGGGATAGGGTTAGGGTTAGGTTAATGGTTGTGGCTAGGGATAAGATAGGGATATGCAGATAGTTACAGCCAGGGCTAGCACTAGGGTTTGGTCTTGAGCTAGGGCTAGGGCTAGGGCTAGCTTAGGGTTAGGGATAGAGTTAGGGTTATGAATAGGTCTAGGATGAGGATTAGGGTTGGGGCACTGTTAGGGATATGTTTAGGGTTAGGTTTATGGTTAGGTTAAGGGTTAGGGTTAGGGACATAGGAAGGGTAGGGAGAAGTTATATATAGGCATAGGATTGGCATTAGTGTTAGAGTTAGGGATAGGGATATAGATAGGTTTAGGGATAGGGTTAACTTAGTGTTAGGATTAGGGTTAGGTTGATGGTTAGGAAGAAGATGGGGATATAGATAGGGTTATGGTTAAGCCCTAAATTTAGGGCTAGGATTAGGTTTAGGGTTAGGGTTAGTATAAGGGATAAGGGTAGGGATAGGGATGGGGTTTTGTATAGGGATAGCATTATGGTTAGGGATAGGGTTAGAGATAGGGTTTAGGATTGCCATATGTTTAGGGTTAGGGTTAGGGCTAGACTTATGGCCAGGGTAAGTATTGGGTATAGTATTATGGATAAGAATAGGTTTTGTGTTAGGGTAAGGGATAAGGATAAGAATATGAATAGGGATAAATTTAGGGTTAAGGTTAGGGTTAGGTGTATGACTGGGATTTGGATTGTTTATATTTAGGTTTAGGGTTAAGGTTAGCCTTAGAATTAGGGATAGGGATAGAGGTAGGGTTATGTATAGGGATAGGTTTAGACTTAGGTTTAGGGTTAGAGTGAGGTTTAGACTTATGATAGGGGTATGGATAGGTTAGATTATGGTTAGGGTAAGGGTTAGGAATATGATGAAGATATGGAAAGGGTTAGGGCTAGGGTTAAGTCTAGGTTTATGATTAGAGGAAATGCAACCTTCCCCAGTCAATCTTCACATGACCATGGAGAACCTCCCAGGATAGGGGAAGTCCATGCTCATACCAGCATGTTGAAGCCAGATTCCAGCCCCAAATCCCTAAAGCTCCCCAGACTGAAGCCTCTGTAAAAACATCTGATCTGCTAGGTATAAAGGATTAGGTTAGGTCTATGGCTATGTCTGGGGCTGGGGCTGGGTCTATGGGGCTAAATCTAGGGCTAGGATTAGGTCTAGGGCTATGTCTATTATAGGGATATAGATAGAGTTAGGGTAAGTGATAGGTTTAGGGATAGGGATAAGGTTAGGGCTATGGAGAGGGATAGGGTTAGGGTTAGGGTTAGAGTTAGGCATAGGGATACAGATAGGTTTAACTTTACAGTTAGGTTTAGATTAGAGATATGAGAGTAATATGGATAAGGTTAGTGTATTATGATTAGGTTTAGGGTTAGTTATAGGGAGAGGGTTAGGTTTAGGGGTTAGGGTTTGGGTTAGGGGTAGGGATAGGTATAGGCATAGTGTTAGGGTTCTGGTTAGGGTTTAGTGATAAGTATAGGGATAGAGATAGGGTTATGAACAGGGATAGGTTTAGTGTTAGGGTTTGGGTTAGGGGTAGGAATAGGTATAGGCATAGTGTTAGAGTTCTGGTTAGGGTTAGGATGAAAGAATGATAGGCTATGAATTGGGCTTTTGTTAGGGTTGAATTTGGGTTTTGGTTAGGATTAGGAGTAGGAATAGGGATAGAGGTAGGGTTAGGGTTAGGGCTAGGGATAGAGATAGGGACTGGGATAGGTTTATGGATAGGGATAGGGTAAGTGTTAGGGTTAGGGTTATTGATAGGGAAAGGGATAGAGAAAAGTTTAGGGTTATGTTTATGGTTAAGGTTAGGGTTATATTTAAGTTTAGGGTTAGGGTTATGGTAAGAGATATGGATAGAGATATGGTTATGGATAAGGATACAGTTAGGGTTACATTTAGTGTTGGGTTTAGGGATAAGGATAGGGTTAGAATTAGGTTTAGGGTTAGGGTTAGTGTTAGGGGCAGAGGGAGGATACTAATAGGATTTGGATAGGGATAGGTTTAGTATTAGGTTTAGGGATAGGGATAGGGATCAGTTTAGGTATAAGGTTAGATTAGTGTTAAGGTTTTGGGTATTTGGTTAGAGTTTAGTTAGGTTTATGTTTAGGTTTATGTTTAGGGTAAGGTTTAAAGATAGGGATAGGGAGAGAGATAGGATTATGGATAAGGTAGTGTTAGGGTTAGGGTTAGGGTTAGGGTTAAGAATATGACAGGGATTTGGTTATGGTTGGGTTAGGTTTAGGGGTAGGGTTAGGTTTAAAGTAAGGTTTAGGGGTAGAGATAAGGATAGAGATAGGATTATGGATTGGGATAGGCTTAGGTTTAAAGTTAGGGTTAGGGATAATGTTAGGGTTAGGTTTAGGTTTAGGGTTTAGGGAAATTATAAGTATATGGATAGGGTTAGGATTAGGGTTAGGGCAGTTGGAGATTTCCCCAGCCCAGCTTCACATGCCCAAGGTGGGCCTCCTGTGAAACTGCATCCCACAACCCACAATACATTTTCCTTCCAGATCTCCACACCAAAACCCACAGACAGCCCAGACTGAATCCTCTCCAAATGAGTCTTCTCCCATTCTCGTCCTAGTGCAACAACTATGGCTAGAGCAATGTCTATGATAGGTATATGGATAGATTTAGGGTTATGGTAAGTGTAAGGGATAGGGATAGGGATACAGCTAAAGCTAGGGTTGTGGATAGGTGTAGGGTTATGTTTAGTGTCAGGGTTAGGGATAGGGATAAATTTTATGTAAAGATTAGGTTTAGGATTTGGGTTAGGATTAGGAATAGGGGTTGGGATTGCAATATGAAAAGTGTTATAGATAGGGATAGGGTTTGGGTTAGGGCTAGGGTTTGGCTTAGGTTTATGGATATCAGAGGGATATGGTTTGGGTTAGTTTTAGGGTGAGGGTTAACATTATAGTTAGGGAAAATTGAACTTTCCCCAGTTCATCTTCACATGTCCACAGTGGGCCTCCCAGGAAAGGGCACCCTCACATCCAACCCAGCATTGTCCAGACAGATCCCTGCCCCCAACCATATACTGTGCCCAGAGAAGTCTCTTAAATCATCTTCTCCTGTGCTGGTCCTAGGCCAAGGGCTAAGGCTAGGCCTAGGCCTAGGGTTATGGATAGGGTTAGGTTTAAGTTTAGCGTTATGGCTAGGGTTAGGGTTAGGGTTAGGGTTAGGGTTAATTTTAGGGTTATGGATAGAGATAGGGATAGGGATAAGGTTATGGATAGGGATAGGGTGAGGGCTAGGGTTAAGGATCAGGATAGGCATATGGTAAGGGATAGGGTTAGTTTTAGGTTTAGGATTAAGGTTAGAGATATGATAGGGATATGGATATGATTATGGGTAGGGTTAGGGTTAAGGTTAGTGTTAGGATTAGCAATAGGGTTAGGGTTAGGGTTCGTTTTACAGCTAGGGTTAGTGTAAGAGATACAAATAGGGATACATAGAGGGTAATGGATAGGATTCAGGTACAGATTCAGGTTAGGGTTAGGGTTTTGATAAGTTCTAGGGATAACAAGAGGTTTAGGGTTAGTTTTATGGTTAAGGTAAGATTTAGGGTTAGGGTTAGGGGCAGGGATGGGTATAGGGTTATGGATAGGGATACAGTTAGGGTTAGGGTTAGCATTAGTGTTAGGGACATGTATAAGATAGCGAGGGTTAGGGTTAGGGATAGGGTTAGGTTTAAGTTTAGGGTTAGGGTTGGGTATAGTCATAGGGATAGGGATAGGGTTATGGATAGGAACAGGGTTATGGTTAGGGTCATGTTTAGGGTTAGGGATACATTTTGGTATACAGATAGAGATAGGCATTCTGTTATGGATAGGAATAGGGTTAGGATTAAGGTTAGGGTTAGGGATAGGTATAGGGTTAGGTTTATGGAGAGGGATAGGGTGTTAGGGCTATGGTTATGGATAGGGTTAGGGTTAGGGTTAGGGTTAGGGATAGTGACAGGGATATGGTTATGGATAGGGATATTTCGGTTTAGTGTTAAGCTTAGGGATAGGGTTAGGGCTAAGGATTTGTTTAGGTTGAGGTTTAGGGATATGAAAGGGTTAGGGTTAGGGTTATGGATAGGTAGAGGGTTAGTATTAGTTTCAGGGAAAGATATAGGTATGTTAGATTAAGATTAAGTTTACCTTTAGGTATAGAGCTAGGGATAGGGACACATTTATATATAGGAATAGGGTTAGGAATATTAGTCTTATGGTTATGTTAGTAATAGGGGTAGGGAAAGTTTATGGATAGGTATAGGTTTAGATTTAGGGTTAGTGTTAGTGATAGGGATATAGATAAGTTTAGGGTAAGGGTTAAGATTACCTTTAGTTATAGAGACAGGGATTGTGATAGGGTTATGGATATGGGTAGGATTAGGGATATCATTAGTGTTAGAGTTACATTTAAGGATAGGGATAGGGACAAGGTTATGGATAGGGATAAGTTTAGGGTTAGGTTTGAGATAGGGTTAGGAATAGGGTTACAGATAGGTTTATGGATAGGGATAGCATTAGAGTTCAGGTTAAGATTAGTGAGAGGGATAGACATAGGCATAAGGATAGGTTAATGGTTAGGGTTAGGGTTATTTTTAGGGCAGTAATAGTGATATGATTAGGGTTAGGGTAAGTTTTATGGTTAGTTTTAGGTTTAGGGTCATGGGTATGATAGGGATATGGCTAGGTTTAGGGTTATGGTTATGGTTATGGTTTGGGTTAAGGTTAAGAAAAATGGACTCTTCCCCAGCACGGCTACCCTTGCCCACAGAGGGCCTCTTGGGAAATTGCACCACACACTCCACCCAGTGTTGTCCAGTCAGATTACAGCTCCCAACTCCACATTCTGTCCAGACTGAAACGTCTCAAAATCAACTTCTCCCATGCTGGTTCAAGGCTATTGCTAGGGCTAGGACTAGGTCTAGTGTTACAGCTACAGCTAAGTCTAAGTCTAGGGCTAGGTTTATGGTTATTTCTAGTGCTACAGCTAGGGATAGTAATATGTTGATGGTATGAACAGGTTTAGGGTAAAGGTTATATTTAAGGTTAGGGTTAGAGTTATGAATAGGCATAGGAATAGAAGTAGGGTAATGGATATGTTTAGATTTAGGGTTATGGTTAGAGTTAAGGTCAGGGATAAGGAAAATATTAGGTTTAGGTTTAGGGTTAGGGTTAAGGTTAGATTTAGAGATAGAGATAAGGATTGAGATAGGGTTATGGATAGGGATAGGGTTAGGGATTGGGTTAGAGTTAGGTTTTGGTTTAGGTATAGGGATAAGGATAGGGATAGGGTTAAGGATAGGGATATGATTAAGGTTAGGGTTTGGGTTAGGAATAGAGATAAGGATAGAGATAGTATTATAGATAAGGATAGTGTTATGGTTAGTTTTAGGGATAAGGATAGGGATAGAGCTAAGTCAAGGGCTACAGCTGGGGCTAGAAATATGATGGTGTTATGGATAAGTTTAGGGAAGGGTTACATTTAGTGTTAGAGTTAGTGTTAGGGAAACGGATAGGCCTAGAGTTAGGGATAGTGTTTGGGTTTGGCTTAGGTTTATGGTTACAGATATGATAGGGATATGGATAGGGTTAGGCTAAGTGTTAGAATTAAGTTTAGGGTTAGGGTTAGGGTAAATGGGCCCTTCCTCAGCCCAGGTTCACGTGGCCATTGTGGGCCTCCCAACATACAGCACCCATATCTCCCACCCAGAATTGTCCAGCAAGACCACACCCCCAACCCTACAGTCTTCACAGACAGATACCACTCAAAATCATCTTTTCCCATGCTGGTCTCAGGACTAGGGCTAGGCATAGGGCTAGGACTAGGACTATGGATAGGGCTGGGGCTAGAGCTAGGGCTAGGGATGTGATAGAGGTATGGGTAGAGTTTTTGTTAGGGTTAGGGTTAGGGCTAGGTTTAGGTTTAGGGTGAGGGTTAGTGTTAGGGTTAGAGTTAGGGTTAGGGATAGGGATATGTTTAAGTTTTGGTTTGAGTTAGATTTAAGTTTGGATTAGGTACAGAATTAAGGAAAGGGATAGGTTTATGGATAAGGATAGGGTTAGGGTTAGGTTTAGGGGTTAGGGTTAGGTTTAGGGGTATGTTAGGATTATGGTCAGCATTAGGGTTTTGGTTAGGGTAAGGGTTAGGATTAGGATTAGGGATATGTATAGGGATAAAGAGAGGCTTAGGTATAGGTTTAGGTTTAGGGTTAGCATTAGGGTTAGGGATAGGGATACATTTAGTGTTAGGGTTAGGGTTCCAGTTAGGATTAGGTTTAGGCAGAGAGATATTTTAGGGATAGCATGATGGATACGGATGGTGTTAGGATTGGGGTTGGATTAGGTTTACTTATGAGGAAAGGAATAGCAATCAGTTTATGGATAGTGACAGGGTAAGGATTCAGTTTAGAGTTAATGTCAGATCTTCATATAGGGATAAGGATAGGGATAGTGTAATGTATAAGGATATGTTTTGTTAAGAGTTAGTGTTAGGGTTAGGGAGAGGGATAGTGTTGGGGTTATGTTTATGATTATTTGGTTTAGTGTTAGGGTTAGTGATACAGATATGGATAGGTCTATGGATAAGGTTAGGGTTAGGGTTAGGGATAGGGATAGGGATAGGGATAGTTTTAGGTTTAGGCTTCAGTTTAGGGTTAGGGTTAATATCAGGTATAGTTATAGGGATAGAGATATAGTTATGGCTAGGGATAGCATAAGTGTTAGTATTATTATTAGGTTTAGGGATAGATATTGGTTTAGGGTTAGGGTTAGTCTTAGGATTAGGTTTATGGGTTAGTCTTAGGCTTAGAGATAGAAATAGGGAAAGGGTTATGGATAGGAATAAGGATGGGGTTATGGGCAGGTTTAGAGTTATGGTTAAATTTAGAGTTAGGTATTGGGTTAAGGATAGGGTAAGAGTTAGGGTTAGTGACAGGGTTAAAGATATGATAGGGATATGGATAGGGTTATGTTTCAGTTTAGGGTTCAGGTCAGTAATAGGATTAGGCTATGTATAGGGGTGGAGTTTGGGTTATGGATAGGGATTAGTATATGGTTTGGATTATGGAAAATTGACACTGACCCAGTCCAGGTTCACATACCCTCAGTGAGCCTCCCAGGAAAGTATGCCCCAACACCCCACCCCAAGTGGGTCAACCAGATTCCTGCCACCAACCCCTCAGCCTACCTTCGCCCTTGCTGGTTTTAGGATTAGGGCAAGGGCTAGGGTTAGGGCTAGGGTTAAATCTAGGGCTAGGGCCAGGGCTAGTGCTAAGTCTACAGCTAGGGCTATGTTAGGGATATGGATAGGGTTAGGGTTAGGTTTAGAGCTACAGTTATGTTATGGATAGGATAGAGGTAGAAATAAGTTGTATATATGTATAGGTTTAGGATTAGTGTTAGTGTTAGGGTTAGGGTTAGGGATAGGGTTAGGGTTATGGTTAGGTTTAGGATTAGGGATAGGGATAAAGATAGGCTAATGTATAAGAATAGGGTTAAGGTTAGGGTTAGGTTAGGATTAGGGATAGGGTTAGGGTTAGGTTGAGGGTTAGCTGTAGTGTTAGGGTTAGGCTTAGGGATAAGGATCCATATCTGGTTGTGTATAGGGATAGATTTAGGGTTAAGGTTAAGGTTAAGGTTAGGATTAGGGTTATGGTTAGGGATAAGGATAGGGATACATCTAGGGTTAAGGATAAGGATAGTGTTAGAATTAGGATTATGTTTAGGATTAGGAATAGCTATAGGGTTTGGTATAGGTAAAGGGTTAGGTTTAGGGTTAGAGATAGGGTTAGGGTAAGTGTTAGGGATAGTGAGAGGAATAGGGTTATGGTTAGGGCTAGGTTTAGATTTAGGATTAGGGTAAGGTATACAGATAGTTTGGGGATAGAATTTGAGATAGGATTGTGGTTAGGGATATTGTAGGGTCTTGGATAGCATAAGGGTTAAGGTTAGGTTTAGGATTAGGGAAAGGGATAGGGATAGAGATAGCATTATGGATAGGGATAGCATTAATGTTAGGGTTAACTTAAAATAGGAATTGGGTTAGAGATAGGGTTAGGTTTAGGGTTAGGGATAGGTTTACGGTTAGGATTAGGGATAGGTATAGGGATAGAATTAGGGTTTGGATAGTGACAGGGTTAAGTTCAGTGTTTGGGTTAGGGATAGGGATTGGATTAGGGTTAGGTTTAGTGTTAAGTTTATGTTTAGGGATATGATAGGGATATGGATAGGGTTAGGTTAGGGTTAGGTATTGGATTAGGGATAGGGAAATTTTAGCCCTCCCCAGCTCAACTTTGCATACCCATAGCGGGCCTCCCAGAAAAAGTAACCCCCATCCCCCACACCACATGGTTCTGCCAGATTCCCTTATCCAACTCTACAAGCTGCCTGGACTGAAACATCTCCAGAAGCCTCTTCTCCCTTGCTGGCTCTAGGGTAGGGCTAGTGCTAGGGCTAGGGCAATGTCTATGATAGGGATATGGATAGGTTTAGGGTTGGGATTAGGTTTAGGGATATGTAAGGTATAGTGATAGGAATAGAGCTAGGGTTATATCTAAGGATAGAGTTATGGTTAGTGTTAAGGTTAGGTATAGATATAGGTTTATGTTTAGGGTTATGTTTAGGTTTAGGTTTAGGGTCATGGATAGAGATGGGAAAGGGAAAAGTTTATGGATTTGGATAGGGTTAGGGTAAGGTTTAAAGTTAATGATATGTATAAGTTGTGTTAGAGTTAGGGTTAAGTTTAGGGTAAGGGTTAGGGTTAGCGTTAGAGATACGATAGGGGTATGGAAAGATTAATGTTTCGGGTTAGGGTTTGGGTTAGGTTTAAATTTAGGGTTTGCTATAGCAATAAAGATTGGGTTAGGGAGATGGATAAGGTTAGGGTTAGTGTTACAATTAGGGTTATGGATAAGGATAGGCTTAGAGTTAGTTTTAGGGTTAGCATTAGTGTTAGGTTTAGACACCACTAGAACCTAAGGCCAGGCCTAGGCTCTAAGCAGTGACCCCCATGCAGCTGGATGTTGGAAAGTTGCTGGTTCATGGCAGGGCTCCAGCCACCCCACAGGGTAGGAGAAGGGCCTGAGCTCTGTGTGACCTCAGGCAACTTCCCTGATCTCCATAATCCTTGACTATCCCCATATGGAAGATGGGAGAATAATGTGATGTGCTACACAAAGATTGACTACAGCTATTCTGAAAATGGCCTCTACATCATTCCTGGAACATATCAGGTTCTCAACGGATGCTGGTGACCATCAACAACTTTGTCCTTTCCTTCCCTTTCTGAGGAGAAGCACAAGATCTGGAATGTTCCACTGCTTCTGGTCATCAAGCATTTGGAACATCTGCACCCCTCCCATTGGTGTTATCTTGTTTCCCATCAGGCTTCCATAGCCTGCAAGGTCATGCAGGGCTGTGTGCCCCCCACCACCAACACATGTGCAGGGACCTCTGAGGGCCATGGTCCTAGACTTGCACCCTCCAAACTCTCAGAGTCACCCAGTGCCCCCAGGAGTCATTGAAGGCAGTGACTGGCCCCTTCCTGCCTCCTCAAGACCCACCCTCTTTGGAAGTGGATGGGACAGAGGTGCATCCCTTTAGAGTCATAGTGCATCATAGTGACATGGCCCCTGTGGTTCACAGGCTGTAGTTGTTCAGTGCTCTCTATAACCCAGAAAATACTGTTCTAACCTAATCCATTCCTTGGTGAGAACCTATTGCAAGAATGGTATTTTGATAAGGCAACTTCAGTTTAGATGTGAGCCCCTCAATTAGGATGGGTCTTAATCCTATTACTGGAGAATGTAATTCAGACACACAGAAAGACACAGGAAGCAAGAAGCTGCAGATCAAAAGAGAATGGAACTGTCTGATTAAAATGGTGGCATAGAGAGGAGTGGAAGCTAGTTAGTACCTATGGTGCAACCAATAAACAACCAGGAACAACTAGTAAATAATCTGGAACAGCTGCAGGGAGATAAATGCAACCATCCACTCATCATACACAATCTGAACTGGCATGAGTGCCTGGCATTGCAGTATAAAATCTGTAAGTAAAAACTGCAGATCCAAGCCAGAAGCCCCCTTCTCCCATGGCCTGAGCTGCAAAGTCTTATGGTGTTAGAGGGCAGCTCTCTCTGAGCAAGTGAATACAGCTCAGCTGAGCTCCATCTGGGGTTTTAATTAACAAATGTGGACTGCTTGATACAAGCTATGAATCCCCAACAAGCAGACAGAGGCTTTGGGTGATGACTGACCTTGAAGAGCCAGAGGGTAACTGCAGAATGGCTCTGAAGGGGGCTCTCTGTCCTTGTTTCAGCTCAATAGAGAAAGCCTCAGATGTTCACAGTACGGTGTGTGAACAAAACCATCTTAAAAAGTGGCTTGATGAAGAAAACTTGAGGACACTATATTGAGTAAAGGAAGCATTCCCAGCACTCTGACCCAGACAAGGATGGAGATAGCACAGGAAGCGAGAGGCAACTGAAATTCTAATGACCTCTCCCTATTGGGTCTATCTTCCCTAAGAGGAAAGATGTGAGGCCCAGTTCTACTACCTGCCTTCCATTCAGAACCAGACCCAGAGCCTGGGGGAAAACAGCCACAGGGCACACCTCCTTACACCTGGAGTTACAGGTTGACAGGCACCACCTGATGGGCAGAAAAGCACAATGACCTGAGGCTTCCCTGGGTGTACCAATTTTCTAAGACACACCCTCAGGAAAACCACATACTGAATATTTCTTCCATCTGGGAAAACCAGAATGGGTTAAACAAGGAAACCATGCCTAGACAACAGAAAGCTACACTAAGAAAAATGAAGATATGGCCCAATCAAAGGAACAAACTTACACTTCAACTGAGTTACAGGAATTCAAACAACTAATACTAAGTCAATTCTAAAAGTTTATGGAAGATATGGCAAAAGAGATGAACCATATAATGAAAACACTGGGCATACATAAGGTAGAAATTGAAAGTTTGAAAAACCAGCTGGCAGAATCTATGGAAATGAAAGACACAACACAAAAGATGAAAGACACAATGGAAACATAAAAGAGCTGATCTCAAGAAGCAGAAGAAAACACTCAGGAACTGGAGAACAAGGCATCTAAAAGCCTACATACAAAAGAAGAGATAGAGAAAAGAATGGAAAAATATGAGTAATGTCTTTAGGAACATAAGGACAAAAAAAAAAGAAAAAAAAAACAGGAATGTATGCGTCATTATTGTCCCAGAAGGAGAAAAGAAGGAAAAAGCAATAATAGAGGAAATAATCAATGAAAATTTCCAATCTCTAATGAAAGGCATAAAACTATGAATCGAAGAGCCACAGTGTACCCAAAACAGAATAGATCTGAATAGGCCTATTCCAAGACCCTTAATATCAGACTATCAAACTTCAAAGATAAAAAGCGAATCCTGAAAGCAGCAAGAGAAAAGCAATCCATAACATACCATGTAAGCTTGATATGACTATGTGCAGACTTCTCAATAGAAACCATGGAGGCAAGAAGTGGGATGGTGTATTTAAGATACTGAAAGAGAAAAACCACCAACCAAGAATCCTATGTCCTTCAAAACTGTCCTTCAAGTATGAGGGAGAGATTAAAATATCCTCTGACAAACAGACAATGACAGAGTTTGTGAACAAGACACGGACTTTACAGGAAACCCTAAAGGAAGAACTACAGACAAAAAGGAAAATGGGAGTGAGAGGTTTAGAAAACAATTTTGGGGGATAGCACAGCAATGTAAGTGCACTGAACAAAGATGACTGTGAGTATGGTTTTATGAGGAAGGTTAGGACCATGTGGGACCCCAGAACAAGACAAAAGATAAAGACTGGTACTGTATAACTCAGGTAAACCTAGGGTGCTCAACAATTGTAATAAAAGGTACAAATATGTTTTTACATGAGGTAGAACAAATGAATGTCTACATTGCAAGGTGTTAAAAATAGGTGGGATGGAGAAATTCAATCAATGCAAAATAGAGACTATAATTAACAGAAACATTGTCTTATGCTTCCTTTACTATAACAAAGGCAACATACCAAAGCTAAATGCATATAGGGGGATTAGGGGAAGGATATGGGACTCCTGGCATTCATGATGTGTCTGACTCTTTATTCTATTTTAGGCAAATGCTATCTTTCCTTTTGCTGCTTGCTAGTTGTCATGTTTTTTTCTCTTTCTCTTCTTTTTCTTTTGTCTCTCTACCTTCTTTGACTCTTCTTCCTTCTTTACAGAAGAAATGGAGATGTCCTTAAATAGATAGTGGTTATGGTGCTGAATACATAAATACATGACTGTACAGGGATCAATGATTGTTTACTTAAGATGGAATGTATGACGTGTGAACAAAACCATCTTAAAAAGTGGCTTGATGAAGAAAACTTGAGGACACTATATTGAGTGAATTAAGACAGACACATAAAGACAAATAATACAGGGTCTCACTGATATTAACAAATTATAATATGTAAACACATAGACATGAAATATAAGTTACCAGGATATAGGATGAAGTTAAGAATGAGGAGCAATTGCTTTTTATGAGCAGAATGTTCAACCAGGGTGAAATTAAACATTTGGAAATGGACAGAGGTGATGGTAGCATGGTGTGAGAATAACTAACAGTGCTCAAACATGTGTGAAGGTGGTGGAAAGGGTAAGCTCAGAGTCATGTATACTATCAGAAAGAAAGTTGGAGTTTAAAAGTTGGGAATGTATAAAACAGTGAATCTTCTGTTGGATTGTGTCCATGACTAACTGTACAAATATTAGAAATCTCTCTCAAGAACTAGAACAAATGTATGACACTATAACTAGAATTTAATAATAGAGAGGCATATGGGAAAAATATATATGTATTGCAAACTATATACTACAGCTAGTAGTGTTTTAACATTCTTTCATCAGCAGTAATAAATGTACTATATCAAAACTATGAATCAATAATGGAGGGGGGGTTAGTGGTATGGGAGGATTTGAGTTTCTTTTTTTGTCTTTATTTCTTTTCTGGAGTAATGAAAATGTTCTAAAAACTGAAAAAATTAATTGTGTTGACAGATGCACAGTTGTATGATGGTACCATGGGCACTTTCTTGTACACTTTGGATCTTTTGATAGATGTATGGTATATGAACAATTGCAATTATATATATATATATATATATATATATATATATATATATATATATGTATATGTATATGTATATGTATGAATGGAGAGGCCACCATGTGCATTTCAATGGGACAGAGGAGGGCTGACTGCACTTTCCTGGGGCATGGAGAGACAGGCTCACACATGCAGGGACCTGGTACCCTATCTCCTAGAGTAGCACATTTCCCCAGTGCCCCTGTGAGGCAGGGTCATAGGCTCCAGGAGGTAGTCCCTGGTCCAAGGCCAGTCTGCAGGGCTCTTGGCTCTTAGGTCAGCAGCTTGTCTACTGTCAGAGACAGCAATGAGTTGTGAGAGCAGCCATGGGCTCTGGGGTGAGGGGGCAGTGGGGACAACATCAAGGAGACCATTTCCTGTTCATGACCCATGTAGGGATGGAGCTCCTATCCCCAACCCTCCTCCCACACACAGGCATCTTCCTGTCCTGGTCAGGAGCTGTGGCCAGCCAGGCTCTTTGCATGAGGGTGTTCTGGAGAGGAAGGAGGGGCCTGTGTACAATGGCATGGGTGTGTGTGCATGCACAGATGCACATGGGTGTCTGTTTCCACACTTGGACAGCTCCCTCTAGCATTAGCTTACATCTGCTGTAAGCCTGGCATAGGGTTGTCCCAGGTCTGAGGGACTCAGTGCCCTGACCCCAGCCCTTTGCTCCCTCCATGGGTGGCCTGGGAGTGTCCCTAGTCCTCTCCTTCTGCAGGGTGGTGATGCTAACAGACAGCAGAGGCTCCTGGGGCAGGGGTGAGGACCAGAAGAGACCACCCAAGGATCCTTGTCCAGAGACATTGATTTGTTTAGTGGCTGTTTCTGAGTTCTGAAGTCAGAACGAGCTGCTTAAAACTTGAGCATCTTCACCCCTAAGCCTCATGACCTTAGGAAAGTGATTGAACTTTTGTAGGCCTTGACTCCTGGTCTGTAAAATGGTCTAATAATTTCCCCCTCCTGGACTTTTGAGAATGAAATGATGTAAGGAGTGTGTGTGGTGCACCTCTTGGTGAGTGTGGCTGCCAAACCCCACCTTGCTCAGTCCCAGGCTCTTTCTTTGGGACAAGAGATGGAAGACCCTGGGGGCAGGGTAAGGAGCACAGCCAACAGCCCCCGCCCTAAACCACATCAGCAACCAGTGGAGTGGTGGCCCTTCCATGTAGCCTGAATCACAGGGGAGGCTGGGTAGGTCCAGCCTTTGGCCGAGTGGTCCCAGTATCAGGCTTCAGTTTGAATAACATACCTTTGGAGAAAAAAATGATTCTATCTCTTTTTACAAACAATTTGTAAACTCCTTGACCTTGGCAAGAAGTCCAGGAATCTTGGATTGACCAGGTTCCCCACCTGCCTTGCTGTACTCCCCCACATACCCTCCACAGGACCCCCACCAGCCAGGATGCCCCAATACCTTCATACCTCCCACACTCCTCTGTGCTGTCCCTCTCTGGATGCCCTCCCTGCATCTCTGTCACCCTTGGAGACCACACAGATGCACATAGCACAGCTTCTTCCAAGAAGCCTTCCTTGATGTACCTTGCTCCTCATTGGCTGATGGTGCCAAATGGTTCCAGGTGGTACCTGCTGGGACTGGGGCCACCTGAACCTGCTTCTGAGACACTTGCCCACTGCTCACCTGAGCTCTCCCATCCCTGCAGGCTGGGTAGGTTGTGCCAGGCCTGGTCCAGCCCTGGCCTACAAGGGGACTGAGCTTTTGCCAGCACTGAGCCAGCTCTCCTGGCCTCAGCTACACAGAGCAGGAGCTCCAGAGATCAATGGTCTTGTTTTCATCAGTGAGATGGGAGGCACTGGCTCAGGGAAGCAGATCAGAAAGGGTGGTGCAGGCAGAGCCTCAGGGACACATTATCACTGGTCTGTCTCCTCAGTTCTGGCCAAGCCAGCTCCCCAGAACCATCATGTAGGGTTCATCTCACACATGGGCACCCCACTGTGGGGTGAGGTGGCCTAGGACCCCCCAGGACCACCTACATGCATTTGCCAAGCCAGCACAAAAAAACAGAGCACAGTTTTCTAGTATGCATGGAGCTGCTCTCAGCCCCTGGGCACAATGCCCTGTGTTCCCAGGCTTGGTTCTGCCCCAGGACCTTGAAGCAGACACAGAAAGAGGGGCAGCTGTGCAGAGCTGGGCAAAGCTGGTACCCTGCCATCCCAGCAGGGAGACTGTGGACTGGGGTCTGCTTCCTGTGTGCAGCCCAGGGTGGGACAGGCAGGGTGTTGACCTGAACACCAGAATACCCCTGCAGGGCATATGTGCCTCAGTGAAGGTGGGCTGCCTGTGCCCACTTCTGTGGGCAGGTTCTGGCTGCAGTAGCCCAGACTCAAGGAGAGCCAGAGATACTCCAACCAATAGCCCTTCTCAGCCAGAAATCTCTGCATCTGAGCCTCTCCATTTAGAGCCACTGAAGTCAGGAGAAGGAGAGGCCCCTGGGCAGCAAGATTCCTTCACTGAGGAGTGAGGCTGGAGGGCCTCCCCTTCATAAGGGAGTAAGCCAAGTCTGAATCTTTGGGCTCCACGGGTTTATCAAGGGAAACTCCTAAGTACCAGGTCTCCTAGGTCAAAACTCCCAGCCAAAGTGGCTTCCTCACAGCCGAGGAAAATGGAAAAGGGCAGAGAGCAGGGGGAGGGCAGGAAAAGAGCTTCTATCCTGCCTGGGGCTGGGATGACTCCACAGTGGTGGGGGGGGTGTCATCCAGACAAAGGAGCCATGAAAGGTCTGCTCTGGGATTGGCCTCAACAGGGCTCAAGTGACAGGGTGTAGGAGACAACATGTGGGGGTGGGGGCAGTGTGAGCCCTCCACTTTCCCTGCTCTTGGCAAAGGGCCATACTTCCAATCTCTTGAAGGATATAAAAGCTGTTAGCTGCTCCTCTGCCTCCCACTGCCAGTCAATGGAACTCACTGGAGTTTGTCCAGGCTTTCTGTTTTCCCTCCCCTTCTCACCCCTGCCAAGCTGGTCCCCTCACTGCTACCAGGATGTCCCTTTTGTCTTCAGCCACAACAGCTCTCTCTCCATACTGTCTCCTTCCCTTCAGAATTAGCAGTGATCACCTCCCACTTTGAGACTCCCTCTTAGAGCCATACTCTCTCTCCCTGCCTCTATCCCTCCTTGTGGCCAAGCTTCCTGAATGTGTTGGCCAAACTTTTTGGTTAACTTCCTCATAGCCCAATCATTCTGCACCAATCCAGGGTGACCCTGGACCCCTTCACACCCCTGCAATCACTGTCTTCAGGGTCCCCCAAAGCACTGCACAACTAAATCCATTGGTCCTCCTCTGATATCATTTCTTGGCTGCAGTTGGCCCTGCAGCCCACTTCTCCTTGCACTTGTCTTTCCCCTTCCACTCCTGCTTTCCCACCTGTCCCTCAGGCCCCTCCTTCCCCTGCCTTGAAATGTTATAGTCCAGTCTGGTTCTGTCCTACGGAGATCTTCACACTCCATCCACCCTCAGCCAGTTGCCTCATCTGCATCAGTCATCATCCACACACCCAAGCCCCCATGTCATCTCTGACAGCATTGCAACTCCTAGCCCATGTCATTATCTCTGTGTTCCAGTATCCCCACTCAGATACCTCAGAACACATGCACTAAATGTATGATGGTTGATTTCCTCTATAATCTTGGCCAGTGATGCTGTGCAGTTGTTTGGTCAAGCAAGCACTGAACTTATTGCTACTGTGGGGGTACTTCATATATCTTTAGTCAGTTGATTGTATCTGCAATCAAAAAAAGAGTTTGCCTTTGGCAATGAGAGGAGTCTCCCCATCCAGTTGGAGGCCTTAAAGCGAGAATTGAGAATTTTAGCAGTCAGAAAGAAAACTTTCTATAGCCAGCCAGCTTCTACAGAGGAACCCAATTTTACCTTCAATGAGTTTCCAACTTGAAGCCTGCCCTTCAGAATTTGGACTTCCTGATCCTTACAGTTGTATGAGCCAATTCCCAGAAAAAATATTTAAATATAATATATATGTGTGCATGTAAATATATGTATGTGCATGCATATATATATATATATAAAATCTCCTGTCTCTCTGGTGCACTCTGGGTAATATCTAATATCTAATATTTCCATGACAGACCTCATGCTCTCAATGCCTGGTGTTCTGTCAGGACCCCATCTCAGTGGTCATCCTTACCATCCATTGAGAACTGTGCAGCCATGAAACACACAGGTGATTGAGCCCCTGGAATGGGGTGACTATGATTTAAGGTGTTTCAGGTGCTGATGGCAAAACCAAGTAATAGCTCATTAATATGTGCTGAAATGGTACTGATTGAGATATCCAGTTAAATAAAAGGATCAATAAAATTAACTTTCCCTGTTTCTTTTCCATTTACTAATGTGGCTCTTAGAAAATCTGATATTATGTGAATGGCCCACATTATCATTCTATTGGATGGTGCTGCTCTGGAGTCAGCCAGAAGGATGGGATTTGTCCCCACTCCACCTGAGCCCCTGCCCACCCCATATCCCATCCATGATGAATTTTTATGGCCTTACCTCTCACAGGTCCTAAATATGCCCATGTGTCCCTACCCTTGCCAGCAACTAGTCCCAGTCAGTATCTATCCTCACCCAGAAAACAGTATAAATAAAAATGAAATCTGTACTCAGTAAGGAGAGAGTATTCAAAGGTATTATGGGAAGGAAGAAGTGGGTATTGCATTAGAGGGGGAACTGTTCTGACCATGAGGCCCCAGGCATCCCAAATCAGGCAAACAGGGTTTTTTCCTTTGAAGGGGAGGAAAGAACTGGGTGTGGGGCAGTGGGACAAAGAGTTGGCAGGACCAGATAGATCTGAGAATGTTTTATGCTGAAGCTGCCTATTTTCTGGGAGGCATCCTTAGAGATAAGGGATGTGGAGGAAGGAGGGAAGCTTCACAAAAGTTTGGTTAACAAACATTTTGTTCCACCTGATCAATGGGGACAAGCAGCTCAGCTAATCATTTATGAGACACAGAATGAGAATGTGGAAGATCTGTGTCTGGCCTTATACTGGTAAACAAGGGTCTTCCTTGAGTTTTAATTGAATCATATGTGGAAGGGAGTTCTTTCCATTAAGCCATTTTCCAGAACACAAAGTGTGGGGGGATTTCTTCACCTTTGTTGTTTTCCAGGAACATTGGGCTCAGGTGAAATTTAACATTGTCAACACAGCAGCTTCTTGAGGGATCCCCATTTACAACCTTGCTTCCCATCTCTCAATTATGGCTTTACTACCACAAGATCCATCTTGTAAAAATGCAAATATTTTCCTATTGTTCTAGGGTAAAGAGGACATTCCCACTGCCCCAAGTGAGGCCACCATCCCCTGGCTCTGCAGACTCACCTCATCCATGCCCCTACTTCAGCCACTCGAACCATACCATGGTCTTTTTTCTCTCCCTTGAATCTGCCATGCTCCCTTCTCAGCTTCTCTGTAGATGCTGCTTCTTCCTCTTGGGCACCATTCCAATTTTCCATCTAGCTCACACCTCATCCCTAACCCCTAGACTTCCCATGCCACCTACCCCCAAGCACCCTTCTGGGCACTTCTCATTGACCATTATTAAACCACAGCACCTTTGGCCACAGCTGCTATGACAACTGTCACACAGTGGGTTGGCTTGAACAGCAAGCATTTATTGTCTTGCAGTATCAAATATTGAAAGTCTAAATTAAAATGCTTTGGCAGTATGATGTGAGGTTGTGAAGGCACCTGCCACCTCCTCTCCTTAATGGCAGATTACATCACATTCGGGCCTCAGTTTCCTGACTTATGTAGTAGAAGACAGTGTCTAGGATGAAGCTAGAAGAGTGTTGGAAAAGAAGAGAGGAACCACAAGAAGCCAGGGTGCCTGCCAAGGAATGATGTTCAAGGCACCAAAGGCAGCTGTTCAAGGCACCAAAGAGTTGCCATGTTCTACTGCTGGTACTGCCACAAGGCAGTTCCTCTGATATCTTCAGTGCCTGCAGTTTCCAGAGCTTGCATAAACTTCTGGTACACCTTGGGATCTCCAGGACAGGGATGCAAACAAGAGCTTGAGAGAATCAGCCCTGACTCAAACTAATTCTTTGCTATGAGTAATGGTGCTTTCACATTGATGCATGGACTCTTAGAGCATGGGTGACCACCATTCATTGTGTACCTCTGTCCACATGCCTTTCACCTAACTATGCATGCCTCTATCCACCCACATAGCCAACCACCCATTCATACATCCATTCAACTATTTGCCTATCTATCCAACCACTGAATTCATCCATCCATCCACCCACTCACATAGCTATCCACCCAACAATCTATCCACATATCTGTTCATCCATTCATTAAATCACCATCCATCTATCCATTTTGTACCCATACACCCACATATTCATCCATCCACTCAACAATTTTCCCATCTATCCATCCATCCATTATCCATCCATCCATCCATCCACACAATAATCCATTCAACAATCTATCCATCCATCTGTTCACCCACCCATCTATCCATCAGTATGCTTACTCTTATTTCCCTAAGAGAATTGTACTAAAGGTTGTGGGCAATAGAGAAATACATCAGACATATCTTAGGCCTGAATGACCCTTTTGACTGGAAAGATGGATGAGAAGTGTTCATAATCTGAAAATATGAGATAGAAAATTATAACCTTAGAGTCATCTTTGACCCCTACCTCTCCCTCACCCTCTGTACATTGAAAACCCATTAATTTTACTTCCATAATCTCTCTTAAATTATCCCTTTCACCCCTGTACTGCTTTTTCCCAGTTCAGACCCTTATTAATTCTCAAAGGGACTAGAGCAAAATGCATTTATCTGATTCCCTGCCTCCAGTCTCACCCTCTTCAATTTCCTCCCCACCAAAGTGCAAAATATGCTTTGGATCATGTTGATCTTCTGTCTAAATTATTTAGTGGACATTTAGGTAAGAAAGTCCTTGAGCATGGGCATTTAACTTCATCATCCCAAATGCTGGCAGGAATGATTCTGGAAAGAGAAGAAGAAGGAAGATCCTGGATCCACTTTGGAAATTCAGGCAGTGCACCACTGACATGCCATGTGTTTTAGCCATTCTCATAGGATGCAATTCAGACAAGCATTGACCTGAAGCATCACACTGAAGGGAAACATTCACCTACCCTCACTGGGAAAGCTCAGGATAAGCCCAGGAATAACCCACTTCAAAGGATAATGCAGAGAATTAGGGAAGGGCAAGGTAGAGATGAGTCCATGGTAGATTGAGCCCCTTAGCACTGGGGGGAGCAGCAGTTTTCTGAAGTAGTCATGTCAGGAGGGCCAAGGCAGCACTCTTCCCTGAGGGGATGGGCAGAAGTCCAGGGAATAGGCTAGACACAGCACACCATAGCTGAGAAGGGATAAGCCAGTTCAATTAGGAATCTAAATAAGAGAAAAGGTTTCCCAGAGAAGTTTCTTCACAAACCCAGGGAGAAAACTCTACCCTATACAGAGATGACTCTTCCTGCCAGGACTGCCTGTGTCCATTTCCTCCCTATTCCCTTTGGGCTTCTGAGTTTGTTACATAAACTTAGATCATGCAGCCCTATGATAGGAGGATTCTATGATCTGGGTGGGAAAAAGGAGACACAATACTATAAATAGTTACCAGTACATGTTGGAGGGAACTATCAAGTTGTCATAGAGCCTTCCACATTCAAATATGGGTTGACCAAAAATACAAATGTGAGAGAGAGAAAGGCTCTGCAAAGAAAATAAAACAACACACCCCTCAAGAGATTGATGAAGAGTATTCACTCAAAAATGATCAGCTATAGGAAAAAGAAGTAAATCTCAGAAAGCATCTAGTTTATGTACACAATAAAATACAGAGTTAAAAATAGCTTTTGACCTGCCTGCATCAATATGGCAGAGTGAGAAGTTTCAGGGCTCTGCCTCCAACAGAAGCTTTGATAAACCAGAAAAAAATGCAAGAAACATCTTCCTAAAGCTCCAGAAAGTAGTTAAAGGATTTCAGAGTCAGAGAAATCATTGAATCAGTAAGAAGGCAACTTAAAAATAGTATCTCATGGCACCCTGTCTATGTTTTCTCTCTTCTCCTCACTTACTTGGCATGAAGCTGGCCCAGTGTGGGTCCCTTGTCCCAGTACTGGAGGGAGAACAGTAATTCTCATGTGCATACTGGAAGCACAGATGTCTGGCACAATCTTATTTATGGTGGTCTGAAGGACTGAGAAGGATATTCTTTGCAAGCTCACTGCCCCATAAATATCCCTGCATGTGAAAGGCAGTTCATGGAGCTCTCCTACAGGATGATGAGAGAGGGCTGTCAAGTTGTGCTGCTTGTGACAAGGGATTGCTGGCTCTAAGACATACAGTGCAGTGCCTGGGATCATGGGGAATCTGTTTCCTAAGAAAAAGGGGACATTTGTATCCAAGTAAATGAGGGAATTCCTTGGGTCATGTGTACATGCCCAACACAAGACAGGTGCAGAAAGATCAGGGAGGCCCATAGGATTTGTTCTCTACTATTTTCTAAACTCATTGTATGGATAAACACTGAAACAGTGGAATTTCACAGCTCAGTCTGCAAAGAATGAGGAAGTGTGTTTCCCACTAATCTTTCTTTCTTTCTTTCTTTCTTTCTTTCTTTCTTTCCTTCCTTCCTTCTTTCTTTCTTTCTTTCCTTCTTTCTTTCTTAGCTCCTGATATTCAAGGAAAGTTCAGTCATAACACCAGCTCAATACAAACTTAAGGAACAGTTGCCTGAGAGTATAATTCCAGCAATAACACATTAAAATATCAAAATGTCCCAGTTTTCAACAAAAGATTGCAAACCATGCAAGGAAATAGGAAGCAATGGCCCAGGCAAAGGAAAAGATTAAGGTATCAATAAGTGGGACCAGACTTGAGATTTGCCAGAAAAAAATCTTGTAAAATATGCTCAAAAAGCTATAGGAAAACATGGAAAAGAACTGAAGGATATCAGGAAAATGATAGATGACCACAAAGAAAACTACAATAGAGAGATTGAAGACCAAGGTAGTAGAAATTAATTCCCTAGAAGGCTTCAGCAGCAGATTGGAGCTGTCAGAAGAAATAACCAGTGAACTTGAAGATGAAATAATGAAAATCACCAGTAGACAGGTGTTTCAGTTTTCTAAAGCTGACAGGATGCAATATATGAGAAATGGATTGGCTTTTTCAATGGGGATTTATTTGGTTACAAGTTTACATTTCTGAGGCATGAAAGTGTCCAAATTAAGGCATCAAGAAGTATATATCTTCTCTGAAGAAATGCTGATTATGTCTGGGTTTCCTCTGCACATACCTGGCTCTGCTGAACCTTGTCTCTGTACTTTGTCTTCTGGTTTCTGTGGCTCCTTCCAAAATGTCTCTGGGCTTCTATCTCAGCTTCTCTGAGCACTCTCCAAAATGTCTCTGCCTTTTTTCTTCTCATAGAGGACTCCAGCAAGAGGATTAAGACCCACCATGAAAGGGTGGGGTTGCATCTCCATGGAAACAACCTAATCAAAAGGTCCTAACCACAATAGATCTGTTCCCATAGTATTGTATTAAAAGAACATAGGTTTTTCTGGTGGTATGTAATAAATTCAAACCAGCACAACAGGATTTACAAGAAATGCTAACTGGAGTTCTGCAAATTGAAAAGAAGGGACAATAGACAATAGATTGAAGCCACATGAAGAAATAAAGATCTCTAGTAAGGGTACCAATGTGGGTAAAAATACTACTGTATTTTTGGTTTCTAACTCCCCTTTCACTTCCTAAATGATCTAAATGGCAAATACATAAAATATGATAATTCAGTGGCTTTGGACCACTTAATGTATTAACATATAATTTGGGACAAGAACTGCATTATGGTGGGAGGGCAGAGAGGCATGGGAACATATGTTACCCATACAATTGAAGTTGTTAACAAATAAACTAAGATTTCTATAGATTCAGGATATTAAATTTAAAACCCATGGTAACTACAAATAAAATATTCAAGAATATGCAAGCCCGTTGACTCAGAAATTAGAGAACAAACATATTTGCTTTATTGTGCTTTGCTTTCTTGTGCTTCACAGATACTGCATCTTTTACAAATTGAAGGTTTGTGACAACCTGCCTTGATCAAGTCTACTGCAAAATTTTTACAACAGCATGTGCTCATGCCATGTCTCTGTGTCACATTTTGGTAATTCTCACAATGTTTGAACCATTTTCACTATTATTGTCTGTTCTGATCTGTAATCAGTGATTTTTGATGTTACTATTGTAATTATTGTGGTGCACCATGAACCGTGACCATATAAGATGATGAACTTAATTGATAAATGTTGCATGTTTTCTGATTGCTCCATGCACTGACCATTTCTCCTCTCTTTCCCTTCCCCCAGGCCCCACCCCTACCTTCCTAGTCCCTGAGATGCAACAATATTGAAATCAGGTCAATTAATAACCCTGCAATGGCCTCTAAATGTTGAAGTGAAAGGAAGAGTTGTGTTTCTTGCTTTAAATGAAAGCTAGAAATAATTAACCTTAGTGAGGAAGGCATGTTGAAAGCTAAGACAGGCCAAAAGCTAGGCCTCTCACACCAAATTGTGAATTCAAAGGAAATGTTCTTGAAGGAAATTAAAAGTGCTACTCCAGTGAATGATAAGAAAGTGAAGCAATCTTACTGCTGTTAGAGAGAAAGTTTAATTGGTCTGGATAGAAGATAAAGGCAGGCACAATATTTCCTTAAGCCAAAGCTTAATCCAGAGCAAGGACTTAACTGTCTTCAGTTCTGTGAAGGTTGAGAGAGGTGAGGGAGCTGCAGAAAAGAAGTTTGAAGCTGGCAGAAATTGGTTCATGAAGTATAAAGAAAGAAGCAAATTGCATAACATCAAAGTGCAAAGTAAAGCAGCAAATGCTGATGTGTTGATGTAGAAGCTGAAGGAAAGTATGCAGAAGACCTAGGTAAAATCTAGCAACTGATGAAGATAGCTACATTAAACCAAAGATTTTCAGTGTGCACAAGACAGTCTTCTGTTGGAAAAGGATGCCAACTAATATTTTCATAGCTATGTACCCTTAGACCACCTCCACCCATTAAGAGGGTGGAGTCAGTGTCTGGCTTTGAAGCTCCAAAGAGACAGGCTGTGACTCTCTTGTGTATGAAGAGTTATACAGGAGGGGTATGGGATTCTCAGTAGTGGTGTTGTTTTCTATCCTTACTATTATATTATATTGTATGACATGTTATATTTCTTTTTATCGTCTTTTTTATTTGCTAAAAAATTTTGTATTAGTAATCAATATGTTCAAGTGCTGATAAATGTACAACTTTATGATGATACCATGAACAAATAACTGTACACTGTGGAAAATATATGGTATGTGATTATAATTATAAAATTGTAGGAAAAAATATAAATAAGAGTAAAAGTTTTGGAGAAAACATGGAGAGAAGGATGTACCTATCTACTGTTGAAAGACAGGTAGAATGGTGTAGTGTATCTGGAGGTCAGTGTGGTGGTTCCACAAAAAGCTAAGTATGTGGGGGCCATAAGGTCCTGCAACTTCATTATGGTGCATATAACTGGAAGATTTAAGAGCAGAGACATGAAAGAACATTTGCATACTTGTGTTCATGGAGGCAATATTCATGATTTTCAATGGGTGGAGGTGGCCTAAGGGTAAATAGACTGAGGAACAGAATGGTGAAATGAGGTGTATGTGTACAATGGAATATTTAGCAGCTATGAGAAGGAGTGAAGCTGTGAGACATGAAATGATGTGAATGGACACTGTACACAGCATTTTGAGTGAAGTATGCCAGAAACAAAGGCAAACATTATAATGCCTCACCAATATGGACTAACTACAATGTATAAACTCAGAATTGAACCTTACAACACAGCTTAACAGGGGAATGATTATTGTAATGGTCCTTAGATTGTAAGCTCTTACAGCAGTCAAATCTATTCCTGAATTGTAATGGCTATCTACAAACTTTGAGAAGATTAACCCTTAGTGTATAACCTGATTGGTTAATGGAAAATTGGGTATCAGTGTGACACCTGAATCTCAAAGCTAGAACTCAGCAGATATGAATGTCAGTATTAGCACATACAGCAACTGTTAAAACATAAAAATCTGTAAAAAAGCCCAGACTTCAATTAGTGATATGAATGAAGCAGATCTGGTTAAGACTAGGGCAACTGGGTCAAAGGGTAAAGACTGAAACTGTGTTTTATAACTTCAACTTCCATGTGAGGTGAAGGGAAGAGGTGTCTATTTGTTGCAGGATTTATATTTTCTAAACAGTATAAATCTACAGTCAGTTTGCTCAAACACCACAATTACATGGAACTTTGAAAAGGAAGTGAGATATAGTGAGATAGGTTTGTATAGGTTAGAGTGAAATAGTGACACATCCCAAAGTAATTTCGGCAGAGAATAAAAATATATTTCCAGGGATCCCTGAGAGATGGGGGAAAATGTGGGAGTTCTGGACTTCCACACCTGAACTGATGCTGATGTCACAAACATAGAGGATAGACAGTTTGATGTGCTGAGCTCTCTTTAACGGGACTTGCCCTTATGAAGCTCGTTACTGCAAAGAAGAGAATAAACTTGCATATAATTTTGCCTAAGGGTTTCCCCCTGAGTACCTCTTTTTTGCTTAGATATGGCCCTTTCTCTCTCTCTCTAAATAAGCAACCTTGGCAGATAAACTCACTTCCCTCCCCCCTACATGGGACCTGATGCCTAGGGGTGTGAATCTCCCTGGCAATGCAGGATATGACTCCTGGGGATGAATCTGAACCCAGCATCGTGGGATTGACAATACCTTCTTGGCCAAAAAGGAGATGCAAAATGAAACAAAATAAAGTTTCAGTGGCAGAGAGATTTCAAATGGAGTTGAGAGGTTACTTTTGTGAACATTCTTATGCACTAATAGATTACACCTTTTAGGCTTTAGCTAGAAGTACCTGAAGCTATCAAACTCCAACCCAGTAGCCTTGACTCTTGCAGATGATTGCAAAACAGTGTAGCTTACAAGTGGTGACAGTGTGATTGTGAAAACCTTGTGGATCACACTCCCTTTATATAGTGTATGGATGGATGAATAGAAAAATGGGGACAAAAACTAAATGAAAAATAGTGTGGGATGGAGGATGATTTGGGTGTTCTTTTTTACTTTTATTTTTTGTTATTCTGATTTTTTCTAATATAAGAAAAATGTTCAAAAAGAGTTTGGGGTGATGAATGCATAATTATATGATGGTAACGTGAACAGCTGATTGTACACCAGAGATGATTGCATGATATGTGAATGTATTTCAATTAAACTGAATTTAATTTAAAAATACATGACACAAGTGTATGCAATATACAAAAACTCTCCTTAAATTCAAAGACAAAGGTAGCTTGAAAGTGAAAGGATGGAAAAAATATACCATGCAAGAAGTAACCTAAAGAAAGTTGGGGTAGCTATACTAATTTCAGATAAAATAGATTTTATGTCAAAAACAGTTATGAGTGACAAAGATGGACATTTTGTACAGATAAAGGGGGAAATTCAATAAGAAGATGTAACATTTATAAATATATAATCACCAAAGGGCACAGCCCAAAACATATTGAAGCAAATGCTGACAGATTTGACAGGAGAAATAGGATGTTATATTTTAATAGTAGGAGACATTAATACACCACTTTTAATTATGGATAGAACATATAGAAGACTATTATTTCCCAACTGAGTGGGCTTGGCAGCCTTATCAAAACCTAATTGGCCAGAGATGTGAGTTCTATTTCTGAACTACTAATTTGATTCCATTGGTCAATATATATACCTTTATGCCACAACCATAGCATTTTGACCATTGTAGGTATTTAATAAGTTTTAAAGCCAGGAAGTGTGAGTCCTCCAACTTTGTTCTTCTTTTTCAAGATGGATTTTGTTATTAGGGGTCCTGTTCCAGTTTGCTAATGTTGCCATTATGCAAAATACCATAAATGGATTGGCTTTTATAAAGGGGTTTTATTTGGTTACAAATTTACAGTTCTACAGCCATAAAAGTGTCCAAACCAAGGCATTCAGTGAGTATACCTTCACTGAAGGAAGGCCAGTGATGTCCAGAAAACCTCTGTTGGATTGGAAGGCATGTGGCTGTCATCTGCTTGCTCCCAGGTTGTGTTTAAAAATGGTGTTCCAAAATGTCTCTATGCTTAGCTTCTTGGGGCAAACTCTGGGCTAGTATATTCAAAGTGTCAGCAAAAGCCTGCTTTCAAAGAACATCTCCAAAATGTCTCTCTAAGCTGCAGCACTGAGCTCCTCCTATCTGAGCTCTTAAAGGGCTCCAGTAAATTAATAAAGACCCAGGCTGAATGAGCTTGGCCACACATTCAAGGAAATAATCTAATCAAGGTACAACCCACAGTTGGATGTGTCAACATCTCCAAGGAAATAACCTATCCAAAGATTCCAACCTAATCAACACTAATACATCTGCCCCCACAAGATTGCATTGAAGAACATGGTGTTTTGGTGGACATAGCACATCCAACCTGGTGCAGATACCTTACCCTTCCAAACAAATTTGATGGTTGTCTTTTCATTTCTGCAAACAAGGTTGTTGGAATTTTGATTGGGATCACATTGAATTTGTTTATCTTTTGGGTAGAATCGATGCCTTAATGATACATAGTCTTCCAATCCACGAGCATGGAATTCCCTTCACTTTATTTAGATCTTTGATTTTTTTTTAGTAAAGTTTTGCACTTTTCCACATTGAAGTTCCTTACATCCTTGATTAAATTTATTCATAGATTTTTTTTTCATTCTTTCAGTTGCTATTGTAAATGATTGGCTTATTTTCATGCTTTCCTCCTCAGATTGTGCATTACTTGTGTGTAGAAATACTTTATTTTTGGATGTTGATCTTCCTTGCCACTTTGCTGAACTTCTTTATTAGCTCTAATAGCTTTGTCATTGATTTTTTGGGACTTTCTATATACATAGGATCATATAATCTGCAAGCCTTGAAAGCGTTACTCTTCCTTTCCAATTTGGATACCTTTTATTTCCTTCTCATGCCTAATTGCTCTGTCTAGAACTTCTAACCCAATACTGAAATGACAGTTGGCATCCTTGTTTGTTCCAAGTCTTAGAGGGAAAACTTTCAATATGACACCATTGAGTATGATGTTAGACATGGATTTTTCATGTACGCCCTTTATCATTTTGAGGAAGTTTCCTTCTTTTCCTATTTAAAGTATTTTATCAAGAACGGGTGCTGGATTTTCTCAAATGCCTTTTCTGTGTCAATTGAGATGATCATTTGTGTTTTTTTTTTTTTTTTGCTTCATTCTGTTAACAGTAACATGGTGTTTTACATTTATTGATTTTCTTATGTTGAATCACCTTTCCATATCTGGGATAAATCCCAATTGGTTTTGGTGTATAACTCTTTTAATGTGCTGTTGGATTTGATTTGCTAGTATTTTGTTGAGGATTTTTGCATCTATATTCATAAAAGAAATTGGTTTTTGATTTTCTTTTTTGTAGAACCTTTATCTGACTTTGGTATTAGGGTGATGCTGGCTTCATAGAATGAGTTTAGGTAGTGTTCCCTTATGTTCAATTTTTTTGAAGAGTTTGAACAGGATTTGGTATTAATTCTTCTTGGAATTAGTGATCAAATTTACCTGTGAAGCCATCTGATTCTGGGCTTTCCTTTCTTGGGAAGTTTTTGATGAATGATTCAATCTCTTTTCTTGTAATTTGTGAGTTGAGGTCTTCTATTTCTTCTAGAGTCAGTGTAGATTGTTCATGTATTTCTAGGAATTTGTTCATATCATCTAAATTGTCTAATTTGTTGACATACTGCTGTTCATAGTATCCTCTTATGATCCTCTTCATTTCTGTGAGATCAGTAGTAACATCCTCCCTCTCATTTCTGATTTTATTTAGTTGCATCCTCTCCCTTTTTTTCTTTGTCAGTCTATGTGCCAGTTTGAATGTATTATGTCCCCCCAAACACCACGTACTTTGAAGAAATCTTGTGCAGCAGACATATTATTGGTGATTAGCTTGGAATCCTTTGATTGTTTCCATGGAGATGTGATTCAATCAACTGCGGGTGAGACATTTGATTGAATAATTTCCATGGAGGTATTATACCACCCATTCAGGTTGGGTTTTAATTGAATCACTGGAGTCCTATAAAAGTATTCACAGAAGGAGGTGCTGCAGCCAAGAGGGACACTTTGAAGAATGCACAGGAGCTGAGAGTGGAGCTGGAACACAACCTGGGATCAGCAGATACCAGCCACATGCCTTCCCAGCTAACAGAGGTTTTCTGGATGACATTGGCCTTCCTTTGGTGAAGGTATACTTGTGTTTATGCCTTCTTTTGGACACTTTCATGGCCTTCAGACTGTAACTTTGTAACCAAATAAACCCTCTTTATAAAAGGCAATCCATCTCTGGTATTTTGTATAACAGCAGTATTAGCAAACTGGTACAGTCTACCTATAGGTTTGTAACTTTTATTGATGTTTTAAAAGAACCTTCTTTTGGTTTTGTTAATAGCCTTGATATTTTTATTCTCTATTTCATTTATTTCTGCTCTATTCTTTTTTTCCTTCTGTCCACTTTGTGTTGAGTTTGCTGTTCTTTTTATGGTTCCTCCAGGTTTGCAGTGAGGTCTTTGATTTTAGCTCTTTCTCCTTTTTAATGTAAGTATTTAGGGCTGTAAGTTTCCTTTTTAGCACTGCCTTTGCTGCATTTGAAAAGTTTTGGTAAGTTGTAGTCTCCTTTTCATCTGTTTTGATATTTACCGATTTCCCTTGTGATTTCTTCCTTGGCCCACTGATTGTTTTAAGAGTATGTTATTTAACTTCCATAAATTTGTGAAATTTCTAGTCCTCTATGGTGCTAGTTTTGGATATGTTATGTCCCACAAAATGCCATATTTTTTAATGCAATCTTATGGGGCCAGACAAATTTGTGTTGATTAGGTTGGAATCCTTTGATTGTGTGTGTCCATGGAGATATGAGTCAATCAACTGCGGGTGAAACATTTGATCAAGTTATTTCCATGGAGATATGGACCCCACCCATTCAGGATGGGTCTTGATTTAATCACTGGGGTCTTATAAAGTAGCTGACAGACAGCCCTCAGAGCAGCTGAGAGAGATAATTTGGAAATGGCCCTTAAAACAGACATTTTTAAAAATTTTTTTATTGAGATTGTTCAGATACCATACAACTACCCAAAGATCCAGAGTGTACAATCAATTGCCCACGGCACCACCATACAGCTGTGCATCCATCAACACAATTTTTTTCAATTTTTAGAACATTTTCACTACTGAAAAGAAATAAAGACAAAAATAAGGGAAATTCAGATCCTCCCATACCCCTAATCATGCCCCCTTCCATTGTTGATTCATAGTTTTGGTATAGTACATTTGTTACTGTCGATGAAAGAATGTTAAAATACTACTACTAATGGTAGTATACAGTTTGCATGGTCTTCAGAATAAATTTGTAACTAAATGAACCCCTTTTATAAAAGCCAATCCATTTCTTGTATTTTGCGTAACAGCTGCATTAGCAAACTGGACCATCTACCTGTTACTGATGCTCATCTTCATTCCATTGTGGTCAGAGAACATTAAATTATTGAGACTTGTTTTATGACCTAACATATGGTCTACCCTGGATAACAATCCATGTGTACTTCAAAAGAATGTATATCCTGCTGTTTTGTGGTACATTGTTCTTCATAAGCCTGTTATGTCTAGTTCATTTATCATATTAAATTTCCATTTCCTTTTTGATCTTCTGTCTAGATATACTTTCTATTGATGGGAATGGTGTATTGAACTCTCCAACTATTATCCCTCCATTTCCCTCTTCATTTTGCCAGTGTTTCCCTTGTGTATTTGTGTACTGTGGTTATGTGCATAAATATTTATGATTGTTATTTCTTCTTTGTGGATTGACTCATTTATTAATAAATAGTGTCCTTTGTGTCTTATAAAAACTTTTGACTTAAAAGTCTATTTTGTTTGATATTAGTTCATGGTTACTATTTGCATGAACTATCTTTTAACATCCTTTCTCTTTCAAACAATTTGTATCTTTCAGTCTAAGAAGAATCTCTGGTAAACACCACATAGTTGGACCATACTTTTCTGTCCATTCTGAGAATCTGTGTCTTTTGATTGAGGAGTTTAATCCATTAACATTTGGTGTTATTACTGTAAATGTAGTACTTACTTCAGTCATTTTCTCTTTTGTTTTTCATATGCCATATGTTTTTTCATTCTCTTTTCCTTTATTCAGCCTCTTTTTCTATATAGTTGATCTTTTGTGATATATATGACTGATCTCTTTCTCATTTCTGTTTCTGCATATTTTTAAAATACTTTTTGTGGCTACTCTGAGTTTGTATTATACAGCCTACATCTATAACCTACTAACTTGAAAAGATACCAATTTAGCTTCAATAGCATACATGTTCTCTTCTTCCCATATCACTCCATTTCCCCTCATTTTGTTTTTTTCCCTCATTATCTCTTTATATTTTGCATATCTGGTATCAGGAAATAGGACTGTTTCTTACTCAATTGTGTTCTACCTCCTACAGGAATTAAAAAAACATATTTATATATTGAGGATACATAGTATTCCTCAGTTTTGCATTTGCCCAATTAGTTACCTGTACTGAAGATCTTCACTTCTTCAGACTATTTCAAGCCACTCCTTCTGGTCTTTTCCTTTCAACCTGAAGGAATGTCTTTAGCAATTCTTATACAGTAGGTCTTCTGATTTTGAATTCTCTCAGGTCCTGTTTGTGAATGTTTTTAACTCTTATTTTTGATGGACAGTTTTACTAGATAAAGAATTTCCTGACAGTTTCTCAGTTTCAGTACCTTAACTATATCAAACAACCGCCTTCTCACCTCCATGGTTTCTGATGAGAAATTAACACTTACTCTTATTGAGGATCACTTGTATGTGACATCACTTTTCTCTTGCTACTTGCAGAATTCTCTCTTTGTTTTTATGATTAGTAAGTGTGTTGGAGTAGGTCTATCAGGATTTTTTCTGTAGAGAGTGGGTTGTGGTTCTTGGACATGTATATTTATGTCCTTCCTAAGAGTTGGGAAGTTTGCAGTCACTATTTCCTCAAGTAATGCTTTCTGCCCCCTTTCCCTTCTTTTCTCCTCAGACACCCATTACGTGAATGTGGTTGTGCTTTATGCTGTCACTTAAATCCCTGAGACACTGCTAATATTTTTTCTTTTCTTTTCTCTATGTGTTCCTCTGACTGAATGACTTCAATTATCCTGTAGTTCACTGTTTCTTCTGCCTATTCAAATCTGCTACTGTATGCCTCTACTGTATTTTTAATCTCCATTAATGTCCCTTCCATCCCCATAATTTCTATTCTGTTTCTTTCTAAACTTTCTAATTCTATTTTTACTCATACATTGTCTTCTTATTTCATCCTCACAATTTCCATTCTGTTTCTCTTTAAATATCTAATTCTATATTTCACTCACACATTGTCTTCTTAAATCCTTTAGCTCTATATCTGTCATCAGTTTACTTCTATCCCAATTTTCCTTCATCTCCTTGATTGGATTTTAGATTTGATTAGTTCCAAATTCTGTGTCTCCCCTGAAGTTTTAATTTTTTCCTTTGACTGAACCATATCTTCCTCTTTCTTAGTATGGCTTGTAAATTTTTGCTGATGCCTTGACATCTGATTATATTGATGTGCTAACTTGAAGGTCAGTTTTTCCCTCTTGCCTAGGGTATTATTGTAGTTTGGCTGTGTTAAGGCTCTTCTTTGACTCTTGGTGCTTCTTTGACTCTTTCACTGAACCGTTAAGAGTAGCCTGTGTTTAACTATTTAGGTTTTCTCAAGACATCTGCATCTGATTCTTGCCCTGGATATGCTGTACAACTTTTAAGGTGGCAATTTTATGTGCATTTTTTCCCCTCCAGGAGAAAACATCTTTTCCTCTTTCCTTCTCCAGGAATCCTGATCTATTCTTTGTTTTGGTGCAGAATTTTCTCCCAAGCTCTTGTGGTTTAGCTTCTCTCCTCTCTCAGTGACCCCTTTTCATTACATTTTTCAGTTCTGAGATCTGTCATTCCCTATGGCAATTCAGCACCCTCCCCCCATTTGTTTTGTCTATGTGGCTTTTCTGCCTTTGTTTCTTCCGTGTTGTGGTGTCCTGCCCCAGGGAGCGGATGGGGTCACTCCGGAAAGGCTTATTTTGCATTTAGGTGGTCCAACAAACAGACTGGTTTGAGTGTGTGCACCTCTTGCCAATGGTTCTACCATGGTCTCTATTTTGCCTGGGGGCACTTTCATATTTGACATGTGTTCTGCCCTGGGTCCCTGTGGACTTGGGCCTCTGTGCTGGATGTGATAGGGATCTAACCCCTGCTGTGAGTGGCTCCATGATCTGCATCTGCAGCTGGAGAGTCCAGGGTCAAGTTGCATAGGAATGAGTGAGGGGGTGGGCTTCAGGCTGACAGGACTTTGTCATAGGTCTCCTATCTAATTTTGCTGTTTTCTTTTCTTTTTCTTTGATTCAGCATTTATGGAGTTCTTGTCCAGTCTCTATCATCCCCTAGAGATGGAATCAAGTGGGATTTGTCCTTTTATTAACTCTGAGGGGAGACTTTTCCAGGAGATGATGTCACTGGGGTTGGTTTCTTTTGACCCTTGACACTGCAATCTCTGGGGTCTGGGCCCAGGGGCCCTCAGGATGCTTTGCTGGCCCACTCAGCTGGCAGGGCTGGAGCAGAGCCACAGGGCTGCTTTGGGAGAGGGTTCCATGTCCTTTGGGACATGTCCAAGGTCATGCTATGGGACCTGTGTTTCTGGGTGGCCTCCCCTGCCCTCTTCCTTGCATCCTTCCACAAAGGTAAACCCACTTCATGAGGAGTCCCAGCTTCTTTTTAGAGAGACCATGGGGCCTGGCCTGAGGGGCCTGGCTTGGTTCTGCCCTCACCCAAAGGGAGGGATCAGCAGCAGCCTGTGAACCAGGTGTGTGATGTGTCCCCATGCCAGGAGGCTGCTGGGCAGGCTTTGTCCAAAGCCTGATGGGAACAGGAGGCCCAGGAAAGCCTGGCTTCAGGGCTTAGCTGTCTGGGAGCCCCAGGCCCTGAGAGGAGAAGGGCCTCCTCAGAAAGGGGAGACTCAGCTACTGTAATTCTTTGAGGAGGATGGTGTCCTGACCTCAGACTGGCCTTGCAGCCCCTCAGCTCTCACCTCAATGCCTTGAGAGGCTGCAGCTCTTCACTGGGTTTTGTTAGAACAACTCTCTTACTGCAGAAGACCTGGAGGCAGGCAGAGTCCTGGCATGGGTAGTCAGGGTTCCCATTCACCCTGCAGGAGACCCAACCAGGTAGGACCCAGGTACCTGCCAATCAGCTTTGCAGAGTCCTCACACCCTGCACTGCAAAGCAGGTGGGCCCATCAAGTGTCTGAGCCCAGGCAGCCTGCCCACCCTAACCCCCATGCTCTGAACCTCTGCAGGGGCCTTGTTCATTGTCACTGCAGCCCTTGTAGGGCCCAGAGAGATCCCCAGAGTCTTGCCCTGGCTCCTGATTCTGTAGCACATGCCTGAGTATTTCTGGGTGCAGGTATGGTCTTTGATGTCTGACCTTAGTCTACACTAACCTGTGGGCTGGCCCTGCCCCCTCTGCAGGGAATGGGCACCAAGGGATCTTACTGAAAGACAAGGCTCATTGGCTCCCCTGGGATGCTGCCATCTGTCTCCTCCCTTGGGACAGGGTGGGAGCACCTTGTTCTCTCTCCCCAGTCAGCTGTGCGGTCAGCTGTTTGAGTGACATGGACCATCCAGGTCCTGAAGCACTACCATGCATTGTGTCTTTCCTTCCCCAGGCAGTTTCCACTGGGCTGGGTGCCTGGTGCTGCACTCTCCCCACAGCCCCCACCCCTACTGATTAAGTGAGAGGAGCTGGAAGAAGTGGCCCAAGTGGGAAGGTCCCTGTGGGGTTGGGGTCTCCTTCCCCATGAGCCTCCCTCCCTGTCCTGTCTTCTTTAGGAGAACAGGATACTCTCATGCTGCAGAGCCCATTTGCTGCAGACCAGAAGGGTGGGAAAAAGAGCATTCATGCCCAATGGAATGAAGAGGAAGTTACCTCTTGGTGATTTTCTAAGCTGGGGTGTGCCACACCCTGCATGTTCTTTGGTCCCAGTGGCCCAGGCAGGAGGCAGGAACTCAACCAGCCTTCCCCAGTTGAGCCCTTGGAGAAATCATTCACCCCCAGAGACTCAGCTTTCTGGAACCAGTGGTGTTGCTGCCAGGTGAGCCTCTTGGTGTGGCAGTGATGCTGAAACCATGCCAACACAGAAGCCCTTGCATGGCAGTGGTGGAGAGGAGCTTGGCGAGTGTCACCATTGCTTTATTTGGCCCCACTGGCACAGCCAAGTAACCAGAGAAGGTGCAAGTACTGTGTGTCCACATGCAGTTTTGGGGTTCCTCCCCCACCCCCATTTTCATGACAGTTAGACTGAATTGTTTGGGGACTCTCAGGGCACCTGCCTGCATATTCCTGGGGGAATTTTAGGCTCTGGTGGGTGGCTCTGGAAGTCTCAGCTCCTCCCTCACCCCACGAACTTCCCTTCAGGTCCACTTGACATTTTCTGGGAGTGGCATGGACCCCTGACACCATCCACAGACTCTAGCATTCCACCCCAGCTCTCTGCCTTGATGTCCCCTCTATGATGCAGGACTTGTCACCATGATTGCCTCTGAAAGGGGCTCAGACCAAGGCCTCTCCCAAAGGCTATGCTCCAGAAACCCCTGGTGGGGATGACACTGGGGTACAGTGTGTGCAGCTCAGGGCACCCAATGGCACAGGTTAGTTTGAGCTGCTGTGTGGCCAGCTCTGGAGACATCACAGGTTCCTGGCCCCAGAGGCTCCTGACCAGTACAGGAGCTCAGCACAGCTGGCCAAGCCTCAGGGGACTGTGACCCTCATATGGTCCCCAGCAGGCCACCTGGGTGGCCTGTCCTTTTCAAGCTGGGCCTTGCCCTAGGAAAAACATTAATTGTAACCCTAATTAGCAGTTTTCTTTGCATAGCAGCCAGAAGGAGCAGCTAGCCTGGCTGGTGACTAACTCTGCACAGCAGTGAAATCACATTTGGCTGGATGCAGGGCATTTATCATTTTGGCAAGGCTGTGGCAGCTGCTCAGAGCAGGGTAGGAGGGCAGGTGGTGGCCATGGGTGCTGTTTGGTGCAGCCCAGGACTCAGGCCCCTTGGAGCAGGACAGACCTGAGGGATTGGTTCCCATGCTCCCCCTAATCCTCTGCTGAGCCCTGAACTCCTTCTTCCACCCCATGGCAAAGGGCAATATGGATGGCATGGGGAACTCAGGGTGACTGGGTCCCTGGCTGCAGTACCACCATGAATAGGACAAGTGCATTCTGGGCCTCAGATTACCCAGTGTTAAATAGGGCTAGGGATATATCTTGTTTCGAGAGGGAGATGTGTGTAGAAGAGCTTTGAACAAAAGATTTGGAAGGTGCATGTGTGTACTGTGATGCAGCTTCTGACCCCAAACTCTCCCCTCTGTTTCCCCACCTCTTGCAGCTGTGTCTTCCAGGCCACCTTCCACCCTGACCCTGGCCAGAGAAGCTCTGAAGGACCATCTCTAGGATGATCCTTCAGGATGGGGGAAGGGCCATGAACCCTGTGGTGTGTGGAAGACCCAGCAGTCTCCTGGGCTCCATGGTGGACAGAACCCTGGGGAGCATGGAAAGCCAAGGGACCCTTCCAGGAGGCCCTATACCTGTACCTCTGGACAGCATGGGTGGCAGGAGGGGGGTGCTGGCAGCACTGGGAGCAGGGACTTCAAGGCTGGGACTGAGCTTGTACTTCCACAGTGAGGCCTGCTTAGCATGGGCACTGAGATGTCATCTGCTGGCCCCATGTCAGAGGCCAGACTTTTCTCAATGGTTTTATAGATGGAGGTATAAACTTAGGGCATCAGGATTTGGGTAAGTTGTCCAGTCATCTGTGAGGAAAGGCATTGGCTTGTGAGTGGAAGCAGGCTGGAGCCAGGGAGCCAGGAACCAGGACAGCAACTCCCAAAGCAAGGTGCTGGGTCCCATCACATTACCAGGAGGGTCCGCTCAAGGCCTTCCCTCCATGCCTGCTTGGTGCTTAGAACCTGGCAAGGGTCTGGGGCTGCAGCAGTGAGAATAACAGGCATGGATGGCCCTGTAGGTCCCACAGCCTGGCTCTTCCCCATGGCTAGTGTGGGTCAGGCCAGTCAAAGCTGCTTTTGATTGGATGTCTCAGGAGGGCAGGAAAAGGAAAGATAGTGGTGGTGGTGGCCCTGGTGAAGATAGTCATGAAGGTGAGAATGGTGGTGATTGCAGAGGTTAGAGTGATGATGATGCTGGTGGTGGTGAGGTGAGAATGGTGGCAATAATGGTAGCCAAGGTGATGGCAGTTATGAAGATGGTGGTGGAGGTGATGGTGAAGATGTTGAGTTGGGAAGCAGTGGTGGAGTTGAGAATGGTGGTGATGATGGCTGAGGTGATGGCACTGGTGAAGATGGTAGTGGAGGTGATGGTGATGAAGGTGGTAGAGGTGATAATGGTGATGATGGCAGAGGTCATGGTAGTGGTGGTGGTGGATATGAGACTGGTGATGATGGCAGAGGTAGTGGTGGTGGTAGTGGTGGAGGTGATGTTAAAGATGGTTAGGTGGGCAGCAGTGGTAGAGGTGAGAATGGTGGCAAAGATGGCTGAGGTGAAGGTGATGGTGAAGATGGTGGTGAAAGTGGTGTTGAAGATGGTGGTGGTAGTGGAGGTTAGAATGGTGATGATGGCAGAGGGGATGGTGGTGTTGGTGGAGGTGAGAATGGTGACAATGATGGTAGCCAAGGTGATGGCACTGGTGAATATGGTGGTGGAAGTGATGGTGAAGATGGTGATGGTGGGCAGTGGTGGTGGAGATGAGAATGGTGGTGATGATGACAGAGGTTGCAGTTATGGTGATTGTGGCAGCAGCTGTAATGGTGATGGTGAGTGGTGTCACCAGCCTTCATCAAGCATTACCTGGGTTTCACACCCCAGAGCTAAGCAATTCCTGTGCAATAATTCCTTTTAACCCAAACACTCTGTGCAATGGGAACACTTACTCAAAATACTGGGCTGAGGTCATTAGCCCAGGGTGGAGCACCTGCCAATCCTACAAGCCCAAGTTGCTCTCCTCTGCCCCCAAATGAAGTCTTCTGTCTTTTGCCCACATGTGTGCCCTGGCTCAGCCTGCCACTTGTGTTTCCTAGGGCCATGGCCTTTTGGTCTACACAGGTGTACTCTTCTCCCAGTTGTCACCCCCACCCCTGATCCCTCTGCCTGGGGGGCCTTTTCCATCTCCTGTCTTCTGCTACTTTGCCAGTTCTCCTCCCACAAGGCTGAGCCCACCCTCCTGGCTGTCCCTGCCTCCTGGCTGGTGCCCCCACACATGATCCCTTCTGTCCCTCTTCTGCAGTGCTGGACCCTGTCTCTGTCACTTTCTGGCTGAGTGGTGGTCCTGCTGGCCTGCCCTGCCAGGGGGACCTGCTCTGGTGGACAGAGTGCATCTTGAGGGTGGGGACACAGGATTTGGAGGACCCCACACAGGGATAGCTTCTAGAATGTGTCCTTGACAAGGAGGTGCACTAGAGTCATGACGCCCCTGCTGCAGGGATTTGGGGAGGCATTTTAAATGCATTTAAGGCTGTTCTCCCAATCACTGCCTGACCCACAAATCCCTTTTGGCAGCAATGAGCCCCTCTTTCCCTCTGGATTGTGGTGCTGGTCTTGGCAAGGCCACAGCAGGGAGGCCCCCTTCTCTGGGCTGCAGAGCCTGGGATGGGGCTGATTGGCCATGCTGTGAGGTGGGCAGGAGCTCCAGGGGCTCTGCTGTCCCTCACTTCCAGTGGTCCCTGGACCATGAGGTGCTTGGTTGCATGAGGCACCCAGAGCCACAACAGACATTCAGCCCTATACCCCTTGAACCTGTGGGTTTGGCCAGGTGTCTTGGCCCTGCCAGCTCTGCTTGCAGCACCCAGGTGGCACTGGACCCACTCTTCTCTATTGCCTGGGGCCACAGTGTGGGTCTGATCATGAGCAAGAGCTGGGCAGGGGCACTGCCTTTCATGACTTAAGCTCAGCTCTCACATGGCCTCGCTCCTCCCCACTGTCAGGGCAGAGAGAGAACACAGACCCCCAACCCCCTGATGAAAGAGGCTCCAGGTCAAATGGTAAGGAAAGCAGGGGTTTGGGGGTGCAGACTGGTCTTTGAGAGTTACAACCTGCCCCTGGGACCCATGCCAAGGCTGTCCTCATCTGAGAATTTGGGATCACACATGGCAGCCCCTCTGACCATTGGCTATTGGTGAATGTGACCATCTGCTGTGGTGGAGGGCAGCCAGGCCACAGAGGGTAAAGGGTGCCTGTGTGCACCTCACCATGGTGTCACATACCCAGGCTCTTCCCAGGTCACTGCCTTAGTGGGTCACTGAGTGAACATCTTGTCTTCTTTGGGACCAGAAGCTCAAGTTGCCCTGAGAGACACTGAGCCCTCAGTGATGGCCTGGGGGCTGCTAGTGGTGGACAGGTTGTCCTGTTCCCAGTGGACACATCCTGTTCCCAGTGGACATGGAGCACCAGATAGGGGAGTGGTATGCTCCAGGCCCTGGTCTGAGGTCCCAGCTGTGGCCACCCCAGGGCCTGGCTTGCTCTGCCCAGCAGCTGAGTGTGCGGGTTGAGTGGTTTGGAAAGATCACTTCACACATCCTAGTCCTTTGGCTTTCCATTTGTGTGGCCTTGAGCAAATGACCACTTTCTCTTCTGCCTCTGCTTCTGTTCACACAGCAGTGGTTGTAGCTGTTCCTCCAGCTTGAGCAAGGTGGGCCATGAAGGGTTCATGCTCTGCATAGCCCTTCTTCCCACTGGGTGATGGCTGGGGCAGTGCCTACTCCACACCAACCCTGGGTGAAGGCCATGTGGGCAAGACATGGCAGATGAGCCTTCCTGCCCATCTGCTGGGCAACTAGCATCAGGTTCCTCACAGCACTTCCCAGCCCCATGTGATGTCCAGCTCACACCCTTTGGTTCTGGATCTTCCTGGAGTGTCAGGAAAAACAAGGCTTGGCAGCTTCTTCTGGTTTGGCACCTTTCCTTGTGGTTGGGCCAATTGCAGGGGGACATTGGCGTTCTTCCCTGAGTCTGTGCCCATGGCTGTGCACCCTTCTGTTTCATGAGAGTGAAGACAGGCAGCCCTCTGGCCAGGGCAGCCATGGGCTTCCTCCACCAGGAGGCAAGGGGAGGCTCCAGCAAGAGCCTTGTGGGAAGTGGAAAGAAGCCTTGGGGACAGGCCATGTAACTTTCTCCAGGGAGACACAGGGTAACCTGGACATCTGCCAGGCCAGCTGGGTGAGAAAAGAGCTGCAAACAAGGGCAGAAACTTCTGGATGCCCTTGGACAGAGGCCCACAGGGAACATGCAGCACCCATGCTGGGCATGACCAGTGCATGTTTCCTCCTGGGAGAAAGTTCCAGAGTGAGAGCAGTCTCCCACTTTCCTACCACCTCACCCCTTTGGGGACACCTATCTGTCCCACCTGTTCTCTTCACTTGACTCCAGTTGGCATCAGATGGTTTCCCCAACCCAGATCCATTCCCAGAAATCCCAGGCCACCACAGGTAGGGGGTGGCCCTTGGACAGTGCTGCAATCCTCACCCCACCCCCAGGACCCCCACAAGGGAGCAGGGCCACATTGAAAACACACTGAGAAGATGATTCAGTCACATGTGAGTACAGATCTCTAATATCTGCTCTGTGTGTTGGTGTTTTTTTTTGTGTGTGTGTGTGTGTGTCCATTACAGAGTATATTTGCAGGCTTTTAATGGGTTTTAAGCATTTTTTCACTAACCATCTTTTTAAAAATTCTAACTAATTTTTTACACGTTTTACAAAAAACAGTTTGGACCAGGATTCATTGCTTTCAGCATTGCCTGTCCTGCTGGTCTGGCTGCATTATGTGAAAACTCAGGCTCCACTTGTTCAGACATGTGTGAACACCAGGCTGGCATGTGGAATGCATGCTCATCAAGCTTGGGCATTCCTTTTTATTCTTATTCAAAGCATGTTTTGTGCACTTTCAGCCAGTGTCTCCCTATTCAAGTAACTGTGTGTTTGCATACTCAGGACAGAAAATCAGAAGATTCTAGGAAAGATGGGATTTGTTTATTAGGGAATTTTCTGGGCCCACTAGGAAGACTTCAATAGAATGTACACCTGGCTGCTGTTGGAGATGGTGGTCTGGTTGGAGGCCTCTGCTGCAGGTTCAATGCTAGGTGTGGGGGTAGGGGTTGGGGGAACATCCCATCTTTGTCCTCTCTCCTCATGCCCCCTCCCCACTCCCTGCAGTCCTCCTGGGCCTATACTTCTCATGAGACACTACTGGGAGAAGCTGTACCTGGGTCAGCTGGCCAGCATGCCCCTGCTATACATCCTTGCCCTGCAGGACCTTCCTAGGGAGGGGGCCACTTTCCGCCTGGGTCCACACCTCTACAGGGCCTTCCACTTGTGGCTGCACAAGAATGACTGGACCCACATCCAGGAGGATGTGGGACTTGTTTACCTTAACCAGAGCTTGGACCAAAGGACCTGAGAGAAGCTCAGCATCTGCAGTGACAGTCCCCAGTGACCCTCAGGCCTCCTTCCCCAAGTCCTGGCCTCAATGGGCTTTGGTTACAACTGCCAGGACAGCTGCCTGTGTGTGAGGGCACAGGGTGCAGGGACAGTGGCTTACTTCTGTGTCCAGCATGGCAAAGGAGCCAGGACAAGTTTGGGGGCCAAAGGTGACCCTTTGGCTTTCTGATGGAGGTTTTGGAGAATGCACCTACATGTTTGGGTGCCTTAAGTAAGTCTTCTCTGGTTAGGAGGGATTAGTTAATAGGAACCGGAAAACCCCTGGAATTTTGATCTAGCATACGTTCTTAAACTTTCTGGAGGAGCAGCAGTTCCCTGTCAGCAAAAAGAGTTATTTAACATCCAGTGGAGACAGTGGCCACCAACATGGCCCAGGGTGGGGTGCAGGCTCAGCACCAGGTGGAGGCACAGTAGGTTTGGGGAAAATCAGAGCTCTACTGTGGGTGTGGATGGCAGGGTGACCTCCTGGGAGCACCATGCTCTGCTCTGCTGACAATGTGCAGGCACCAAGTCCATGAGAGTGGGGAGGGTGAGGGTGGGGGCTGCCTATCATGAGGCATGGACACTGTCCCATCCTGCATGCCCAGGTGGTCAGAGTTCCCAGAAGGGTCTGGCAGGATGGGGCAGGGGTTTGGGGGGCAGGTCCCCATCCAGAGTATGCTGAGCACTCACTCACACATCCTGCTGTTTCTTGAGCAACAGGATACAGAAGGCAGAGAATTTAAAGGACTGGAGTCTTCCTTGGCTGGAGGTCAGAGGGGAATCCACTGTAAGAAAATAAATGCAGGGGCCTGGTGTTAGGAGATCTGATCCGTTGTGATCTGACAGAGGCCCCCGCATACCAGGCTGGGACCAGTTAGCAAAAAGAAGCTACTGAGTATAACAATCAGGGAAAGTTTACCATCAGGCATGATTAACACAGCAGGGAACCAAGGAAGAGCTCAAGAACACAAGAATGGCAGATATAAGCAGCAGCTTCTACCCTGAGACCCTCCAAGGAAGGGCCCCCTCTTCAGCTGTGATCCAGGATACTTCATAGGAGAGGGTGGGGGTACCACTCTCTGGGGTCATGGTGGGGGTCACTGTGGTGCCATGCTGATGGAACTTTCTGGAAATTTCTGGTGCCCCAGGGAATTCTGCTCATGGGCTGAGTTTCAGCAGAGATGCTCCAAGACAAAAACCCTGGGGCAGCAGGGCCACCTCTGGAGGGGCAGTTGTGCACAATTTTAAATGAGAGGTATGGAACTAAGGTGGAATTCTTGCAAGTGAAGCATGGATTGGTGTCAGATTTAGAACACAGACATGGAGAGGATATGAAGGAAAACCCAAACACAGGGCCATGAGCATCCTTCCCTCTACCCTAGGGCAGGGATGAATGTCTCTGTAAAAAGTTGTCAGCAAAGCCTCTGGGTTTGCATGTTGCCCTTTTTTCATGAAAAATGACAATCAAATGTTAAAACATCTCTTAAGACTTTTTTTGAAATCAGAAAAAATAACAAAACACAGGAAAACCTATCATATGCCTTTCTCCAGCTGCCACTAATTCTGTGGTTCAGAACTGACAGGCCTATCTGTTCAACCTTCAGTGGCACTGACACTAACTCCCCCTTCCCTGAGGAGGGGTCCACAGTGTGTTCACATTCTCTGTACTGTTTCTTGAGGGTGGATTCCAGGTTGGGGGTCTCTGGTTGAAGGGGTGACAGGGTTCTTCCCAACCATCCCCAGAAACCAAGGCAGGGCAGCGCCTGGCTTGAAGTGAGCTAATTAAGCCATCAACCTCCCATCTTACATGAGGAAACTGAGTCATGGAGGGACCAAATGAGCAGCCTTAGGACATCCAGTCAGGAGGTGGTAGAGCATGGATGAAAACTCAAGCAGCCATGAAATATCTGTGAACCAACCTCATCCAATAGTATACCCCACCCCACCCCCAGTTTGCTTTCTAGTAGTAGCATGGCACTGACTTAATTTTCTATTTTTTGCCTTTCTCACACTGGTGAAAATGAGCACACATTGCTTCCATAATTTCAAATAATTCCAAGCATTATTTTTTCAAAACTATCAAATGCCCAAGTTGGATCTTTGGGCCTGCAGCTGAGAGAAGGAGGACAAGGGGAAGTAGTTAAATTTTTGGCTTTAAGCTGCGGCCCCTCCCCTTCCTTACAGGATCCCAGCCCAGAGGGGAGTGCAGTGCCCTTCCAGCTGCCAAAGCCACTGGTCCCCAATAACTTGAGGAGGCACAGGCAGGCCTTGGACACCGAGCCCCGGGTTGCCAGAGACACCCTCCCTGGCGGTCTCTGCTTATGGGTCCTATGGACGATGGGCTTGGTGGTACCTGGGAGCCTGGCCAGAAGCTGGTGTGCTGAGAGGCTTCCTGGGTTCAGCTCTTCCCGCAGTAGTGATGGCCACACACCTGTGGGGCCAAGGAGGCTGCAGCACACAGGGTTTCCTATGCAGACCCAGCTGTGTCCTCTGCATAGCCCCACCCCCACCCCCACCCAGGCGCTGCTGCTCCCAGTGGGCCCCGGGGAAAGGAATCCAGCCTGACATGCTCACATCACGCTGGCATTTCCGCTCTGCTCCACCCCTGGTGATAGTGTGCCCTTCCGCTGGGCCCCGGACATCCTGGAGGTGAGGGCGCGCCAGGCCCTGGACAGCGAGCAGTGCGAGAAGTACGAGCTGGTGGCGGCGTGTATGGTGCGGGCCGGTGCACGCGAGGAGGAGGTGATGGTGCCCTTCCCTGTGACCATAAATGACAAGGACAACTTGTCGCCCGCCTTCCCTGACGGCAAGGACACCGCTAGTGCAGTGGTGGAGTTCATGCAGAAAGAGGTGCCTGTCCTTTCATGCATGCGTGCGCTTGGGTGGCCGTCTCTGTCCTCGTGTAGTCCTCTCTGGCCTGTCAAATGCATTTATTCGTCTGTTCCTTGGTGTGTCTGTCCCTCGGGGGTGGGGCTGCCTCCAGGTCAGGTGGGAGAGGCGGAGGCTAAAGCCCTGAGGGCACACAGCCGACCCTTGACTCTAGGGACTGGAGTCCCTCTGGGATCTGAGCCGCCCCCCTTGTCTGACTTGTGTAGGGGGCTGTGAGCGCCTGTGTGCTGTCCTTGCCCCAAGGCCCAGATGGGGACTCTGAGCCGCCGTCCTCGGGACTCCGGGGGCCCCGCGGGCAGGAGGTGCACCCTGGGACAGGGAGCAGGGCTGACTCGGTTCCCAGAACTTTGTGGATGGTCCCTCTGGACCCACGGAAGCTGAGGCTCCTGGAGAGTCACATGGGGATGGGAGAGAGGCAGGTGGGGCTCAGACCCCAACCCCTGTGCTAGGTTGCTGTGGGATTCCTTCTGGAGGCTGAGGGCACACACTTGCCCCCTCCCTGTCCCTCTGGCTTCACAAGGTGGAGTGTGACTGCCACCTGCCAGCTGTGGGATGTCCTTCAGCTAGACCCACCTGGCTCTGAAGGTGGGGAGGATGGGGAGCCCATACCCTCCCTGTGTGACATTTGGCTGCCTCTCTGGGTACCCCAGGGGCAGGACTGGAAGAAGTGGAGGGTTGGAGGAAAGTCCGTCATATGGGACAAGGCTGTGGGAAGCCTGGAATATCTGCCTTAGGAGTGATACAGGTGACAGCACACAAAGTGGTGCTCTGTCTCCCTGAGACTTCCTCCTGACACCTTCCTGCTTGGCATAGGAAGATGCTTTGAGGACATTCTGGTTCATGCCTGGGTCTGGGTCCCAGAAATGCCATCTCTTGCTCTATGACCTCGTGCCCACCCCTCAGCCACCCTAAGACCCCATTTTCTGAACTCTGGCAAAATGGGAATGCATACTTTGTTCTACCATGCAGTCCCTCCCACCCTCCCTGGGCAGCACTGTTCACTTGTAGGGCTCTGTGGTGGTCACTCTGTGAGTCTTCCACACAGACATGGTGCTGGTATCTGGGTTGCTCCTGCAGAGGTACACCAGCATACTGCTGTCTAGGCACCCCTGGGCCTGCCAGTCCTTCTGCATGGAACATGTGCCCAACAAGACCCTGACCCAGGCCAATGGCAGCTTCCTGTGGGCCATGGTGCATGACTACAGTAAGGGACCAGCCAGTGCCAGGCAGTGGCAGCACCTGGTCCTATGCCCACCAGCAGTTAGCACCCAAGGGCTCCACTTCCCTCCTTGCTCCTGGACATTCCTGGGGTTACCTTCCAAATATCCCACTAGCACTTGGAGCCCTGTTTTGGGGGTTTCTTCTGGGGGATTCTCAGACAGGCAGGAAATTCAACCCCACTCTGCCTGGCCTGATCCTGTTTATTTCTCAGACACACCACTGCCCCACACCCCCACCCAAGTTGGACCCTATCCCTGCCCCAGTGTTGTGTACATGGTGGGTACAACCCTGTAGCTTAGCCTCAGCTGAACTAGCACACAGGCTGGGCACATAGCTGGTAGCAGAAACATGTGAGTTCCTGGGGTACACTGGCTTCTGCTGCAGTGGGGTGGGTTTCTGTCGTTCTCTATTGAGTATGTGGTTCTAACCTCACCCCCCCAACCCACCCCAACCCTCTGTCTGCACACCCTGCAGGGGGGAAGCACATGTGTGTGGAGGTGTGTGTGCTATGGGAGGAGGCTTACTGGGGGCATGGGGAGGCGTGCAGGCCCAGGCCACTTGGTAACCATCTGTGCCATCCCCACTCACACCCCCATGGCTTGTCCTCAACTGGAGCCTGCCCATCTCAGAGAGCTGTACCCTGATACTGGCCATGCTGGTCAATGACTCAGACTTCCAGGGCCTGGGAAATGGTGTCCTCCTCCTGTAATTCTATGAGTCCATGTTGCCCCTCAGCCTGTGCTTCCCTGGCACCTATGCCTTTCCTGTGAGCAGGGAATCTGCCACTTTGCCCAGGTAAGCCCCTAGCTGCTACCTTTCTGGGTGGTGAGATTTGGGGATACCCCAGGCTGGATGCTATGTGGCCTCTGTTTAGCAGATTGCCAATAGGGCTGGTATGGATGATGCCCCATCCCTGGCCTAACCAGCCCTTGGAGCTGTCCTGGGTTGAGACTGAGCAGGGCCACCTTGAATCCCAGGTGGCAGCTCCCAGTCCAGGCACAGGGATGAATGGGTGGGGCACAGGGCCATAGGGCTAGGGTGGGGACTTCAGGGCTGGTGCTGGGACTGGCAAGGGCTCAGGGTTGGTATGGCAGAGGCATAGGGCTATAGGGGCACAGAGCTGGTGGGACCAGATGCAGGACCAACAGAGGGGGTGCAGGACCAGTGAGGTGTGGAGGGAGTCCAGGGGGCCAGGAAGGGGTAGCAACAGGCCAGGCTAGTGTTGTCTTTGGGCCTCTCTGTTTAGCCCTCTGAATAATTTGTAGTTTTTTAAAATTTTTGTCATATTTTTTTAATGCAGAATGTAACATAAATACTTAAAAGTGATAACTTTCCAAGTGCAATTTAACAAGTAGAGAACAAATTTCAAAGAATATTATAGATTACCATTCCACAGTTTCTGTTATTTCCTTACTATGAAAAGTAACATATATACAAAAATATACTATCTGCCAAATCATGATTTAACTAGTAGATATATAGGAAATTTCCAAAGTTATTATGTTTTATAGTGCCATAGTTTCATTTCCTTATTGTGAAATCTAATATATATATTAAAAGTTATAACTTTCAAATTACAATTTAACAGATAGCTATATAACAGATTTCAAAGGATGTTCTGGTTACAGTTCCAACATTTCAATTTTTTCATTCTAACTATTCTAATATCCTAGCAACTAAGGAAAAGAAAATTATATAAAGATCCAGTATTCATAATCCTTTGTTAAATTCCATCTTGTCTGTTGCTACGCCTTCCTCTAGTGTAATCACTTTCCTGATCATCAGGGATGTCTAGGCAGTGACCACCCTAACCTGTTCATGTTGAAAAGGGGTGTCAACTTTATGAGCATAGGGGACATATCTAGTTGATGTTGTGAAGAGGCTATTGCTTTTGGATTTCAGAACTTAGCTGGTATAGAGGCACTCTAAATGAGTTAAGTTTCTGATGAATAAACTTAGTAATTGAAACTTTTATAGAATATGGTATCCCTAATAATTATAGTCCCTAGTATGCAATGTGTAGATTTTTCTCATGTATGCTTCTGTCATCAGCTCTGTACCAGCGTCATACTTTAGAGGTATATCAGGCAAGCCCTTCTCTATATTTGTGGTGCTGATCTGTGGGAAACATGCATTTAAACAACCCCTTTCATTCCTATTCACATACAATACAACTATGATATTTATAATCCCATTAAACAATTGTCACCCCTATCCATTACTACACCTTTGAATTCACCATCAGCAATATATCTGAACATATTGGACTGTCATTTCCCCTCACTAGCTACTGTCCATCTCTAGGTCCCCAATATTCTTACATTGTATATGAGACATTGATTTTATATTGTTCAGATAGTTCATAGAAGTAGTAACATACAATATGTCCTTTTTCATCTGGGTTATTTCACTCAGAATTATATCTTCAAGGTTCATCCATGTTGCCATATTTTTCAAGATCTTGTTTCTTACTACTGCATAGTATTCCATTGTATGTATATACCACATTTTTCTTATCCATTCTTCTGTTGAAGGCCAAATGTATTGTTTCCATCTCTTGACAATTGTGAATAATGCTGCTGTGAACATCTTTGTACAAATATCTCTTCATGTCACTGCTTTCAAATCTGGGTATATACTGAGAAGTGTAATTACCAGATCATAGGATAATTCAATATCAACTTTTCTGAGAACCACAAACTGTCTTCCATAGTTGTTGTACCATTATATAGTCCCACCAGCAGTGAACAAGAATTCCAATTTCTCCACATCCTCTCCAACATTTGTAGTTTCTTTTTTGCTGGATGGCAGTCATTCTTATTGATGTGAGATGATATCTCATTGTAGTCTTGATTTGCGTCTCCCTAATAGCTAGTGAAGATGAACAGTTTTCATGTGATTTTTAGCCATTTATATTTCCTCTTTGGAGAAATGTTTCTTCATATCTTTTGGCCATTTTCTAGTTGGCTGTTTGTACTATTGTCATAGAGTTTTAGGATTTCTTTATATATGCAAGATGTTAGTCTTTTATCAGACACCTGGTTTCCAAATATTTTCTCCCATTGAACTGGCTGCCTCTTCATCTTTTTGACAAATTCCTTTCAGCACAGACTTTTGTATTTTTAAAGCTTGTTTTGCACTCATGCAAAAGCTGTGCCCAGTGAACCTACATATCCTGACCTGGAAAGACATAAAGTGTGAAAGTGATTTCCAGAGGTTTGGGTCTCATGTGACTCCATTTGTGCAAAAACAGTTCTTCATTGATGTGAATTTGCAAGCATGTAAGCACAGACAGCAGTGAATAGTGGATCACTCTGGAGAAAAAGGCAGGGAGGGCTCTATTTCTCACCTTCTGCAAATATATTTGCTGAAGATGACATAGCATTTATCATTGAAAATAGTGAAAAGAAGTATATAAAGTAGAAGTAACAAAAGTTTGTTCTGGAAGAGGAAAAGTAAGATTGCCCCCTCCACATGTGAGTCTGCATTTAGCACTTTGGTGCATTCCTTTTTAGAATTTTTTTCTTAAGCATTTTCTTAAAGTTTAGTTGCAACCACAATGTGCCCATGATTTAATACACTGCTCTCTCCCAATCCCACAGCACTTGGATGGATTTCCCTCTGAATGTCATAATTAATGGTTGTATCTTATTGTCCCCTTCTCCACTTCTGGCAGCCACCCACACCCTGCATACAAGGGACCCCACCCTTGGACATATGCAAACCCTCTTACCTGCTCTTCACCCCCTGGCCTTCCATGAATTACCAGGCATTTCTGGAGCAGAGGGATTCATGGATGGTGGCAGATACCTGCCAGGGAAACCTGGGGGCAGAGAACACAGGGTTCTGAGGGTCTTGTCTCTGAGGTGGTGTTGCTGGAAATAATCAGGAGACAGGGCCTGAGGTGCTCTCCCTGATCCCCAGTTTTTTTTAATTGTAAATTAAAGACAATGGCCTTGGGCAATTCTGGGGCTCTGGTGGGAAAGTGAAGGTGAGTGCTTTGTAAGTGGAAAAGTGTAATCCAGCACAGATATGGAGGGACTGGCTCTGCCTTCGTGGGTAGGGTGTGCACAGGGCTGAGTAAGGACAGCCTGGACCCACCAGAGCTCTTGGTTTCAAGCCACTACAGTCTTAGCCCAGAGTGACAGAAGAGGAAGGCAAGTTTTCAGATTTGTGAACCAAACTGCCTATCCCAGCATCCTCAAGAGAAAAAACTCCTCCTTCCCAGGGGTGCCAGCCAGAGTCCCCAGGAGACCAGGGGATACTCAGATGGGCCATACTGGGTGACCCTTTGTGGATCCACATGAACCCTGGGGAAGGAGGAAAACTGGGGTGGCCAGAAGAGGGAGAAAGGATGGTGGGCTGGAAGCTCTGGTTCTCTGAAGCACCTCAGGGCCAGGGAGGCCTTTGCAGTCCTTCAAGTCCTGTCCCATTGGCCTTGGAGCCATCACCTTGGGACACCTGTGTCCCAGAGACCCCTGCTCAGACTTCCTCAGAAAACCGGTTGTGCTGCTATGGGCCCCCTTGTCCAAGCACCCCCAGTCTTGCCAAAGCTGTGTGAGGGGTGGGAGAGTGGACTGATTCTGGTGCACCTACAAAGGACTCCTTGGTGCTCTCCATGAGGACACAATCTGACATGCACAGAGGTGTGAGCTCATCCTGTGGGGCCTGGAGTTGCATCCCAAGGCTGTCAGATTCTACATCTCAGTCCTAGGCCCCAAACTGCAGGCCCTACCCCCTCTCCAGTCCCTATGAGGGGGAAATTCTGAAGCCAGAAGCAGTGGTGGGATGGGCAGGCCCTGAAGACCTCACCAGGCTGCTCCTCAGACTGGCCCAGCCATCCTGCCTTAGGCCTTTACACTTGTCATTTCCTCTCCAGGGAGCTTCTTTGCCCAGAACTGGCTTATTTCTGAATTTTGTTCAGGTCTTGACAGCCTTCCCTGGCCACCTTGTCTAAAGTCTTCCCACCTATCACTCTCTCCCCTTTGCCTGACAGGGTTGTATATTGTCAGATTTGTGTGTTTTCACAGGTGGGGGTCAGGTGGCCCCTGAGATATGAGTTCCAGGAGCACAGGGACCTGCTCTGATCCATTGCTGCTAAACACCCAGCTGCTGAAACATTGCCCAGAACTTGGGAGTGTGTGGTTACCTTTCATGGCTTGAAGGAGTGAGTGGGTGAGCTGGTGCCTCCCTGGAGGGCCTGCCCAGGCCTTTTCCTGCCACCAAATCCCAATGCCTAGTTCTCCCTCTGTCCCCCACTCCCCCAGGTGCTGGAGGCATCTGGTTCACAGGAGCAGGATGGAAGGGGACTGAGTGGAGCTGGGCCAGACCAGGGACCCCCAAGGCCAAGGTTGGCTCATGGATAAAATGGGCAGAGGCCTGGGTGTGATGGTTCAGAGGGAATGGGAGGGCAGGTGGGATTTGGGGGCAGGGGCCATCCACTGGCAGGGTGGGGGACTGTTGTGTGACAGTCCAGAAGCCCCTGCCACTGCACAGCTCAGGCATCCCTGGTGCCCACCCCCATGCCCCACCTAGATTGGAAGGGTCTGTGTGGAGAATTGCCAGAAGCTCATCAGTGTCCATATGCAGTACAGGCTGCAGCCCTACAGCAGCAAATGCAGGGCCCTGGGCTTGGCCACCTCCACTGAGGATAACTTGGGGGCCCTGTTTGTGAATGATGTGGAGGTTCTGTAGCAGCCCAAGTGTACCGAGCTCCAGTATATATTGACAGCCATGGCCCAGCAGACCCATAGGCAGGCCCTTGCCAAGCTGCTTATCATCACTGAGTGTCCAGCCCTGCTCCTGCCACTGCCATGGGGTGAGGGAGGATGGGCCCCTGGTGGGCAATCTGGGTGCCCAGAGCCTGGAGCCTGTCCCTGCACCCCTGGCCTCTCCCTGCAGTAGAGGCTCCAGTAGAGGCTCCAGTAGAGCCAGGGAGGCCAGGTCATGGGGATGCCCCTGGCTTGGCCCCTATGGATGGTGTCCTGAACATCCCTGAGCCACAGCCTCCTTCCCTGTAAAATCAGAAGAGTGCACAAAAACTTCACCCCAAGTTACTACAGAGGAGACATTCACTACTTGGTGCTGCCACTCACAACACCTTTGATAAATCCAATTTGTGCACTGGCCTCAGGGTTGCCAGAGAAAACACAGATGCATGTTTAATTTGCATTCCAGATGAACAACTAGCTTTTGATTTGAGCCTTTCCCATATGATATTTGTAGATTCTTAGAAGACACTTCCAAGTAGTCCTCACACCATATGTGGGGTACACTGATTACCTAAGAATGGTCCTGGTTTGTCCAAAATGCACACTTAACTGGTCTCAAAGGTTGGTTTGCAGAGTCTGGCTGCCCTCGCCAGCTCCCTGTCCCCATACCCTTCCTCCTGCAGTAGCTGACTCAGCCACTGTCCATCCTGGGGCTGTTCACTCTGTCTCACTGGGCCAGCTTGGGCTTGACCAATGGGACAGCTCAGCCAGGGTCCTCCCCCATCTGTGGGTGCTGGCTGGAACTGACCCCAGGTGGGCCCTCTGACCATCCTTGTCCACCACCTGCAGATGTGGCTAAGGAGGCTGGATTCCCACTGTCCTGTCTCATCAGCAAGCAGCCTGACTGTGAGGAGTGTGGCAGCCTGGGCTTTCCAACTGGCCAGTGTGAGCAGAGACAAGGCAATGACAAAGGTAGGGGCTGCACAGCAGGCTGGAGGTACTGAGAGGCTGGGACAGTGGCTGAGTGGGGGTTGTTCACCAAACAGGGAGCTGTACTCCTTGGAGGCAGTGATGGGGCAGGCCCCCCTGGCCTCTGCAATGAACCTTCCCTGCTCTACATCCCCTCCCTAGTACCTGTTTCCTTGGGGACCTCATGACACCTGGGAGAGGGCTGGCATGGTGCAGATAGCTCATTTGGACCATGGCCAGCTGCCTGGATGGTGCCTCCTCCTGGGACCAGAGGTGACTTGGGCCACCACTTGGGACTTGGGAAGAGCTGGGCCAGAGTTGGGAGGAATGAGGAACAGAAAGGCTCTTCCCAGGAATGTGACCCAGGCCAGAGCAGGCTTCTCCCTATGCATTGGCCAGTGGCTGGCTCAGAACACCTGCCACTTCAAGGTTTCCACATGCTGAGTGGCCTTGATAGGGCCTGGCTTTGTTCAGCCTTGATGCATCATCTCTTTGAAGTGAGATGGGGCCTTGACCAGGACTGTGGGGTCTTCTGCTGCAACCTGAGTGCTCAGACCAATTTTTCCTCTGCCCAGGCCTCAGCATGTCCCTCCTTAGAGGGGTGCTTCAAGGTAGGGTGGGTGGTGGGAGTAGTCCCTGGAATGTCCTGGAAGGGGTTGACTGTCTGCTACATGCCATAGGAATCACCAAGAACTTCTCCACCTGCTTCCTGAGCACCAAGACCTGCCCTGATGGGCACTGTGATGCCATGGAGAGCAAGGGCATGCACATCTGTCCCCAAGACTGCCCCCATAAGCCCTGCTTCCATCAGTGATAGGGCCATGGGGAACTCCCCATGCCCTGTACCCTCTGCCATGTTGGTCTCCAACCTCTGCATTACATGTTGACTTCTTCCTAAGATTCCAGTGTGAACAAAAGTTTTTCCCCACCCCCTCATCAGCCCACTGTCCTGGCACCAAATGGGATGCTGCTCTCCCTGCTACCCCTTCTTGGCTTCTGGAAAGCATTTGTTCCCAGTGTTGTCTGGGACCCCAGAAGGCTCCATGTGTCCTGTGCAGTCTGTGGGGTCTGGCTGGTGGTTGGGTTTGGGAGGATCATGGCTGGTCCTAGTGTCCCTGGGACTTGGGCTTCCCTGTGCTCACTGCCTACCCTAGGCCCATGGCAGTAGGCATCAGTGGGAGAAGGGGTTCTCCAAGCTCCATGGGCACCAACTTCAGTGTGTGCATGGTGGATACATGATGTCTTCAGGCCAGGAGGCTGAGGTAGATGTGCAGTAAAATCACTGGGGTTCATGAGCCAGGGGAGCTCTGGGGTATTAAAGCTGGCCTCGGCCTCTGTAACTGCTTCCCTGAGAAGTGCTTCTGTGAGCCAGAAGACAGCCAGGGTGAGTGGAGGCTGGGGGTGGGGGCCAGGAATTGCCACACAGTGATCCCCATGTCTTCCCACTCCCCAGGGAAGATGTAAATTAGCAATTCAAAAGCCCCAGGGAGGGAGGAAAATGCAGGAAGGTGAATGAAATTCATGGAGCCCTCCCTCTCTCTGGGCATATTGTCCTGATCTGTATGATGGGGCAGTTGGGTTGGATGGCCTCTCTATATTGCCTCTTAGGTTTGTAGTTCTGTGATAAAATAAACAAGGCAGTAAAGTTAATTCTTCCACTGAATAACTCATGTGATGAGGTTTTCCCTGTGTGGGGGCCTGGCTGGGACCACAGGGATTGTCCAGCTGGATTCCTGCTCTTAGAACCTCCCAGGTGGATCTTCTGTGGCAGCATAATAGTGGCTGACAAGGGTCCCAGGATCTGCTTCTGTCCCATGTCCTAACTGACCACACTGGTGGGGCTCTTTGCCTAAGCCCAGGAGTGTCATCAGGTACCTGCATTGTTATTGCAAGGACCTTGTCCTGGACTGGTCTCCTCTTCTTTTTCCCTTTTTATAAAGAAAATGCCAAAAAGATTTGGACCACAGAGGAAAACCTGCCTATCCTCTGAAATCCCAGGGTGGTCCATTTTTCTGGGACTTGGTGCCATGGGCTAAGGCTCTGAGTGCAGTCCTTGTGGGCAATATGCTCACCCTCAGGGCTCTCTCCATCAGTAAGACAGGGTGGTCACAGCCTGGCACAGCAGCAAGGGAGATAATGTATACAGTGTGCCAGGAACTGGCCTGCTCTCTGGTTATTGCCATTAATGTGTTTGCAATCATTCTCAGAATCTTTAAGTAAGCAGCATGGGCCAGGCCACTTCCTGGCTGCCATGGACATGGGCAGGCCATAAGCACTGCTACATGTGCCTCCTGAAGTACTTGGCCAGCTCATTTGGAGGCTACCCAGGGCACTCTCCTGGCAGCACTCTCACAGCCACCCTTACCTGCCGAGACCCTGTGTGATGAGATCTTCCACACAGTGATTGCTGCAGCTGTGCTCTTCTCCTTCATCATCTCTGTGTTCCTCTCCACCTTCTGCATTCACTGCTACCACAAGGACACCCACAAACCTCCCATCACCTCAGCTGAGATGACCTCCTACTGGCCTGCCCAGGCCTTCATGGTCAGCTACTCTTTGGCCAACACCTGCCAGCCCTCTCTCATCTCCGTGGAAAACAAGGTCTCCTTGTACACCCTTCAGATCCTGGTGAGCTCCACTTGGGAGGGGGCAGCCAAGGTGGGGAGGCAGCCCCTCCCTGGGCTAGCTTCAGCCCTTGTCTCCAAGGTACTGGGAGCATGCAAGGGTGCAGAGAGTGCACTGGGCCCTGCTTCTGGGACTTCCTGGTGCAGGCCTGGGGCTTCTCACCTGCAGTCCAAGGTAGCCAGTGCTGCTGATCCCACTGTGGGCCCAGTATTGGTGAGCCACTGTGAGCATATTGACATCACTCCCACCTGCACAGAGCTCACCCCAGTGCAGGGAGAAGGCCAGGTGGGGAAGAGGGCTGCAGGAAGCAGGAAGGCATTTGGGGGTGCTGATATATGTAGACTGAAATGTGATCCCAGGCCTGAAAGGAGGAAAGAGAAGGGGCTGTGAGCATCTGGGGAAGGCAGGCCAGGCAGGCCACCACTGGGTCTAGGCCCCAGGGATGGATGGAAATGGTGAGGTAGGGTATGCCAAGTCATAAGGAACCCCCCAAGGCCCTGAGGGGAGTTTGGATTTTGTTCTGAAAAGGCAGAGGAGGGCATGTTCTACCTTTCATTCTACAGGCCTCTTTGTTGAGGAGCATTTTGGGAGAGAGGGTGGTAGGGGCTCAGTGGGGAGGGAGTGGGCACAGGCCCCATAACATGGAGGGACACTGAGGGATTCTTTGTCAGAGAGTGGCAGCCAGAGCTAGGTGGCTTTCCCAGTGCCCCTTGTCCCCATGAGGAGTCTGAGGTCAGGGCCAAATGGCCTGACCTAGGGTCACTGTGGGCCTCTTAGAGCTGGACCATGGCAGGGAAGCCACCAAGGATCCCCATCCTCCTCTGCAGACCTTGCCATGGCCTGCAGCCACTTCAGCCTTCCTGTCCTGCCCAGGGGGCACCCCTCTCAGCATCCCCATGGGTATTTGTTCAAGCAGCTGGACCTTGGGTTCTGGAGACACCAAGGAAAGTGCCATGCATCTGTGTGTCTCTGAATATGTGCATGTGTGTGTGTGTAGGTGTGTATGTCTCTGTGTGCACGTGTTATGTGAGAGTATGTGTGAGTCTGGTGTAGAGGTGTGTTTGTGTGTTTGCCTGTGTGTCTGTGTGTATGTAGGTGCATGTCTGTACATCTGTGCATATATTCACATATTTACATGGCTCTGTGATGAGTGTGTTTTTGGTGTGAGCTCATTGCTTCACCCCACCAAGCTCTGGGCAAGGGGCACCACAGTCAGTGTCTTCCAGGATGGACACTCAGTGCCCATGCCCCAATGGCCTGGCAGTCCACACCCTGAAGGAGCCAAAAGGAACTGGATGGTGACCTGTGGCTTCCCTGGAGGAGCTGCATCCCATGCCCTGTGTGCTTTGTGCAGCCTGGCCCTTTTAGGCCACCTTGGGGGGTTTGGGCACAGAGGAAGTGCCCAGGTGCAGTGGCATCTCAGGCCTGCCTTGCCTCCCACTCTCATACACCCTAGCAGTCTGCTGAGGCAGTCCCAGAAAGGCCATGCTCACATGGCAGGGGTAGGTATTGATGGGTCCAGCAAGGGTTCCACCCAGATACCAAGGGGACACTGGCCAGCTCTGAGGTTGTACAGTGCTGCTTCACCTCTTGGCCTCCATTTTCTCCATAGAAAGTAGGGAGGATGACTTTTATGATAATTTTTAAAAGATGAGATGACCACTATCTGCCCACACTCAGTATAGTCTCTGCTGTGTGTGCAGCAGGTGGTGTGTAAATGCCGGTCAGCAGGTGGGAGCAGCAACAGTAAGGATGATGGTGGCATCATGCTGACCTCTGGTTGGTGTTGTCAGTGCTGACTGTAGGTTCTTGGAGAAAACAAGGTGAGAGAGGGACTGCACAGAGGCTTGCTCAAAAGTATACATTCCCAGCCTCAAAGCTTGGGGAGAGGGCACAAGGTGATGGGTACCCAGTACTCCCTGTAGGGATGAGTTGATGGACCCTGGTGCAGGCCCAGGAGGTGGTTTTGGCCTGACTGCCTTGGGCACCCCAATACTGGAGTTCAAATTAGACAGGGCTGGGGATGGGAGCTGGGACACATGTCTGGCATGTCCAGGTGGTCCTGGTGCTGGAAGGGTTCTGTGGGAGCAGGGAAAGGAGCACAGTTGGTCCAAGCCCATTGGCTGGCAAATGTCAGGGGTGGGCAGCAGCTGCCAGGGGAGCCTTTTGGCCTCAGGGAAGAGTTTCTCCTCTATGCTTTGGGGAGGGGTGAGTTTTCTGAGGAGCACAGGTGCGGACCACCAAGCAGGTGCCCAGTACATCACCATCTGTGGGCTTGTCCTGGGCCAGGGAGCTGTCTGGCTCTTGGGGCATGTTGGCTCCTTGAGGGGGTCCTACAAGGTCACCACAGGCTGACCCCAGCCTCCCAACAGGCCTGATATCAGGGGTCCAAAGTGAGGAAGCCCTGGGAGTGTTGGAAACATTGTAGGAATTGCCTACAGTGTGGGTCTGCCCAGAATAGCTCTCAGAAGCTGTTGTGACATTTTAGAGATGAGGAAGCTGAAGCCTTGGGTGGGTTCTGTGGACCCCAGGACACAGGGTAGAGCTGTAACCCCATGTTGGGCACCTAGTGGCTCTGGGTTTGGGGGCACTCCTCAAGCTGTGGGATCCTGCCTTCTACAGAGATGGGGGGCTTGTGTGTGCACTCTCCCTCTTCCTTCCCTATAACTCTTGCCATCTCTCCCCCTCCTAACCCTTCCTTCAACCCCAATGTAGGAAGATCCAAAGTGGGAATTTCCATGAAAGAACTTGGTGCTTGGGAACACTCTGGAAGAAGGTGAATTTGGAAAAGTGGTCAAGGCAACTGCCTTCCACCTCAAAGACAAAGCAGGCTACACCACAGTGGATGTGAAGATGCTGAAAGGTACTGGACCCCAGCCCACCAGGTGCCCAGGCTTGTCATGCATACCAGTGGTGACCCTGCTTCCCACTGCCTTGGCCACTGGCTGTAGCTGAATCCACCCTGAGAGTCCCAGGCCCAATGGTTGACCAAGGTCCAAACCCAAACACACATGCCATGGGAGACCCTCTACCACCAGGCTGCCCCCACTGCAGATGTAGTGGTCCAGGTGGTCCTTGGAGAGGCAGGGCAGGGACTTTCCTCTCCATGGAAGAGTCTGGAATGATACTCCTATTCCAATGTCAGAGGCAGATTTGAGTTTTTAAAAATATTCAAAAGCCCTTTAGGTTTTTAACTACAGTTTCCCCAGCCCATGCTGCTGTCTGCCTTACTCAAAGACAAGCCTCTGCCAGCATATGTTTGTAACTATGAGATGAGGTAAAAGATTGATATAATCCTCTGGACAAAGAGCTGCCTGCAAGGGTCAGTGTGCCGGTTTGAGTGTATTGTGTCCCCCAAATGCCATTATCTTTGTGGTTTTGTGTGGGGCAGGCGTTTTGGTGATGGTTGGATTTGCTTGGAATGTGCCCCACCCAGCTGTGGGCAATGATTCTGATGAGATGTTCTCATGGAGGCATGGCCCCACCCATTGGGGGTGGGCCTTGATCGGTGTAGCTACATAAATGAGCTTACTCAGGGGGAGGAAGAGAGTGTAGCTGGGAGTGATGTTTGGAAGAGAAGCAAGCTTGCTAGAAAGGAACGTCCTGGGAGAAAGCCGTTTTGAGGCCGGAGCTTTGGAGCAGATGCCAGCTGCCTTCCAAGCTAGCAGAGGTTTTCCGGACGCCATGGCCATCCTCCGGTGAAGGTACCCGATTGCTGAGGTGTTACCTTGGACGCTTTGTGGCCTTAAGACTGTAACTGTGTAGTGAAATAAACCCCCGTTTTATAAAAGCCTATCCATCTCTGGTGTTCTGCATTCTCCAGCATTAGCAAACTAGGACAGTCAGCATCTAGGAGGCCTCCTGGGTGGGGGTAGCATTGCCCCACTTATCCTGACTTCTGGCTCCCCTGGCCTTGTCCTCTGGCCTAACATGCAGGGGTTCATGGCAGAGGGGCTCAGTACAGCCAGTTTGATTGCTGCAGCAGCTGCAGGCACTTCTAAGCATGTACCCACCAGGCCCCTCAAAGCACAATTAACAGGACTGAGGCTTAGAGAGGCTGATTCCAGAGTGCCTGCCAAAGGAGCAGGAAGGACACAGAGTCTGGCTGGGGGCAGGCTTCACAAGAGCTGAGTCTTAGCCCTCCATTCTCTTCTCACAGCCAGGCAGGGGCCATGCTGGCTGCTGGTCACCTCCTCTCCACCTCTGGCACTGGAACCTCAGAGGGCAGGGCCTGGCTCAGAGCCTTATGCCTGGTGATGGCTCTGGAGAAGGCAGTTCATTGGATGGTAGGGTGGAGAGGTGGAGGTTTTTTTTTTTATCTTTTTTGCCCCCACTCACTAATATCATGCAATGACATCCAATTGATTTTCCAGAACCTCTGCCTGGATGCTTCTTCACTGAACAGAGGAGGAAAGAAGTGCAGTGCCTTGCCTGGGCCTAGACACCAGGACCATGCTCCCTCCGCAGCCCTTACCTCACAGCCCAGCATGCCTGGGGGTCCTTTGGGGGGCTCTGAGGTCATCATTCCTGAGCTCAGGGCCCTGTGGTGGGTAACCTTGGAAGAGTCACTTTCCTGCACAACACAGTACCTACACCAGGAATGAGCAGCAGCAAGAGTGCCCTGCCCTGCCAGCAGGTATAGGTCCTCCCTGGCTTGCCAGTGACCCTGCACTTGGGCTCCTTCCAGCAGGCCTCCTCAGCCACTGTCTGTCCAGCCCTCCACCTCATTTTCAGGGTGAAAACACACACACATTTTCCAACAGATGATGGATTAGTGCACACCAGGTTCCAGTTATTGAGCTTTCTATGCCAGGCCATGGCTGTGGCATGGAGTGTGGCTGGGGTGGGGTGGGTGAAATGTCCCATTTCCTTGCAAGCTCCATAAGTGACAATTGTCATCCCATTGCATGACAGGGGTGGATAGGGGCTGAGGTGGCTGAAGTGGCTCCAGCAGGGCCTCACCAGGGGTGTCCACAGCCCAGGAAGAAGGGTAAAGAGTGGCCTTAACACTGTGCCTCCCAGTCCCTGTCCCTGTCAGGTCACCTCATGGAGGAGCCCTCTGTAATCTGCTCAGGTTTCAGCAAAAGCAGCTTGGGTTTTCTTCTGAAGACTGTGCTGCCAGCAGAATGCTGGTTTGTGTGTCAGTGTTTTATTTTTATCATCGCATTTTATTTTTTTTTAAATCAGCCCACAACCCTCTCTGCTCCTGTCAGTGGATGAAATTTTTAGCTAGCTGTCCTCTGTCTATTGTGCTAAAATGTTCTTTTCTGATCACAACCTCTCTCTACTTCTATCAGCAACTGGGGTACCTTTGTGGGAATCAGGTTGGGGCCATTTCCAGTGAATTCATCTTGAAAATTATGGTGTTCCTGAGCAGGTTGCTGTGGGTTAATTTGGTGAGTGCGGGAGGGAGCCTTGAATTTGAGGTGATGCCTATGCAGAATGAGACTTGATTCTAAGCTGGAGCTCTTGAATTGTGAGACTTGGAGACCTTTTCTAGCCTGCTTCTTCCACCTGAAGTTTTTGTCTTGGCATTTAATCATCATTGAATGGTTTCAGGGGCTGGGTCTTTATTTCTGGTGGAATGATGTTGGCTTTTTGGGTAGTGTCAAAAATAGTGCTTTAGAACTTGGAAGTGAGAAACTATGTGTTTAAAAACTGAGAATGTTCCTGTCCAATTGTATTATGATTCCAGTACCATTTGTTTAAAATTGTCAGGTAAAGGATGTTGGGTTTCCAAAATTTTTGGCTCAGAGAATTTTGAAAATGAATAAGCAGTTTTATTTCCAGTTTGGAAATTACATATTGTTTCATTCTTGAACATTTTTGTTCCTTATTAGCTTGTGCAGCCACCACATAGATCATATTATACCTCCAGCACATTTCCATCATCCTGCTCTTTCCCAGTCATTTATGCTCCACACCCACACCCACCCTGCAGTTGGTATTCTGACTTCTGTCATTTATTAGTTTTGCCCTTTCTGAGCTAAATATTAATGGCCTCATACTGTATGTTCAGCATATTGCTCATGAGATTCATCCATGATGTTTCATGTATCAGTAGTTCTCTTTTTATTGCTGTATAATATTCCATTGTATAATATATGACTGTGCTTCTGCTGATGGATATTGGTGCTTCCAATTTTTGATAATATGAATTTTGGGTCTTGAGAATATCATGAACATTACTGTGTACTCCTTGGGGAACATCTGTATGCATTTTAGAGTGGTGTAGAATTGCTGGGTCATAAGGTAGACCACAGATTACATTTTAACCAACATGGGATCTTCCTTTTCTTTGATTAACAAAATGTGTTCTTTAATGGATATAAAATTAAAGGTTGGTAAAGCATACTTTTATGAGCTTAAGACTTAAGTGATTTATTACTGAATGATTATTTCCACCTTGGGCACATCCTCGACAGTCTTCTAACAGACTGTCATTACTTGTTTCACTGTCTATTTAAAAATTTTAGAGCTGGTGATGATCTCACCCAGAAGCTTGTTGTGTAATGCCTAGCTAAGAACTGCCTTACTCAGGTGTTGATTCTTAGGAGAGACCAAACACCAAAAAGATATGACCAAAAAAATGGATTGCAGAATATCATGGGATTGCAAGTGAAAGAACTTACATTATTATTGTCATAGTACTCAAAAAAATAGAAAAACTGTATTATATGGTGCTCCTGTTTGTTAATTCTGCTGTTATGCAAAGTACCAGAAATGGATAGGCTTTTATAAAGGGGGGTTATTTGGTTAGAAATTTACAGTTCTATGGCAAATAAGAGTGTCCAAACTAAGGCATCAACAAGAAGATACCTTCACTGAAGAATGGCTGCTGGCATCTGGAACATCTCTGCCAACTGCGAAGGCACATGTTGGCATCTGCTGCTCCAAACTATACTAATAAGTTCAATTTAGTAAAAATAATCTCTCTTCTAAATTTAGTTTTTATATAAGTAAAGGGGGTGTTGGATCACTCTTACAGAAGTCATAGATTAGTAGAAATATTTTAAGTAAAGTTTTGCAGACATTCAAGGTAAGTTTGAATCTGATGACACTGTGAATACCCTCATTCGATTTTGACTCACCTGTGGTTCACCACCTGTGATTCAGCTCAACCTGTTGTTCAAACATAAAAATAAGCTATGACTTAATTGAGTGTACCCTAAATCAAAGGATCTGTAAATACTCTGTAACTTAGACTGGAGGGGTCTTCTAATCTGATATCCAGCTGCATCTTGAAGGGGCAGAAGTCCCCAGGCTTGGTAATGTATGAATTTATTTTTGCATCATAAACTTGTTCCTTTAACCTTATGTGCTCCTTTAATAAACATGTGTTGAATTTGGATTCTTGCCTTGAGTGTAAACTATTGCCTGTCCCTAAACTCTTATTTGAGTGAGAGGTTGCTAGAATGAAGTCCAAACCAACGGAATCACAATCTGATAAGGCTCAGGCCTTATCTAATGGAGATCACCAGTTTGAAGTGAAAGAGAGGAACCTGTGACAATTGGGCCTAATGTGGGGCTTGAGAGAAGAATAATTTTGATTTTAAATTTTGTACTTTGGTTAATTTATCCCTAGGAACATTATGAACAGTCAAATGCAATGGCTCAACTTTGAAATTTATATATTGAAGGATTAAAAGTGTTAGTAGAATTATCAGGAGCTAGGATTCCATGGCATCAGGATATTCTTACTGTAAGAGTTGATGCAGGGCCATGGGGAGTAGGCTGCAGGTATGCTAGGATTCAAATTGAGCTTCTGGATGGAAACAGCCACAGAGAGTGATAACTGCTCACATGTCACCAGAGGAAGTCCAGCAAATGGCTGAAGTAGCAAAGAACTTTCCCAGATGGGAGTGGAGAGGGGACAAGTGGCCCCAGGTCTCAGAAACAACTTTTACAAACCATTCCTCCAACTTAAGCTGCTGTGGTGGTGGTAAGAAAGGCTGTGGCTGAGAGGAAGGAGAGGTGGGATGTGTGCCCAGTTTTGCTTACAGGAGTTACTGAACTTTGGTGAATGCAATTGATGGCTGCTGAGCAGACTCACTCCCCCTTGTAGTGGGCACTGGAAACAGTCATCAGGTTGGTGGTGGCCAAGACCCATTGCCAGGCAAGTACTGTGGGGTCTGGGCTGACCAGCATCACTGGGAGAACTGTTGCCCCTGGGAAGCAAGGTCATCTGCAGAATCTGAGGAACTTCACCAAGACAAGTGCTTAGTGAGTAACTGCAACTTTTCAAAGTGGGCATGTGCTCTCTTAGAAAACTTTCCTTGCCAAAGGCTCCAGTTGGTGTGGGTATTTCCTGCTGGTCAGCACACTCTTGTGGCATTGAAACTTCTGCTCACAACCCCTGCTAGATAAAAAGATACAGGTACTCCCAAAATAAGACTAAACATTGTATACAGCAGTATGTTATATGGATGGATCAACTATTAAAAATCCTAATCCTCAGATGACATATTCTTCTGGTATAGGAATATTGAAAGGCAAATTTGACCCTAATTTTTCCATTATTATATAATGGAGACTACTCTTAGGGGATCATACTGCACAATATGCTGAAATAATTGCCCTAGAATTTACTGGCAAAAAAGTTATGATGGACAAAAGGCCTATTTAAATTTTTACAGACAGCATGTAATTAGCTAAAAGCCTTAATGAAGAATTGGATATTTGGATATTAATGGGTTTGTTAATAAGAAAAAAAAAACCTGCAGCATGTAAGTAAATGGAAAATTATTGCTAATTGGAAGGGAAATAAGCCCAGTATCAAAGGGACACACAAGCCAGGGCACCAGCAACAAGGTACTTCTAGTCATACTAAAGGTAACATTTTAGCAGATAAGATGGTTGTACAAAGCAGTCATATGGTAGGAAAGGTTAAAGAATTACCAAGCCTGGATAAGGAGCAGGAACAAGTTTCAGATTCAAAGTAGTCTAACACTAAGGGTTATCCTGTAAAAACACACACACACACACACACACACACACACACCAAAAAAAAAAAAAAACCCAAATATTTATATGTATATATGTATATATATACATATATGTATATATATATATTTTTTTTCTGGAAAGTGGTTATTTTATTATTGAATGAGATGAAGGGAAAAGGATTATCCCTCCAGGAATAGAAACTGGAAAATTGGCCCAAAAGGCCTACCATGCATTTGGTACAATTCATGGAGGATGTGAAGTCACCTTAATTAAAGTAAAAAAAAAAAAATACTGGTGGCCTAATATGATTAAAACAGGGAGATCTGTTGTAGCCAATTCTGAGGAATGTCAAACTAATGCCTCCTTTCAAATTTCTACTCCTCCAAAAACAATTATTCATCCTGAAAAACTTTTGAAAACTTTTACATGGATTATATTAATCCTTTACCTCATCTCATAGTTACAAACATATTCTTGTTGTTTCTGTTGATGCTGGAATGGGATATTGCTTATTCCCAACCAGGGCCCAAAATGCTAATAACAACAGTTAAATTTCTCAACTTTTCATCAGGTACTGCAGTGCCTATGATGCTGCCTTCTGATTAAGAATCAGCATTCACTTCTCCCATCTTGTGACAATGGACCAAAAACAGAGGCACATAGTTGGAGTTTAATACCCATTACCACTGCCAAAGTAGCAGAAAGGTGTAAAAGAAAATGAGTCTTAACTCTTGTATGGGTGGCCTTGAAAGTGGTATCCATTTATCTCTTTTTGTTCACCTTTCCATTAATAATATACCTTTCTCATGTATTCATCAGGCATCTCAAAAGTTAATGTTAATGTTGATTCCAGTTTACCTTTTGCAAATGTAGATGATTCTAATTTGTCCAAAGAAGAACAATTATCTTTACTGTAGGAACTCAGAGAGGAACTTACACCTGCTGCATCCTCCTCCTGTACTCCTGGCAGGATATCTTTCATTGGCCAAATGGTCCAGAAGAGGGTACAGAAGTATTCTCTCTATGTCCACATTGGAAAAAGCCTGCTAAAATTCTTACAGTATTTGATGATCATACTGTCAAGATATTGGACTCTCTTGGCTAACGAAAGGTTAGTATTGATAAGTTGAAGTCCACTGTCATTATGGAAAACTACACACCAGTCCTCAACTTCAGTATTGGATGATATGGAATAGGGGAAATATATGAATTTTTTATGAGGAAATATCCCAATATTGATCTAGAGGATCCAAGATGGGAAAATGAAAAAAATCTTGAAACCCACTGTACTGGTGAGGTTTAGATATTTTTTGTATACTTTGTGTGCCACTACTACATGAATACTTTGTTGGTTCTTGTTTGGACTAATAGTGATTGAACTTATCCTAGGGTTTATTCTATCAGCAGTCTTTAGATTGCAATGGAAAAATGTTATACATCCTCCTGGTCCAATAATCTACTGAAAGTTAACTAGTTTCACCCCCATGACTGATATTCCAGTAGCTCTCCCATAATTTCATCAAGAACTATGAGCCATCCATCCTGCTCCTAAGAATATTCCTTTAGGAATACATGTCTTCAACAAGGTAGGTTTTGGGAAACATACCCTAAGACTATCAATCAAAAGAAACAAATTTTAGGTATCTCACAAATCCTCTTGATAGATACCTCTAGTTGGGCACCAGATAACCAGATATACCACTCAAGGGCAAAAAGTCTTGACTCAGTTAATTGATGATGAATTTGCCCAATTGCAAGAAATTGTCTTGCCTTTTACTTTACCTCCAGATCACTCAGGAACAATATCAACAGAAAAGGTGTTTTCAAGAATTTGGGCATTGTTATTTGAAGATACTGGCTCAGAAAGAACTTCACCATCTTCTGAAATTATCCAATATCATTGCCTCTTACCTCCATATAGTGTCGTCTCTAATACCACCAAATTTAATGCCTGGATATTTTGCATTCAACCACAGGTAATGATACCAAAATATTGAAATATTGCTGATGAAAATTATGCATCTACTGGTGCATATAGTGATACTAATGATTTAGATATAAGCAATAGCAAACTCTTCAAATTTTTAGTTTTTATATAAGTAAAAGTTGTGATATGCTGTTGTTACAGAATTCATAGCTTAATTAGTAGAAATAATTTCAGTAAAGTTTACAAACATTCAAGTTTATGTTTGAATCTCTGATAATGCTGTGAATACCCTCCTTTGTTTTGAACTCACACTTGGTTCACCATCTGTAGTTAACCACCTGTGGTTCAAACATAAAAATAGAATATGATTTAGTTGAATGTATACTAAATCAAGGGCTCTATAAATACACTGTAACTTAGACCAGTGAGGTCTTCTGATCTCATATCCAGCTGCATCTGGAAGGGAAAGAAGTCCCCAGGCTTGGTAATGTGTCAATTTTTATATTGTAAACTTGTTCCTTTAATCTTCTGTTCTCCTTTTGTAAATATGTGTTGGATTTAAATAGCTGCTCTGAGTGATCTACTGTCTGTCTCTATACTCTTATTTGAGTGGAAAGTTGCTTGAATGAAGCTCAAACCAACTGAATCACAACCTGATAAGTCTCAGGCCTTCTCTAATGAAGATCAGAGGTTTGAGGTGTAAAGAGAGGAATCCATGACACCAATGCACCTACTCTAGATATTGCTGAATTTCACATCATCCATGTGAGCCTTGGACACTCTGGGAAATTCAGTGGCCCTTACTACCCTGGCCCAGACAGTGCTGTCCAAATACAGCCCAGAAACACTACGGGACTTGTGGTAATAGGTAAGAGGGAGAAATTCTCTATTTTCTTTTTGATGAACCAATCCTCAGGAGAGTCTTAGAAACAACCTTATATCATTAGGGACAATGACAACATTTCTTAGCTCACTAGTTCAAAAGAGGCATATTACAATTTAGGTGGGTAGAAGAAAGTGGAAGCCCCTTCAGCAACTCCCTTCCTAAAACAATAACATATTTTCTGTTGTGGTTATTTGTAAATCAGAGCTGGATCATGGTCCATGTCATCTAAATCCTCATAATCTACTCAATTTCCACAACTCATCCAGATGTGAATCAGACTTGGCATCTCACTGTTAGGCAACTCCAGTGTATGCAACTCAATAGTCTAGCTGTGGAAGACACTAAATGCAGAGAAATGTTTGGATGAAATTAATGCTTGGATAAAGAATGGAAGAGAGAAGGAGGAAGTAGAAGAGGGAATTATGGGGAAAATGCTTGTATTTGTACCCTCAGGCTCAGAATCCAGGAATGGCCTGACCGTCTCCTTTGTCTGCCTTGTCACCATTATCTTCCTCCTCATTCTCTTGGCCTTGTTACCAACACACCCAATGCATTGAATTTGAGAGAACATAAGAAGCTGAGATCCAGAATTCAGGGTGAGGACTCACTTTAGGACTGATTGACTGTCATGTTTACTTTTGCAGAAGAACTTCATGGATGGATTGCTAAAAGGCATAAAGATGCAGTTCACTGTCCCAACTACTGACATCAACCAAGCACATGGTGGTAGATGGATCCCAAAGCTTAGCTGACAATTCAGACTTCTCAGGCTCATTCACTCTCAAGTCCATTTACAGAGTCCCAAGCCTCTTTCTGTGTCCATGTCACAGAATCCACAGCTCTGGACAGAGCCCTGAATATGTAATGTGTAAGTGAGATGGTTGGGAAAAATTTCCATGTCCAGGATGAGCTGGGGAGGTAGAAATTGAGCCCCTGGGTGAGGGGATATTGACAAAGCTTATCTTTTCCTCTCCAGCCTTCTGATGCTGTCATGGGAAACCAGAAACATTTGCTACATATGTGAGTTCTAAGACTTTCTGCCATGACTCCCCACCCTGAGGATGTCCAAAATTCTTTAGTGCAATTGCCTTTTCCCCAAGATCAAGAGTCTGAGTTCATTAATTTATGCCATATCTTTCTTCTAACTTTCTCCCCCATTTAAAAAATACTCATAGAGCTACTAAATGGTTGGTGAAAAGGACAGGTAATGTGCCACTAAACTGATGTGCAAAAGTCATTCAGTCTTTTTAAGTCCAACAGATCTTATCTCTTAAAGAATGGTTGGACCAGATTACAGTGACTGTCAACTTGGGAAAATTTTTCTCTCCTAGGAAACATCTGGCAATGTCTGGAGAAATTTTTGATTATCACACTGGGGATGGTGATTGATACAGTCATCTAGATGGCAGAGACCCGTGATGCTGCTAAGTATCATACAATATGGAGAAAAAATAATCTCCGTCTCTGACAGAAATATCCCACTGTCAAATGTCAACAGTGCCAATGTTGAAAAAACCTGGGCTAGAATATACCCAACTCTGCACCTATTTCTTTTAACAACCCCATCACTTCCCCCAAAGGCACAAACTTCCCAGGAAACTGAGAATGAAAATTCTCTAGGAATGACCTATGCCTGGCTGAACAATGAAGCCTTGGGCCAGGAACAGGAGGGAAGTAACAGGAAACCCCAGGAACCCACAGTGTATGCAGTGATATCATTGAAATGATGGAGTATGTGGGAAGGTGGTATAAAGGCAATACCTGGAAAACTGGTCCATTTTGTGAGAAAGATAAACTGATGAGCAATCATTTGAAGGAGATAATTCCCTAAAGGCTTATCTTTCTGAATAAAGGGGGAGGGTTGGGCCCAGCTCAACAAGCTGTCCTCCCTCACAGAATTCAGACCACAGGACCTGGGGAGAAAGAAAACAAAAACAAAACAGAAACAGCTTAAGTTTTTCTTCTGACTCACCCTGAGACCCTGGTGGGGACAGGGTCTGCTGAGAATTAGAAGCATCACACCTCTTTAGGCTGGTGGTGAGCTGTGAGCTGAGGAGAATTATGTGCTGGGAAGGATAAGAAAGGCACAGAGTCTAGAGTCCTAAAATGAAACTCTTTCAATCTTCTGGGTCTCATTTTCAGGGAAACTTTATACTGAACACACCCTCCTTCTGAGAACTGGGACTGTCTGGTCTGGGAAAATCTGATTGGAGTACTCAAGGAAACCAGATGCCTAGACAGCAAAAATTACAAGTAACACTAGGAAAATGAAGATATGGCCCAGCCAAAGGAAAAACTTACACTTCAAATGAGATATAGGAGTTCAAAGAAATATGCTAAATAAATTCAAAATGAAATCAATGAGTTGAGGGAAGATATGGCAAAAGATATGAAGGATATAAAGAAGACATTGGGAAAACATAAGGAAGAACTCAAGTTTTGAGATAACAATTGGCAGAGCTTATGGAAATGGAATGCAAAATACAAGAGATAAAAAAATGGAGACATAAAACAGCAAATTTGAAGATGTAGTAGAAAAGATTTATGAACTAGAATACAATACATCTGAAATCCTACACACAAAACAACAGATGGAGAATAGAAAGGAAAATATAAGCAGGTACTCAGGTAATTGAAGGGCAACATGAAGTGCAGGAATATACATATCATGGGGTTTCAGAAGTGGAAGAGAAGGAAAGGTGGCAGAAAGACTAATTGATGAAATACTCACTGAAAATTTCCCAACTCTTGTGAAAGACATAAAATTATGGATCTAAGAAGTGCAGCATGCTCCAAACAGATATATCTGAATAGACCTACTCCAATGTGGCCTAAGCATACATTGATAAATAGAATTAAGTGTGTTATTCTTCTCCTCTTCCTATTTCTTTGTGGAAGACATAGAAATGTCCTCATATAGATTGTGGTGATATTACTAAATATCAAAGACAAAAAGAGAATTCTGATAGCAGCAAGAGAAAAGCAATCCATCACATACAAGGGAAGCTTGACAAGACTAGGTATAGATTTCTCAATAGAAACCATGGAGACAAGAAAGCAATGGTATGATATATTTAAGATACTGAAAGAGAAAAACTACCAAACAAGAATTCTATGTCCAGTAAAAGTGTCCTTCAAACATGGGAGACAATTTAAATATTTTAGACAGACACTGAGAGAGTTTGTGAACAAGATACCTGATGTACAAGAAATACTAAAGGGAGCACTACAAGGAGATAGGAAAAGCAGGAGGGAGAGGTTTGGTGAATAGTGTAGAAAGAACACTAACAGTATTGGTAAAAAGAGAAAAAAAATGACATTAAATCCAAAGACAACACAGAGACAGTAGACATTACATTGAGTGAAATTAGCCAAAAAAAGTATGCATACTGTATGATGTGGCTAATATGAACTAAAATTGATGAGCTAAATTTGAGAGCTTAAATTGAGAACACAGGCTATCAGAATATAGAAAGAGGTTAGAGATTTGGCATTTGATGCTGAAGGAGTACAGAAGTTTCAACAGGATTGACTGTATAGATACAGAAATGGGTAGCACAATACTGTGTGATGGTAGCACAATGCTATAAGTGCTTTTGAATAAAGTTGAGTTGGAGTATGACTGAAAGAGGAAGGCTAGGGACAAGTATGCTACCAGAAGGAAACATAGAATGTAAAGACAGGGATTATGTAACTTAGCAAAACCTAGAGTGGTCAATGTTGGTGATTAAATGCACAAATATAAGAATATTTTTACATGAGAGAGAACAAATGAATGTCAACATTGCAAAGTATAGAAAATTGTATGACATAGGGGAAAGGTACAACCAAGGTAAACTACAGTCTATTGTAAGATGCTCCCATTACTTGTAAAAAAGGCAATCTAAGAAAGTTAAATGCCTATAAGAGAGGGATATTAGGGTGTGGTATGGGATTCTTGGTGGTGGCACTGTCTGGCCTTTCCACTGTATTCTATTTTATTTTTAATTTTCTTCTTTTATTTTAATGTTATTCTCTTCTTCCTATTTCTTTGTGGAAGACATAGAAATATCCTCATATAGATCATGGTGATAAGTTCAGAACTATTTGATTATACTACAAATCACTTATTGTTTACTTAGGATGGATTGTATGGTGTGTGAATAAAATTGTTTAAAAATAAGCAGAAGGATATAGTGCTGGAGAAAATATGGAGAGAGAGATCTTCCTATTCCCTGTTGGTAGGAAATTATAATGGTGCAGCACATCTGGAAGACTGTGGTGGTTCCACAGGCAGCTAAGAATGGGTTTGCCATATGGTCCTGCAACCCTATTATTGGGCATGTACTTGGAAGAACTGAGAGTAGGGACACAATGGACATTTGAACACTGGTGTTTATGGCAGCAATATTCACAATTTTCAGTGGATGGAGGTGTCCTAGGAGTTTATTGATTGATAAATGGAATGGTGAACTGTGCTATATACATACAATGGAATACTGAGCAGCTGCAAGAAGGTATGAAGTTGTGAGGTATGCAACTAGGTGAATGGAACTTGAGGGCAGTATGTTGAGTGACAAAAACTAGAATCCAAAAGACAAACATAACACCTCACTAATGTAGACTAACTATAATGTGCAGACTGAGAATTGAATTTGAGAGCATAGATTATCAAGGGAAGACTTATTAAGGGTCCCTAGATTGTAAGCTCTTACAGCAGTCACATCCATTCATGCGTTCTAATGGTTATTTCTAAATTCTGAGAGTTTGAGTTGTTTTATGTATATCCTGGTCAGTCCCCATAACTTTGGGCATTTGTGTGACACCTGAGACTCAGAGCAAGTTTGGCACCTATGAATATCAGCATTACCCCATACCCACATGTTAAAAAAGCTGAAAAAGAGATCAAACTTCAATTAGATATATGTACAAACTGGACTTGTTTGGGATGAAGGTAAATCAGAATAAAGGGTAAACAATGATATTGGCTGTGATTTAAAACTTCAACTTCTATGTGAGAACAAAAGAAAATATGATTATTTGGTGTAAAATCTCATTTTATGTGGCACACTATATAATTTAACTAGTATGGTCAGTTTATTGAAAAACCATAATTACATGGGACCTTGAACAGGGAGTGAGATCTGGCCAGTTTGTACATGGTACTATGAAACTCCAATAAATCCCAAAGTAATTTGGGCAGAGAATATAAAGTATCTGCAAAGCAAACTTGAGGGACTGGGGAAAAATTTGGAAGTATTAAACTTTACCACCTGAGGAATTCTTGATATTCTCACAAGCGTTGGGGACTACCAGTTTAGTATGCTGAGCCATTGATATTATGGCTTTCTCTTATGTAGCTTGTTACTTCAAAGAAGATGGTAAGTCTATTTAACATTGTGCCTGAGTCACCCCCAGAGAACTTCTTTTGTTTCTCAGAGGTGGCCTCTCTCTAAGCCAACTCTGTAGGTAAGCTCACTGCCCTCCCCATTCTGTGGGACATGCCCCTCAAGAATGTAAATTTCCCTGGAAACATGGGATGTAACTCCTGGGGATGAGCCTTGACATGGCATCATAGGATTATAAAGGACTTCTGGTCCAAAATGGGGAAGAGCAATGAAACCAAATGCAATTTCAGTTGCTGGAAGATTCAAACGGCTTTGAAAGAGCATTCTAGAGGTTATTATGCATTATAGCATTATATAAATTTCCTTTTTAGTTTTTAGTTTATTAGAATAACCAGATGGGAATATTGGAAAGTGTTGAATTGCAGCCCAGTAGCCATGATTATTGAAGACGATCTTATAACTATACAGCTTACATTGTGTGACCACTTGATTGCGAAAATATTGTGGATCACACTCCCTTCATCCAGTGTATGGAGAGATGAGTAGAAAAAAGGGAACTAAAAGTAAATGAATAATAGGTATAGAAGGGAAATGAGATGTTTTGGGTGTTGTTTTTATTTTTGCTGTTATTTTTATTTTAATTCTTATTTTTATTATGTTTTGGAGTAATGAAAATGTTCAAAAGTTGATTATGCTGATGAATGAGCAACAGTATGATGATACTGTGAACAATTGTACATTTCAGATGATTGTATGGTATGTGAATAGATCCCAGTAAAATGGCATTAAAAGAAAACTTAATCTGAACACTTATAGATGTCTGCTTCATGGAAGCACATAGGAGTCCAAAATATTACAGTTTTGGCAGGAGAAGACAAACTCTGATGACCTATACTCTTCAGGCAGGTCAATAAATACCAAAAGTGGCCAGAGATGGAATGGGCAAAGATAAATCAATGTGAATAAAATAAGGTTTTCAGTGAGTTGTCAAAACCTATTGATAAGTAGAGCTTCATTCATGAATGCTTTCAACTTTATTTCTCTTTATATACGCCATACACCCAGGTTGAGAGACTTCCGTCTTATATAAACCAGATGAAAAACAAATGCTAAGATTACATATTGCTCTGCAACTATCTTTTGACTGAAAGGACTCATGAAATTCACCATCTCCTTGATTCTGTGGGAGAATGACTCTAGGAAGATTCAGGAAAGGAAATCCCAGGAAGAAGTTCTATGTTTCCTAGGAATTGGATTTCCACTTTCAATAGTCAGTTATGGATTGCTTTCTCTGAAATCTTTCAGCAGGTTCTGGGTTTCAGCATCAGATTCACCTAACTTCAACCTGAGGTAAAAATAAATAAAAATAAACTTTTCTGTGTCTCTGTTGTTTTGAGGAGATTCATTTCAAACGCCAAGTAACTGTAGGTCTCATGTGTTAGGCTTCACAGAGAAGGCACACATTTGATAATGCTATGCTATAAGGTAGGGTTCCATATTGATTTCAAATGGGAATAAATATAACAGCACATTAACAAAATGATGGTTTAAGGCTACAATGTGGCTTTGGCTGCTTGGATGATTAACATATTAGATTTGGAGTGAATGATGAAATTGCTGAATCAATACCAGGAAGTTCTAATGCATACCTAGTTGACAATGTACTTTTACAACTTCTACTCAGGTGGAAACAGAAGTGCCAGGTAAACAGATGAAACATACACACTTGAACACAGCCAGCCAGGCCAGCTTTTCCAACCTTGGCCAAAAGATACTGTCCCCCCATCACCATTTATCTGACCTGAGCTAGCATCAACCTCAGTACTAGGATTTAACTTGTGGTAGCCTCATTCAACTGAGAACATGGGGAGATAGAGTTGGGGGAGAGAGAAAGAAAAACTACAGAAAAATATGCTTTAAGAATAATAGACCAAGGAGATTAGCTTCCATGTGTCTCGGTATTATTGTAGACCTCACCATTAGCATATTAACTATAGTTTTAATCTTGTTTGAATCATGAGTTCCATGCAACTTTAAGCTAGCTTGAGCAGCTACCTTGTAATATCTTGTAATGTCAAAATAACTAACTTAAATAATGGAAAAATAGTGTCAACATCTTAAACATGATCCTTCAAGATCAAATGTAATTCTATCTATTCATGAGTATTAGAAGTTGGTCATGGTTGGTGTAAGGGGAGAAAAATTAGGAGTTCTCTCAGGTGGTTCTAGGTTCAGTCAAAAGTCTTGAAGGAATGGGAAATGGAGCACAAAGGACCACATCAGAAGACTTATGTGTGTTGTACTAAGAATGAGGTATGGTGATAGTGTCCTTCAAGTAAGAGAAAAGGACTGCTCTCTGAGAAATGGCTGACTTCACTCACCCCACCCACCACCATCAGGAAAAATCATCTCCTGTTTTGTTCTTTGTATCTTCCAAATATTCTACAAGTCTGAATTACTCTTCTAATCATGGGGAAAATACTTTAAAATCACAGTGTGATAGTGTGACAAAGCTGCATGAACACAGAAGGAGAATACACAGGCCAGTGGGTGAGGGAAAGCTTCTTGGAGGAGACGTCCCCTAAGTCAAGCATAGAAAGCAAGAAAAGACCATTACTTTCAATGCAAGATTCCTTAGCAGAAATGGTCTAATCATGGGGCTAGAAACAAGACTTGAGCAAACCCAAATATCTCCTGGCTAACACTAGTACAGCATTTGATTAGGGAAGACATCCCAAGAGAAATGTAAGCTGTTTGAAAAGATCCTGTTACTAAAACTTGGACATAAGAAGAATGACAAATGGACTGAACACAACAGCTTAATTCTAAGCATGCATGAGTTTGGCTCCCTTGAATACATTTTTTAGCACATACTATTTTTCACATTCTTATATATGGATATCATTCCTACCATATGAATAAAGATCAACTGACATTTATTGCTTGCTGAAGAACAGGTTAGAAGCAATCAGCACCATCATTCCTGGCACAGGGTTGAGAGGAGTGAGTCACAGAATCCTAGATTCTGGCTCAAGTCTCTCATCCAACCCCCCTCCCAAGGCTCACCCCTGGGGACTAATTACAAACAACTGCTTAAGAGTTTTTACTCCAAACACAAAAAATGAGATGTGACAAATTGCCAAACAGAAGGAATACAAGAACAACAGAGCAAAATGACCAGATCTTAAACCCTGCTTGGAATTCAAAATCCCCAAACAGCTTTGGATTCATACAGCTGAGCTCTCAGAATGTGTGGGTCAAATGTTGGGGGAGAGATGGACCAAGGGTCATGTCTGTTCTAGTTGGACCAGTCAGTATATGGGCCTGGGAGCCCTGAGGCAGTGTGTGAATGGTAATACTACATTTTCTCCACTTAGAGTCCAGCTCCATTTGGGAGAATTTGTGGAAAGGCTTATTGGTCTGAGTGGTTTCTTTATTGGCGGATTTACTAATTCAAGATATTTTAAGGCAATGAAAATATAATAGGAAACCTGTGGCATATTAAGAGTTAGCTACTCTCTTGGAAGTACAGTAAGTGAACACTTTGAACATAAAGTGTGTGATCAATATGTGGAGAGAGAGGATCAAGATGAGGAAATCTTAACCAGAAAGAGACAAGAGAAGAGAATTTTCAGTGTAAACATTTAAAAGCCCTGCATTCCTCTGATAATGAACTCCAGCTACAAACCACAAGTGATAACTGTCTTTTGCTTTATTAAAAATAAAAGATGGGGATGTCTAGACAAGAAAAATTTTAGAGATCATGGCTTAGATGTTCTTGTGTGGGAAGACATAAAACCACATGCATTTTTTTTTTCACTTTCCTGCTTTTCCACAACCAAAATTAAAGAGGGGAAAGCTGGTTGAAAAAATTGTCTGGGACCCAGGGCCTTTTCCAAAGAAAGGATAAGCAGGGCCTCAACATGAATCAAAGGTTCTCATCTCCTTTGAAATGCAGGGAGGATATCTGTATCTTATTCTTTTTTACTGCCCACCTCACCCTGTTGCACCATAGCACTGTAGTAGCCACAGAGAAGCCACTCAATAAATACTAGGGGAAATGAGTTGAATTACAAAAAAAAAAAAAAAAAAAGAAAAGAAAAAGAAAAAAGAAAAGGACTATAGTTAACTTAAAGGGCTTTCTAGAAGGATATTGAGGTAGCTGACAGAATTAAAGAGTTAAATAATTAAGAAAGGGTAAGGTTGGGAGTCCTCTGAATTTCTAGGATCCATGAGATTCTAAGACCCAGGAAAGAGTATCTGACAGCAGGTCTAAGGAAATAGCCCCACTGTAATCTTTGTGATGGTAGCATACTGTGACTGAGAGATAAAATAAAAAAGTGATAGGAAAGGAAATAAAACAACTCCAAGCCTCTAATATCCACAAGATAACTTAGCATCTGAGATTCATGTTAAATAAATACATGATCTATGTTTCTTCTAGATTGTGGTGGTTTTTCTAAGCCATCTAGGGTAGGTATCATATATGAATTTTTAAAGGTGTAAACAGACTAATGGATAAACAAAATGTGATATATCTGTATAATGGATTATTCAGCTGTAAAAGGTCTGAAGTTCTGTTCCATGCTGCAACATGAATGAACCTTGAAGACCATGCTGAGTGAAATTAGGCAGTCATGAAAGGATAAATACTTTATAATTTTACTTATGAAATATCTAAAATAAGAAAATTCAGAGACAGAAATAGATTAGATATTACCTGGGGCTGTGATGAGTAGGGGAAGGGGAGTTTTGATTAATGGGTATGGAGTTGGGGTTGATAAAAATTTTGGTATTGGAAGAAGGTGATGGTAGCACACCATTATGAACATAGTGCAACTGCATTGTACACTTAGTGGTTAAAATGCAAAGTTATGTTCTATTTGTTGCCACAATACAAACAAAGAAGCCCCCCATACTATGAAGGCTTATTGTTCTTCATAACTATGGCAACAAGGAAATAGAACTCAATGATATCTTGTTCCATTGAGCAAGTAGAAGACACCCAGTGACAGCTTCACATCCTGACAACATGTCTGTAAACCTGATATCAATTTGCCAGGCCTCTGTAACCAACACAGACATAGAATACAGTCTTACCCCACGAAGCACTATTTGAGGTCAGCGATTTGATTATCCCACAGAGATAACATCTGACCACCATAGATCTTCCTACTTAATAAGCCATCAATCCAACATATTAAATTTCCTTCCCATTTTGGGTCTCAGTTTACTCACTGAGAAACACATTAGTGATAAAAATTTTAAAGTTACAGAATGTTTTACCCCCCCCCCCCAGTTAATCCTCATATGAAAAGAAAAACAATCACTGATCATGGTCATAACGAGGGGAACACATGTGTTTGGACCTTCATTCAATCCTCAAGTCCTTATGAGGGGTGTATCATATCTTTTAACAGATGAGAAAAAGATTTTAAACAGCCAAAGGTGGCATTGGTAGAGGCAGAGCCACAATTTGAGACCAAATTTTCTCAAACTGAGTCTCTGCTAGTATTCTAGTGGAATAAAGAGTGAGTCAATGGGGTCTCATGATTGATCATCTCCAAGCCACCAAATAGGGAACTTCCTGAAGGGAGGTCTCTCAAACCCCAAGACTACTGGGAGATGGGCAACTGGGTGCTCATGAAAGGTCCTTTCCTGGAAGGATGATGCTATGGGCTGCTATCCTGAATCAGCACACAGGAAACATGAGCTATGAACAAACTTTTCCTGATAGAAGATGACCCCCAGACTCTGGGAGTTTCATTGGACTGAGGGATGTTGTCTATGGTTGCCTGGATTGTTCACTGCTCAAGGCCTGTGGTGACTAAACTCCAGTCCATATTATATTCTGGGTAATAGTCTGTACAATCAGAATAAGGGACCCTTATTTACTAATTCACACTGAAGTACTATATGGGCTTGTGGCAGCTGTTTAAATGATGAATTTTTGATGATGGTGAGATATACCTGAGATACTGAAGGTTACATTTTGGGTGTCTGAAGACCTCACACAATGGGGAAACCACATCATTCTGGTCAGTGTCTTGAAGGGTCACATGAGCCAGTCTCTTGAACACTGAATGTGAGGCAGATGTTCTTATAAGCATCTAGAGAGGACATATATTTGAGGCTAGGGAAAGTAAAACAAATGAAGTTTTGATATTATGTACCTATAATGTGTAAAAATTGAAACAAGGGTCTGCACTGTTTAATCTTTACAAGAACAGAAGCTCTAATTATTTTAGTAATCTCAAGTTTTGCAAAAGAAATGCAAATCATAAGCAGTTATTTCAAAGAAAAACTGTTCTTCTATGGCTTTTTGAAAAGGGCAAGGAATGGAATATCTCTTTTTCCCTGAAGTCTTATCAATGGGCCCTTTTCATGAACACTGTTTTCTGCAGAATATTTTATGACTGCAAGGAATTTTCTTGCACTTGAAATCAGGATCACATGGCAAACATAACCCTAAGTAGACAAGAGTTCTATTTCTCTACACCAAAGAATAAAAATACAAGAGGATACCTGCAGCTGGAGATGGTCTCAATGAAAGGGGATTTCATTGATATCTAAGGTAACTTCTATGAGCCAATTGTGTTTAGATCCTCCTTTCCAACCAACATAAACTTAAGTGCCTTTCCCAGCACATTACCTACACAAAGATTAGGTCCATGAACTCCCCATTACATGTTGGCTTATGTGGACAAATCCCATTTTGTTCTGAAAGTATTTAAGTATGTAATTACCTTATTATGCTTTTTTCTCAGACTCACCCTTCCTTAACAACTTCAACTGTTTGTTTTTGTGTGTGTGTGTGTGGTCATTTTCAGATACACATATACCCAATTCAAGTGAAAGTCCCCTTTTACTACTCAGTCTTCAGGTTAGCCCAGCATGCTCTTGCCCTCTCTACACTGGTGCTTCTTGATTAAATATGAGTTTGCAATCCAAGGAACATTACACAATAAATGGAGACATTTCTTGGTTGTCACAACTGGCAATGGGATTGTATCAAGGAGGTGCTGCTATTAATATCTAGGGGACAGAATCAAGGGATACTGTTAAAACATCTTAGAATGTATGGTACAGTTCCCACAACAAACTATCCAGACAAAAATATCAATAGAACTTGAGAATCACCACCTTTACATAAAATCTTATGGTGCTCATGATAGAGTTAAAACTGTCTTCAGAATTTTGATGGACTTTATAGTGTTTTGTGGACAAACTATATTTCATATTGCATTAATTTATATAATTCTCCCACTAGAAAAATTTAAGGTTGGGAACCATCTCAATTACTTATGTCCTGAGAATCTGGAGGGAGTCCAGGCAAGGTATTCAAATACTGCTCCAAAATTGAAAATGCAGTAAACTTGGTCATGCCTTATAGGATTTGAATCTGGGGATTTGCTTCTACTTACACCACCTTCTGGAGATTATAGGTGGCAGAGTTCATGTTTTCACAGAGTATTCTCACTGATGAATTACTCAGGAAATTTTCACTGATGTTGAGAAATAACAGATAATTGTTTGCATTAAACATGGAGCAAAGGCCCATCCAGAAAGGAAGAATTTGCTGATCATTCTGGGCACAGCAGGGGAGAGAGGATGGAGAAAGTTTACCAAATATTGCTGGAGAAGAAGCCAACATTTGTCACATCATGGTGAAAACATTTAGGGTTTCTTTAAGTTGGATGAATAACACATGTAACACTACAACTCATTATGCCAGATATATCACTGGAGAAAGAACATACTTCTCTAAACAACAGACTGACTTACAATAAGTTAAAATTCTAAGCACATGATTCTCAAAAGATTGAGACCAATATACATAGCATTAGGGGATATTTGAATACCAAATAGTATATACATTAAAATTATGTTTGACAACTTCTCAAGCTGGTTTACAACTATAATTGTTGACCTAAAATGATATTCACTAAAGCTTGAGAAAATATGAAGTAGTTATATATTCATATATTCATCTACACAGCTCCCTCAAAAAGTATATGCTTTCTTCTGTTGTTTATTTCTGAGTGGTAGGAGTTCTGTGGGTCACCCATGGTTTCTTTATATTTGTCAGGCTTGCCTTAGTTTTCTATATGTGTATATGAAACATGTTGAGGCATTTGCAAATACTGATCAGCTCAAAGGAAATGAGACAGTTCTCAAAACATCTGGTTCAAAGCCCCCTTTCCTAATTGTGACATCATGGCTCTCACTTTGAGTATTAAGCAGGCAGAAAGTCCAGAAAGAGGGAGAATTCTGACCTCAAGTCACAGGGAACAGGATACTCTGGTTTCCTACTATGGGAAAGTGGCAGGAGGCTGAAGATGGGAGAACCAGGAGAGTAATTGGATTACCTCTTAACAAGAGAAGTTGATTCTGATTCTATCATTCTCCAGAAATATTCTTTTTTCTACATGCAGTGAAATTATCTGCAAATTTTGACAATGGTTGAGGAAGATGAAGAGTGTACATCCATTTTATTTTTCAAATACAGGTGCATTTCCTTAAAGTGTCCCATTACATTCTTCATAAACTCTTCTTGAGATTCATAGAAGCAGTAAAATATTTCCTTCATACCCATCATTGAAGGAAAGGGTTTTTTTCTCATTGGTTTTCCTTTGCATTTCAGCAATACTGTTTGACGTCCATTGACAACTGGCAGTTGAAAGTTGTCTCCAGCTCCTTGGTTCTCTTTTCATTCAAGAGGCTAAATAAGAAGTATCTCACTTGGGTCAGGATTGTGTTCTTTAAACTTTCTTCCTTGCATGAAAGTTTCTCCACTTCCCAAATATCCCACCTTAAGCTCTTCCCATTTTCTCTCTCCTTTCTCCAAAGAACATAAAACAGTGGCAAGAAACTGCTGGGCACTGAGGTGGGTGAAGCTGTAGCAGCCTTCACATATTTGCCTTTCTGAAGGATATTCTTGTCCAGGAAGGGACAGAGAGCACCCTCATCTACCCCAAGCCCCTGAGGTCTTCTCCATCAGACAATGCTATCTGTGTGCAAATGCTCTGAGAAGCCAGGAAACACAGAGCCTTCACTGGACCTTGTAGCTACTGATAGGGACAGGAGATAAGTGCAGGTATGAACTGTCTGCAGAGGAAATGCAGGAACATCAATATGGTAGTCTGTCAATTTGGGATGGGGTCCTCTCCCCTCTCCATCTGCAGTGTCAGAAAGAACAGTCCAGCACACCATGTTGAACAAGGCTGCATTGCTCCTGATCAGATCAAAAGTTTGTAGGGCTTGATCTTCTTCTTTGAAATGTTTCATGAAATATGTCTTCCTGTCTACCTCTAAGAACCCTCAGTTTCTATGATGAGCAGCTGCTTGAACAAGAGCTGGAGCTCTCTCAGAACCCAGGGTCATATGGTGATCAGTAGAGTTGCCATGGGGAACATTTATTTCCTTAGCAAACTACCCAAGGGGATGGGCACTGGTTTCTGTTTCTTCCAGTCATCACATATATCGTGATAAAAAGCCCCAGTGGAATCTCAGCTCATTGACATCAATGATGAACAGGACTTTCCGTGGTTGTGTTAGGATTTCTGGAATGGCATCTTGCAGTTCAGACCGGTCCTTGAAAATGAGCTCAGCCAAAGTGCATGTCCCCACCTGGTTGAGTTCTTTGTAGCAGAGATAGAAAGTATATTTGAATGTCTGGCTGATATTGTCCTCTGCCCAGTTCAGCACCAACTTCTTGGTCAGCATGGTTTTCCCTAAACCAGCAGACCCTTGAATCACCACTGTGTATGGAAAAGGCCCTTCAAGAATTTTAGGATTAAAGAATGGGATCAGCCTCTCATATATCTGGGTAACAATAGCGAAGTTCTCTCTGGCTCCAGGCCATAATTAGTTCTTCCAGATTTGCCATAACTTCTTCAATATACTTCTATATTTGTATTCTCTACCTTCAGTAATAGGAAGAAAGGGACAGACAGGTTATATTCAGGTATTCACCGGGAAAGAAGATACTTTGTGTTAGGTAATAAAGGGATTAAGGAACAGTTTATAAAAAAAAACAACTTTAACACCAAGCTTACTCCAGGAAGACATGATACAAAACTGACTTTTGTTTTTGCAAACTGTTTTTTTGCTTCTCCCAAGTTTTTCACATTTTTTCACTGTACTTGTGAATACTCTGCATTATACAGAATAGAGTAAGCTTGATGAAAAAATAGTTGTCCTTGTATTATGAGGAGATTGATAAAGAGGTTCCAAAAGGAGTTCAGAGTGTAGTCTGAATTCTTTGTTCAGATTATTTGTCAGCAAATACAACAGCAGAATTCATGGAGATGAAGAGGCAGATAAAACCCTAGATCAACTTAAATGACTACATTTTAGAGCCATGAAAAGAACTACTTTAGCCTGACTACTCATCTATCTTTTCCCTGGATTTGAACAAATGCTAAGAGAGCAGGAAGTTGATCACTCACAATAATTTCAGTTATTGTTGCTTAAATATTTGAGTAAATGTATTAACATTTGTTCTGGTTTGCTAATGCTGCTGTTATGCAAAACACCAGAAATGGATTGGCTTTTATAAAGGGGGTTTATTTGGTTATAAAGTTACAGTCTTAAGGTCATTAAGTAACAAAGGTAAAGCAACAACTATTGTGTATCCTCACTGAAGAATGTCCATTGGCATCTGGAAAACCTCTGCAAGCTGGGAAGGCATGTGGCTGGTATCCGCTTTCTCCCAGGTGGTGTTTCAAAATGGCATTTTCCAAAATGTTACTTTTGGGTTGTTTTCTCCTCTGTTAGCAGCTACTGCTCTTCAAAATGTCACTCTCAGTTGTTCTAGGTTCTCCTTCTGTGAACTTCTTTATATGATTCCAGTGATCCAATTAACATCCTCCCTGAATGTGTGACATAATACCTCAATGAAAATTATCCAATCATGTTTCACTGACAGTTGATTGAGTCACACTTTCATGGAAACACCCAATGAAAGGATTCCAATCTAATCAATACTAATACATCTGCCCCTACAAGATAGCATTAAAGAACATGACATGGTGTTTTGGAGGATACAATACATCCAGTCTGGCACATTCCACCCCCTGGATCCCAAAATGACATGATCTTTCCATATATAAAATACATTCATGCATCACAATATCACAGAATCTTATATCATTTCAGTAACAATAGTTAAGTACAAGATCCCATCAAATCAGTTACAGGCATGATCTGTCCTAAAGTAAAATTCCCTCTGGCTGTGGACCTGTGAAACTCAGAACAAATGATCTGCTTCCAATATACAAAGGAGGGGCAGTCAGAGAATAAACATTCCCACTGTCATAAGGAGAAACTGAAAGAAAAACAGGGTTTAAGGGACCAAAACAGTTCCTAAAACCCCCAGGGTAAACTTCATTTGATTTCAAAGTCTGCAAGTCATTTACAGAATGACAATGCATCCTTGGGGCTTGAGAGAGTGGGAGTACTCCCCTTTCAAAGGGTCTTTGTGGCAGCCCTTTTCTCTCCAAACAATGGGGTATGCTCCCCAACATATGCATTGAGGAGACCACTATCTTCTCAGCCCCACCCTCCTCAAACATTGGAGTTCCACCTGACTCTGCCCCTCGGGGGCAATGGCTCTCCCTTCTCTGAATATTAGGGTGGCAGCCAGGCTTCTCCAATCCCCAGGGAATGTACTCCACCCTCTCTGAGGCCTGGGGTGACGGCAATCTTCCTGGGCATCTAGGCAGAAGGTCTGCCCTCAACCTTCAGGGCAAAACTCACCCTTTCCATGGCCTCTGGTTTCTCTGCTCTTTTTGCCCAAGATTTCTTGACCCCAGATCTCAGTTTCCATGATTCTACCCTTGAAGAAAATTTTCCTTCAATTTGTTTTTTATTCATCTCCTCCAGTCCAGGCTGGCCATGGCTCTGGCTATACAATTCTCTCAAAAATGCTGTTGGCTTGGCATGAAGCACACAGGGTCAAAGCCATCAGGCAATAGGACTTTCCACAAATCCTTTCTGGATATTTCCATCCCCATTCTTGGCTTGTACCAAAATGGAAGTCAGGTTCCATGTTTGGTTAAATCCTTATGTGAGGATGTAGCCTCTGGGGTCTCACTTTTTGGAAGCCCAAAATTTTCCAAACTATCAGTTTCTAGTTTCTTTTAACACAAGAGTTCAGTTCTAAGTTTATCTCTGTCCTATCACATTTTACTATATGCTGCAAGTGGAGGCCAGGCTACTTCTTTTATATTTAGCTTGGAGATCTCATCAGCTAAATATTCCAGGTCATTGCTTTGAAATTCTGCCTTCCATCCAACATCAGGACTCAATTTTACCAAATTCTCTGTCACTTTAAAACAAGGATCACCTTTCTTCCAGTTTGCAACAACACATGTATCATTTCTGCTCAAGACCTCATCAGAAGTATCTTTAGAGTTCATATGTCCACCAAGACTCTCTTCAAAGCAATTTAGGCCTTTTGTATCAAGCTTCTAACAGTTACTCCAGAATGTTCCCCTTATCCAGTTGAAAAGCTGTTCCAACATGTTTGGTATTTGCAAACTCAGCAGCAACACACTTCTCTAATACCAAAACTTGTTCCAGTTCACTAATGCTGCCATTATGCAAAACACCAGAAATGGATTGGCTTATATAAAAGGGGGTTATTTGGTTATAAACTTACAGTTTTAAGGTCATTAAGTGTTCAAGGTAAGGCATGAACAATTTAGTACCTTCACTGAAGTGTGGCCACTGGCATCCAGAAAACTTCTATTAGCTTGGAAGTCATGTGGATGGTGTCCACTGGCTCCCAGGTTGTGTTTCAAAAGAGTGTTTTCCAAATGTTGCTCTTGGGGTGTTCTGTCCTCTCTTAGCTGCACATGCTTTTGTAAATGTCATTCTCAGATATTCTAGATCCATCTTCTGTGAACTTCTTTATGTAACTCCAATGATCCAATTGACACCAACCCTGAATGGGTGAGGTAACATCTCCATGGAAATTTTCCAATCACATGTTTCACTCACAGTTGATTGAGTCACATCTCCATGGAAACACTCATAGAGTTCCAATCTAATCAACACTAGTACATCTGCCCCTACAAGAGTGCATTAAAGAGCATGGCATATTGGGAGACATACTACTTCCAAACCTGTCTAAAATGGTATACAACTCCTAAGTATCTCCCAAGAGAAATGAGAACATGTCTACACAAAGACTTGCATGTGAGTGCTCAGAGGAGCCTTTTTCCCAATTAACAAGAAGTTGAAACAATTCAAGTATCCATAAACTGGTGAATGATCTCACCAAATGTGGTATAGTCATACAATTGTATAGGTTTCAGCAATAAAAAGGAAAAAATCAGTGATACATACAACAACACAGATGAACTTCAGGAAAATTAGTGGTCAGATCCAAACTCTACAGAGATAAATTACTTTGTGGCCTGGAGGCTGCAGCATGGGGACTAGGAGTGAATTCAAGTGGGCACAATGGATCTTTTGGGTGATGGATGTGCTGTAAAATCAGACAGTAATGTTGGTTGTTCAAATAAGTTTACTAAAGTGAGTGTAGTTTATGGCATGTAAGTTGTACTTAGTAAGGCTATTTTTAAAATACTAAACTGTAATTCTATATTGGTCACTAAGTCAGCTCAGACTAGTCACCTACCTGCAATAGGCTTCAGATTTGTCATGTAAGTTGATATTAAACATGTCTGAGTATGTGAAATTGCAAAAATCTAAGAAGATTTATGCAACATACTCCTAAGAATGGAGTTCTGGTATTCTCCAATATCCAGTTTGCCCTCTATTCATGTGGGAGGGAGGTATTCTCCATGAGATAATTGGTGTATTAGAATGACTGAATAAAATGAGATTGAAGACCGATAGAGTGTTTCTTCAAAAGGAGTGGGAGAGGGTAGCTAGAATGGGTTCACTTCACATTGAACAGATGTTTCATCACTACCATTGTAACAAGCCCATAATAACTGTGCTTTTTCTTCAGAGACAAGATGGACTTCAGAACAAAAAGACTCTAATGTGTAAGAAATTCATCCTCATTCAGAAAAAGGAAAGCCAGGCTGGTTTTAGGTAATACGAGCATTGAGTGTTAAATTGGTTGTTGCAGTGTCAGAATCAAGCTTACACTTATCAAATGGATGCTGAAAAGACAGCAGTGCAAGAAGCTAAGTACAAGTAACAACAAAGAAAAAAGAAAGTAAGCATGCCCAATCTCTGGTCCAACTAAGGGTTAAAACAAAATTCAACACCCTGATCTCCCAAGGAGGGAAGAGGGTGATGAAGTAGCAGCAGCTTATAATCAAAAGGTGCTCATTTTGTCCTGGGGGTTTTCCCTGGCCAAACTAAGATATATTAGTAACCAATATCAACAAAAACCTAGAGAGCCATTAGTGAATTGGATGCTAAAGCTATGGGATAGTGGCACAGATAGCACCTTGCTTAAGGGACATGAGATAAGCAAACTGGCCACAACCTCCTCTTACCCTTCCTGGTGGCAGCATCTGTACTTGCTGGGAGACCCATTCACTTTTTAGTTGTCTGGTAAAGTAATGCAGAATACTGTGGCCACTTGAAGGGGATTTACCCCATAAACTGTGGAGTAAATTACCTCAGGAACAAACGTTTGTTAATTAGGTGCTAAAACCATGGAAGAATGGGCTGCTCAAACTTGGGATTTACCCCACTGGTAAAGAAATTTGATGGCTCTTGGAGAATGACTAGTGATTATAGAGAGATAAATAAGGTAACACCTCCTTTGTTTGCAGCTGTGCCAAACACCACCACTATGCTCCAAAATATTAGCAGGAAGTTAGGCCTATTTCACTTTGTGTTAGATATCACTAATGCCTTCTTTAGCATTCCTCTAGATTCTTTCAATCAACCTTGCTGCAGTGGGGTTGTAGGGAGGTGGAATGCTGCCTTGTTGCAGAATATGAGTATTCAATTTAGCCAATTCAACTTTGTGCTAAACCTTGCTAATATGTTATTTAGAATATTTTTTATATTCTTCCAGTCAACCTGTGTTAGCCTTCACATGGAGAAAACAACAATGGACACTTGCTGTGCTTCCACAAGGATACCTTCAAATGTGAAAACTTCCAAAGTGCCTGCTTACTCTATCCAGTTCTTGGGTATTTTCTGGTTGGGTAAAACTAAGGCTATTCCTTCAGTTATTGCTGTTAAAATACAAAATTATCCCATATTGCTTACTTCTGAACAGTTAATAGATTTTCTTGGTTTATTAAGTTACTAAAAACTGCTTATACTCTATTTAGTATGAATTGCAAAACCTTTATATACTCTATTTAGAAAAGAAAAAGCATGGGAATGAGATTTTCCATGGCAGACTGTGTTTAAAAAATGCTAAGCAAACTATTGTGCAAGCACAGGATTTAAGGGGAATGGACCCCAATATGTCCTGTGAATTGAATGTGACCAGCACCAATATTGGTTTTGGGTAGGGTTTGTGACAAAGGCAACAGCCAAATGTGTAGCTATTAGATTCTGTTCCCAAATATGGAAGGACAGAGAACTCAATATAGCCCTTTAAAAGAGCAATTTTGCACAGCTTATAATACTCTGTTACAAGTAAAAAGTCTAATTCAAAGGTACCCAGGGACCTTACGGAAGACCATACCCATATAGGTATGCAAATATGGGACACTATAAGTGAGCCCCATTTGGGGAGTGCTCAGGTGAACATGCTGACAAAATGGAAATTCTACCTCCTAAGATGTGGCATTTTTAAACAACAGTTCTTTAAGTACAGAGATGTATGAAATTTTAGGACTGATCTATGTGAAAGAGCAACATGCCCTTCTTCCTGTCAATCCTCTTGAGGTGACACTTCCCATGTCCACTACTGACAGACAAGAAAATACATCTGACTGCATGAGTTAGCACATGGGCAACCTGCTACATGGATGACCATAACTCTCCAGCCCAGTACTGACAATGTCTGGTGGGAAGAGATATGAACTGCCTGCCACAAATGTAAGGTAACCATTTCTCATGTGTCTGCCCACACCAATTCATTCCCAGTTAACACAGAAGTGGATGCCCTAGTGAATACCACAGCCTAACACCAAAGATGCGTAAAGAGGCTGAATGGCTGCACCAGAAAAGTGGGCAATGAGGATACCAGATCCCTGTCACTTGATGGCAAGTAGGCTATATTGGCCTCCTTATTCTGTCAAAGGGGCAGAATATGCCTTCACCTCTGGGGATATGACTACAAGACTGTTGCTGGCCTTCCAGTGGGCAAGGCCAAACAATGAGCTGCCATACATAGCTCAGAAAAATTAAGTGCCTTTTTTGGGATCCCCACACATGTGAACAGCAATAGGACAATTAACCTGGGCCTGAGCTACAGAAAATGCCATCCTTTGGACTTTTCACTTGCCCTATAATCCCACAGCAGCTGGGTTAATTGAAAGAATGAATGGCCTTTTAAATAAATACTTAAATAATGATAGAAACAATGGACTCAAGGACTGTATCAACATTAACGCCAGACCCAAAGCAGCTGCTCCCATTCCTCTGGAAATAGTAACCATGGGGCCCTTGCAGTCCTTACAAATCCAGATAAAGGACCCTGCTGCCTTCAAGGCACAACAGAGCAATAAGAAAATCTTACTCTTTCCTGTGCCACAAACACTAGAAATCTGGGAAAATAAGGTCAATTGGCTCTGCTCTGGCTCATGCAGTCATGCTTTTGAGAATCCTAAGCTCATGGGGTATTAGAATTATTTCCCATTTGGGACTCTCCATCCCCCAGGGAACTGTATATATAACTTTGCAAACACTCATTATGCCCCAAACTAACTGTAGATCTAAAGGGCTCCCTGCAGGGAGAGAAAATATGATAGTTAAAACCCTCTCACCTGGAACTCTTCTATCTACTAATGAAGACTCTGCTTATATATTGTTAAACCATGCAACCATCCAATTTAATCCTTGCATGTGTTGTCAATTCTTGTTTAAAAAATGTGTATTACTACTTCAATAATGCATTAACTAAGATGTTTTGAGGATTTAGCATTATTTTCACAAGTTTAATTTTATTGGTAATTGTAAGTTGTGTAATGTTTGCTTAAGAGCAGTTTCCAGAATTGTTTCAGTGACTTGAATTTAGAGTGTATGAGGGATGTTTTCATTGAAGGAAAAAGAAAGTAGTTTTGTCCTAAATGAATGGTCATTTCAGAGAGAAAAAAAAAAGGATATGGAAAAAACTTGAATGAATATAGTAAGTTACAGAAGGTTTGTGGAAAGGGAAATTTATTTCTGTTGTCAAAGTTAAAAAATTGTAAGAACTAGATATAGAATAAAGCAGACTGCCTGGTAGTTTTATCCTTTAGCTATTTTAGCCCCAGGTCATACTTATGCTCTAATTAATATTCAATGTTATATGTATGTGCCTGGTAATTCACAAAATATAACCCACACTCCTGATTATACGCAAAATCACATATAAAGTTGTGATCACTTATTTAATGATCCTCTTGTTTAAATGGTGAATCTCATTAACTTGGTCATAGCACAACTTGCTAACAGGTTTATTATCTCTCTATACAGTATATTAATACAACATTGTTTATTGTACTGTTGTTTTGAATTATGGATGTAAAGTCTGTCCTTTGGTCACTGCAAATTGTTGTGAAATAGTGGCAGTCCCTGGCCTAAGCAAAATAGGCCTGAGGAACTTGCAGTCACACAGCAGTCTGCATGACCTAAGAAATTAACGTTTAGCCTATCATCTTTGTAAACCAGTAAAGAGAAAGGGTAAATTAGCCTTGAAATATAACTTCAAAATGTGAAACAGGAAGTATGCAGAAGGTGAGAAACTTTTGGTCTCACAAAACAGCAAGATGTAAATGTACCCCGGACATGAAAAACTATTCTATGTTCCCACTAATCTTTGCTATTTATGTGAATCTTAAATCCTGTTTAGTGTCCTCATTACCTCCAGTTATGCAAGCACCATTCAGCAATGGGCTCACTCAGCAGCAGAGATTTACAACCAATCCACCTGCTGGGTGTACACCCAATTTCCTGAGCAAACAGCGAATGGGCTTGCATAAACGGTGAAACCTGCCAACCAAATGAAATGAAATGGACTAGATTCATGATACTCTATATTTTCAATTTGGGGAGAGTCAAAATATAATGAAACACAAACATATGTTTTTATACATGCCTGTAAAATAATAAATTATAACACACCTAGTGCATTGTATGTACATATTATATGAATTAACATTATTATCTGAAAAAACTATCCAATGCACATGATAGAATTACAGAATAAAATGACCTTACATATACTTATGACAGCACAGAGAGGGATTTGTACTGTAATTCAAACTCAATGTTGTGTATATATTCCAGATTATTCCAAAAATATTACTGTAGCTTTAAACCATATTTGACAACATATGCAAGCTCTCCAAGAATTTAGAAAGTGATCCACTAAGTTTGTGGTTTAATGGACTAACTCGTAGTTGGAAAACTGGAACCATGGGAATTATTTCTAGTATATTAATTGTTTTTGTAGTCATTTTAATTGTAATTAGTTATCATTGCTCATGTCTTATACCTCTACTTTCACTCTGTAAACCAGCTGTAATCTCTTCTGTATAGTAATAACAAATGAAAGCTTGTCACCACTGCCTTATGCTTCATATTTTGTTAGACCCAGGGGCCAAATGTGTTAGAAATTGTAGGAGGGTGTAATGTATGGATCAAACCATGAACCATAAGCAGATAGCTGCCCTGCATGTCAGCAAGTGCCAGCCTGTCTACAAGGGAATGAGCACCAAAGATATGTATAACAAAGGAAGTCACTATAGCCTAGCAGTTTACCCTGGAGTTTTGATAATAGTTAATAGACCACCTGTGTCTACACCAAGGGGTATGCTCCCCCCTGTGGGCATGCTGGTGAAACTAAAATAAGGAAGTCTTTGTGATAATCCTAAGGAATTAGCTCTTCCTTGACACATGAAGTAAGCACCTCTACTCCTGGACAAATTGCCATAAATACTGGCCCAAATCCCAGGAAAAGTTGGAGGTCTCATCTAGGAAGTGGCTCTGCCTGGGATCATGTGTAAACTAGGACTCTGACTGGCTAAAGACCTGGGACATCCCCAGCCAGCAGTATCAGATATGGGGACTTTCCTCAGTTTGGTGTGCTTTTGTTTTCCTTTCCTCTACTGGACAGACCAGTTTGTCTGCTGGGCAGACCACTTTCCTTTCAACTATCATATCATTAATGATAAATATTTGTAACCATGGTCTGGTGAGTTTTTCTCTCTCTTTCTTTTGTATGCTGGACAGACCGATTTGTCTGCTGGGCTGACTGCTTTACTTTTTTATAAATTAGATATTGGAGTGATTTTTATTCAATTTGACATCCTGATTAAGTAAATGAGCAGTGAGAATTATGCTTTACACACATTGCATTATTACCACATCATTGTGATGTGGCTTTACATTGATTGTAGAGAAAAAATAACTTTAGAATTAAGGTGATAACAACATGTGCAAACTGAGCACACTACTCTGACACAGTCCTTAGAAGCTTTTTCAGTTAGGTGATGGCTGATATTGCTGCCTGCAGATAAGTCACTGCTTTGAAGAATAAGCTATGAACAGCTAATTTATTTTTTTTTAAATCCCTTCTACTGGCCCCCTGTGGCCATAAGAAGACTTCGGTCATCTCCACTGGTATCACTTGCAATCATTGTGCCCAGGGTCTTCTAAAACATCTGACTGAACATCTACTTTATTTGTACAAGATGAATCTCACTGTGAGTGACCACAACCCTGACCTATTAGCATTAGGGTTAGGCTGAGTGTTAGGGTTAGGGTGAGGGTTAAATTTTGTGTTGGGTTTGGGGTGTGTTTGTGTTTGGAAATGGGGTTGGGGTTGGAGTTAGGGTAAGGGTTAGGGTTAGTTTTAGGGCTATTGTTAAGTTAGGTTTAAGGTTGGGGTTGGGTTTGGGTTTCAGTTGGTGTTGGCCTTGGGGTTAAGGTTAGGGTTAAGCTTAGGTTGAGGTTTAGGTTAGGGATGGTGTTGAGATGCAGTTGGGGTTTGGTATGGTGTTTGGGGTATAGTTAGGTTTAGGGTTAGGTTTAGGGGTAGAATTAGGGTTTGGGTTAGTATATGGTTTGGGGTTGGGTGTGGTGTTGGAGTTGGGGTTGAGTTTGGAGTTGGGGTTTTTGTTGGGTATAAGGTTAGTATTAGGTTTAAGTTTAGCGTTAGGGTTTCAGTCAGGGTTAAGGTTAGTGTTGGATTAAGGTTAGAGTTAGGATTACATTTTGGGTTAGGTTTAGGGTTACAGTTTGTGTTAGTGTTAAGGCTAATATTAGGTTTATTGTTAGGGTTGGGTGAGGGTTAGTGTGATGATTAGGGTTTTTGATTTTTGGGGATGGGGATGGGGTTGGGGTTGGTATGGAGTTAGGGTTAGTTTGAGGGTAAGTGTTAGGTTTATGTTTATAGTTACTGTTAGGATTAGGTTTAGCTTTGGGTTGGGTTTGGGATGGGGATTTGGGTTGGCGCTGGACTTGGGATCAGTGTCAGGGTTAGGGTTAGGGTAAGGTTTACTGTCACATTTAGGGTTGGGTTTGGGTTTGAGTTTGAGGTTGGGGTTTGTGGTAGGTATAGGTTTAGGTTTAGGGTTAGGTTTAGGGGTAGGATTAGGGTTAGGCTTCGTGTTATGTTTAGGGTTAGGGTTGTTTTTGGTTTGGGGTTGGGGTTGGGGTTTCGGTTATGGTTAGGTCTGGGGTGAGGTTTAGGATTTGGTTTAGGTTAGACTTGGGTTTGGGTTTCAGGTTTTGGTTTGGATAAGGGTTACATTAGAGTTAGGGTTAGGCTTAGTGTTAGGTTTATGTTTGGGATTGGGTTGGGTTTGGTATTGGGATAGGGTTAAGGTTAAGGTTAAGGTTAAGTTTGAGTTTAGGTTTATGGTTGTGGTCAGTGTTGGAGTTGGGTTTGGTGTTGGGATTTGGGTTGGATTTAGGCTTGAGGTTGTTGTGGTTAGGTTTAGGCTTATGGATATGGTTAGGGTTAGGGTCCAGTTTTGTGTTAGGGTTTGTGTTGGAGTTGGGCTTGGGTTTGGGGTTGAGTTTAGTTTTGCAGTTTTGGTTGTAGTTCACATTAGGTTTAGGGATATGACCAGGGTTTAGGGTTCGGGTTAGGTTTGGGTTGTTTTTGTGTTATCATTAGGGTTATGGTTAGTGTCAGGGTTAGGGTTAGGGTCAGGGATAGGGTTAAGCTTAAGCTTTGGGGTTGGTGATTTGGATGTGGTTGTGGTTAGGTTTAGAGTTAGGGTTACCTTTAGGGTTAGGGTTAGGGTTTGGGCTTGGGTTTGTGTTGGGGTTGGGGTTAGGGCTAGTTTATAGTTATTTTATGGGTTATGGTTAGGGTTAGTGTTAGGGTAAGGGTTAAGGTTAGAGTTTAGTTTTAAGTTTAAGGTTAGGGTTAGGTTTGGAGCTTGGCTTAGTGTGGGTTTTGAGGTTGTTGGCATTAGGGCTGTGTTTGCAGTTGGGGTTATGGTTAAGGTTTGTGTTATGGTTAGGGGTAGGTTTAGTGTTAGGGTTAGGTTTAGGGTTGATTGGGTTAGGGTTGGTGTTGGGTTGGGGTTGAGTTTTAGGTTGAGGTTTTATTGGGGTTAGGGTTAGGGTTACATATAGATTTAAAATTAGGGTTAGGGTTGAGGTTGGGACTGGGCTTTTGTTTGTGTTGAATTTTGGTTAGGGTTTTGTTTTCAGTTAGGTTAAGGTTTGGTCTAGGGTTAGTATTTGGGTTTAGTGGTAAGGTTAAATTTAGGGTTATAGTTAGGTTTGGATTAAACCTAGGGTAAGGGTTAGAGTTTTTGTTGGGGTTGAGGTGATTTGGTTTGTGGTTGCAGTTGGTGTTGAGCTTAGCGTTAGAGTTATCGACAGGGTTAGATTTAGTGTTGGGTATTCTGTTGGGTTTAGGTTAGGGTTAGGGTCGGGGTTAGAGTTTTGGTTATTTTAAAGTTTAGAGTTAGGGTTAGTGCCAGAGTATGGGTTAGGGTTAGAGTTTAGTGTTAAGTTTAGAGTTAGGGTTAGGGGTGGGGTTTGGGGTTGGGGTTAAGGTTAGGGTTGTGGTTGGCATTGGAGTTGAGATTGGGGTTTGGGTTATGCTTAGGGATAGGTTTAGGATTTGGGTTAGGTTTGGGGTTATGATTGGGTTAGGGTTAGTGTCAGTTAGGGTTATGGTTGCGTTAGGGTTGGGGTTTGGGTTGAGTTTGGGGTGGAGGATTTTGTTAGGGTTAAGTTTAGGGTTAGGGTTAGTTGTAGAGTGAGGGTTTTGGGGTTTGGGGTTGGGATTTTGTTTGTGTTGGATTTTGTTTGGCATTTTGACCGCACTTAGGTTAAGCTGAGGTTTAGGATTAGTGTTTTGGTTAATGTTAGGGTTAAGTTTAGGGTTATGGTTAGGTTTGGGTTAGGGCTAGGGTGAGGGATAAAATTTGTGTTGGGGTTGAGTTGTGGTTTGGATTGGGATTGCATTTGGGGTTGGATTATTGTTAGGGTTATGGATAGGGTTAGATTTGGTGATGGGGTTTCTTGTGGGGTTAAGTTAGGTTTAGGTTTAGGGTTAAGGTTAGGTTTAGGCTTATGGTTATGTTTGGTTTGGGGGTTGGGTTTAGGTTTGCTGTTGGGATTGGGGTTTAGTTTAGGGTTACGGTTAAGGCTAGGGTTAGTGTTACAGTTATGCTTAAGTTTAGAGTTAGGTTTAGAGTTGGGTTTGGGGTTGGGTTTGGGGTTGGGTTTGGGGTTGGGTTTGGGGTTAGGGTTAGGGTTGTGGTTAGGGTGAAGTTTAGTGTTAGCATTAGGGTTGGGGATGGGTTGGGGTTGGGATTGGAGTGGGTGTTAGGCTTAGTGTAAGGTTTGGGTTAGAGTTAAGATTAGGTTTGGGTTTGGGTTTGGGGGTGGGTTTGGAGTTCATTTTGATATTGGGTTTGGTGTTGGTGTTGGGGTTCAGTGTAGGGTTTGATTTAGGTTTAGGTTTAAGTTTAGGGTTTGGTTTAGGGTTAGGTATAAGGTTAGTGATAGGTTTAGGGTTTGAATTTGGGTTGGGGTTGGGTTTCTGTTTGGGGTTGGGGTGAGGATTAGGGTGGGGTTTGGGGTTGGGGTTGTGGTTTTTGTTATGGTAAGGGTTAGGTTTTGGGTTAGATTAAGGGCTAGTGTTAGTGTTAGGGGTGCAGCTGTGGTTGGGTTTGGTGTTAGGGTTGGGGTTAAGGTTAGGGTGTTAGGGTTTGGCTTGGTGTTTGAGTTGGGTTTCATCTTGAGGTTGGGGTTAGGGTTATTGTTAGTGTTAGGAATAGGTTTAGGGCTAGGGCTGGGGTTGAGCTTGGGGTTAGTTTTGGGTTTGGGGATGGGTTTTGGTGTAGGTTTAGAATTAGCATTAAGGTGAGGTTTAACTTTAGGGTTAAGATTAGGTTGAGGATTATGGTTGGGTTTGTGGTTGGGTTTCAGTTTGGGTTACAGGTTAGGGTGGTATTTAGGTTTAATTGTAGGATTAGGGTTAAGGTTTGATTAGGGTTGGGTTTGGGTTTCAGTTTGTGGTTTTGGTTGGGGTAAGGCTTAGCTTTAGTGTTAGTGTTAGGTTTAGGGTTATATTTCGTGTTAGGGTAACATTTTCTGTTGGGGTTAGAGTTTGAGTTGAGGTTAGTTTTGGGATTGGGATTCTGGTTAGTATTAGGTTTAGGGTTAGTATTGGTTTTAGGGTTAGGGTTAATGGTAATTTTAGGATTAGGGTTAGGTTTGGGGTTGGGGTTGTTGCTGGGGTTGGCTTCTGGGTTAGGGTTAGGGTTAGTGTTAGGGTTAAAGTTAGCATTATGGATGGGTTGGTGTATGGAGTTAGGGTTGGTGTTTAGTTTGTGGTTGGAGTTTTGTCATCTGAGTTGATTTTTGGGATAGGGTTAGGGTCAGGCCTAGGTTTAGGGTTGGTGTTGGGTTTAGAGTTAATTTTAGGGTTAGATTTAGGTTTAGTATTAGGGATCAAACTAGTATTAAGTTTAGGGTTGGGGTTAGGGTTAGGGATATTGTTAGGGAGAGGGTTAGGGTGGGTGTTGGGGTTTGGGTTATGTTTGGGGCTAGGTTTAGGGTTAGGCTTAGGGTAAGTGTTAGGGTTAGTGTTGGGTTTTGGGTTGGGTTAGGTTTGAGGATCATTTAAGGTTTAGGGTTAGGTTAGGGTTAGTGTTAGGTTTTGATTTATGGTTAGGGTTTGGGTTAAGTTAATGGTTAGGGTTAAGGTTGGGAATGGGTTTGGGGTTCAGTTGGGGTTGGGGTTGGCTTTGGTGGTTGGGATTCAGTTTTAAGATTGGAGTTGTGGTTGTGGTGCTGCTTGGGATAAGGGTTACGTTTAGGTTTGGGTTTAAGTTTTGGGTTGGGCTTGGGGTTAGTTTTGGGTTTGGGGTTGTGGTTGTGGTTTTTTTGGGGTAAGGGTAAGAGTGGATAACACAGATTGTTTATCCATTCATCCATTGATGGATATATGACTGCTTCCATACCTTGGCAAACATGAATCATGCTGTAATAAACATTGGTTTACAAATGTCTATTTGTGTCTTAACCTTAAGTTCCTGTAAGTACATACTTAGCAATGGAAAACTGGGTCATATTGCAAATGTATACTTAGCTTACTGAGGAACATCCACACTGTCTTCCAGAGTGGTTGCACCACTCTACATTCCCACCAGCAATGAATAAATGTGCCTCTTTCTCCACATCCTCTCCAGCACTTGTAATTTTCTGTTTTTTGGATAATGGTTATTCTGGTAGGTGTGAGATGGTATCTCATTGTGGTTTTGATTTGCTTTTCCCTAGTAGCCAGTGAAATTGAGCATTTTTTCATATGTTTTTGAGCCATTTGTATTTCCTCTTCAGAAAAGTGTCTATGTCTTTTGCCCACTTTTCAATTGGGTTGTTTGTCTTTCTCTTGTTGAGTTGTAGGATTGCTTTATATATTCGGAATATTAAACCCTTCTGATATGTGGTTTCAACATATTGTCTCCAATTGTGTAGGCTGCCTTTTTACTTTTCTAACAAAGTCCTTTGATGTATAAAAGTGTTTGATTTTGAGGAGATCCCATTTCTCTATTCTTTGATTGCTTGCACTTCGAGTGTAAGGTCTAGGAAACCACCTCATATCACAAGATCTTTAGAATAGTTCCCTACGTTTTCTTCTAAGAGTCTTATGACCTTAGCACATATGTTTTGGTCCTTGATCCAATTAGGGTTAATTTTTGTATAAGATGTGATGCAGGAGTCCTCTTTCATTCTTTTGGAAATGTATATCCTGTTCTCCAAACACCATTTATTGAAGAGCCTTCTCTGTCCCAGTTGATTTCTCTTGACTGCCTTATCAAAGATCAATTTTCTGTATATGTGAGAGTCTATTTCTGAATACTCAATTTTATTCCTTTGGATCATATCTCTGTCTTTATGCCAGTGTCATGCTGTTTTGAGCACTGTAGCTTTGTAGTATGCTTCAAAGTCAGGTAGTGTGAGACCTCCCACTTCTTTCCTTTCTCAAGATATTTTTGGCAATTTGGTGCAAACTGCCCTTCCAAATAAATTTGATTATTTGTTTTCTATTTCTGCAAAGTAAGTTGTTGGGATTTTAATTGGTATTGCATTTTATCTGTAAATCAGTTTAGTTACGGTTGACATCTTAATTACGTTTAGTCTTCCAATCCATGAATACGGTATGGTTTTCCATTTTTTAGGTTCTGTTCAATTTCTTTTAGCAGTTTCTTGTAATTTTCTTTGTATAGGTCTTTTGTGGCCTTTAAGTTTATTCCTAAATACTCAATTCTTTTGGTTGCTATTGTAAATGGAATTTTTTTATTTCTTCCTCTTCTTACACATTACTTCTGTATAAGAACACTACAGATTTTTAAGTGTTGATCTTGTAGCCTGCCACTTTGCTGTATTCATTGATTAGCTCTAATAGCTTTGCTGTTGTTTTTTCTGGATTTTCTACATATAGAATCATGTCATCTGCAAACAGGGAAAGTTTTACTTCTTCTTCTCCAGTTTGGATGCATCTTATTTCTTTTTCTTGCCTAATCGCTGTAGCTAGTACTTCCAACACAATGTTGAATAACAATGGTGACAGTGGGCAACACTATCTTGTTCCAGATCTTAGAAGGAAAGCTTTCAGTCTCTCCCCATTGAGTACAATGTTAGCTGTGGGTTTTTCATATATTTCCTTTATCATATTGAGAAAATTTCCTTCTATTCATATTCTTTGAAGGGTTTTCATCAAGAAAAGTTGCTGAATTTTGTCAAATACCTTTTCTTCATCAATTGAGATGATCATGTGGTTGTTTTGCTTTGATTTATTGATGTGGTGCATTACATTAATTGATTTTCTTATGTTGAACCAGCCTTGCCTAACTGGAATAAATCCCATTTGGTCTTGATGTATAATTCTTCAATGTGCTGCTGGATTTGATTTGTGAGTACTATTTTTAAGGATTTTGGCATATATATTCATTAAAGAGATTGGTCTACAATTTCTTTTTTGTAGTATCTTTGAGTTTGGTATTAGGGTGATGTTCGCTTCGTAGAATGAGTTGGGTATCTTTCCCTCCTCTTCAATTTTTTTGAAGAGTTTGAGAAGGATTTTTATTCTCTCTTGAATGCTTGGTAGAATTCATATGTGAAGCCCTCTTGTCCTGGGCTTTTCTTATTTGGTAGCTTTTTGATGACTGACTCAATTTCTTTGGTTATGATTGGTTTGTTGATATCCTCTATTACTTCTTGGGTCAATGTTGGTTGTTTCTGCTTTTCTAGAAAGTTATCATTTTGTGTAAGTTGTCCAGTGTGTTAGCTTGTAGTTGCTCATAGTATCTTCTCATTATCTCCTTTATTTCTACAAGGTGAGTAATGTTTCCTTTCACATTTCTAATTGCATTTATTTGCATCCTCTCTCTTTTATTGTTGTTGTTGTTAGCCTAGCTAGGGGTCCATCAATTTTGTTTATTTTCTCAAAGAACCATCTATTTGCATTCTTTGAAGGGTTTTCAGCAAGAAAGGACGTTGAATTTCGTCAAATGCCTTTTCTGCATCAATTGAGATGATTGTATGGTTGTTTTGCTTTGATTTATTGATGTGGTGCATTACATTAATTGATTTTCTTATGCTGAACCAGCCTTGCCTAACTGGTTTTGTTGAGTCTCTCTATTGTTTTCCTCTTCTCAGTTTCATTTATTTCTCCTCTGATCTTTGTTATTTCTTTCCTTCTGTTTGCTTTGGGAAATATTTACTGTTCTTTCTCTAGTTTCACCAGGTTGACTGTTAATTCCTGAATTTTGCTCTCACTTCTCTTTTAATATAGGCATTTAAGGCAATAAATTTCCCTCTCAGCACTGCCTTTGCTGCATCCCATAAGTTTTGATATGTTGTATTTTCATTTTCATTTGCCTCAAGGTATCTATTAATTTCTCTTGTAATTCCTTTCTTTACCCACTGGTTTTCTAAGAGTGTGTTGTTTAGTCTCCATATATCTGTGAATTTTACATTCTTCTGTCTATTATTCATTTCCAACTTCATTCCATTATAATCCAAGATAGTGTTTTTTATAATATCAATATTTTTAAATTTGTTGAGGCTTTCTTGTGACCCAGCATGTGGTCTATCCCAGAAAATGTTCCATGAGCATTCAAGAAGAAAGTGTATCCTGCTGTTTTGTGGTGTAGTGTTCTATAAATATCTGTCAAGTCTAGTTCATTCATCATTCAATTCAACATCTCCATTTCTTTGTTGATCCTCTATCTAGATGTTCTATCCATTGATGAGAGAGGTGTGTTGAAATCTCCAACTATTGTTGTGGAGTTATCTACTTCTCCTTTCAGTGTACTCAGTGTCTGTCTTATGAGTTTTGGGGCACTCTGGCTTGGTGCAGAAATATTTATGATTCTTATGTTTTCTTGATGAATTGACCCATTTATTAATATATAGTGTTCATATTTGTCTTTTTTAATTGTTTTACTTTTCAAGTCTACTTCATCTGATACTTTTTCTGTTTGCTGTTTGCATGAAATATATTTTCCAACCCTTCTCTGTCAACCTATTTTTGTCCTTGGGTCTAAGATGAGTTTCTTGTAGACAGCATACAGATGGGTCCTCTTTTTTAATCTATTCCACAAGTCTGTGTCTATTTATTGGGCAGTTTAATCCATTAACATTTTGCATTATTACTGTAAGGGCAGTACTTCAATAATTTTGTCTTTTGGATTTTATATGTCATGTCTTATTTTTTTCCTCTCTCTCTTTTTACCCTTCCTGATAATCTTCATTTTTACACTCTTCTCCAAACCTCTTTCTCCTGTCTTTTCCTATCAGCCTGCAGCACTCCCTTTAGTATTTCCTGTAGCACATTTCTCATATTCACTGATTCTCTCAGTGTCTGTTTTTTTTTCTGAAAATATCTTAAGCTCTCCCTCATTTTTAAAGGAAAGTTTTGTTGGATACAGAAATCTTGTTTTACAGTTCTTCTCTTTCAGTATGTTAAAAAAATCATACCACTGTCTTTTTGCTTCCATGGCTTCTGTGGAGAAATCGGTACACAATCTTGCGGAGCTTCCCTTGTATGTGATGTGTTGCTTTTCTTTTGCTGCTTTCAGAATTCTCTCTTTTTCTTTAACATTGGAAAATCTGATCAGTAAGTGTCTTGGAGTACATCTATTGGGGTCTATTCTGTTTGGGGTGTGGTGTACTTCTTGAATCTCTAGTTTTCTCTCTTTCATAAGAGTTTGGAATTTTCAGTGATTATTTCTTCTATTATTCTTTCTGCCCCTTTCCCCCTCTCTTCTCCCTCTGAGACACCCATAACACCTTTGTGTGTTTTTGTCATCAGTCAGCTCCCTAAGACCCTGCTCATATTTTTCCATTCTTTCCACCATCTGTTCTTTCATGTGTGTGAATTCAGATGTCTAGTCTTCCAATTCACTGATCCTTTCTTCTGCCTGTTCAAATTTACTGTTGTATCCCTCCATTGTCTTTTTCATCTCCTCCATTGTGACCTCCATTCCCATAAGTTCTGTCATTTGTTTTTCAAGTTTATGAATTCTTCCTTAAGATCATCCAGTGTCTTTCTTACATCCCTCATCTCTTTTCCTATGTCTTCTCTCAGTTCATTCACTTGATTTTTGAACCAATTTAGATTTGTTTGAACATTTCCAATTAATTCTCCCTTCAGCTCATTGAATTGATTTAGCAATAATTTCTTCAACTCTTGTATCTGAGTTAAACTATTAGTTTTCTTTTCCTTTGTCTGGTCCATACTTTCATGTTTCTCAGTATGGCTCATTATCTTAAGCTGTCTAGGCATCTGATTTTGTTAATTAGTTTATTCTGGAGTTTGTTTTCACTCTTTTACCTAGGATTTTCTTGTTGGTTGGCTTTGTTCTCTAATCTGTGGTGTTTAGTTCAGGTTACTCTAGACCTTTAACTTAGAAGCTGTTTAGTTGATCAGAGTTTTTCACCTCTTGTTTTTCTGTTTCTTTCCCTACCTCTACGTAGCTTTTTTGTGTGGTGATCTTTTCCGATATGGTCAGCCCCAGTCAGGTTCTCCTAGTCCAGAGAGGCCCAAGTCATGGGAGGAAGTTATGGAGTTTCCTTGCAAATAAAACCCTCCTGTGAGGCTTTAGACTGTATGCTTCTCCTATGATAGCCAGCATGTGGTACTTGCCAGCCCACAGATCCCCCACCAGTGTAAGGAGGCAGGGAGCCTTTAGATCTCCAGGTGACCCTGACCCTATCAGGTGCATGACTGACTGAATTTAATTTCTGAATTTCAACCCCTGGGGTATGAGTTCTCAAAAACACTGGGAAGTTATATTGTTTAGCTAATTTTCTCCACCACTAGACTTATTGCTTTGTCTCTCAGAGCTATCTTACTCTGCTCTTGCCTGGGCCCAAATTGCAAGTTTTTGAGGCTTTCTGTAGTGGGCTTCTTAGAATAATGGTTTTAGAAAAAGAGAAAAAAAATAGAAAAAAGGAAGGGCCTGGTGTGGACTATTTATTGTCCTTGCAAATCAAATAAGCTATTGAAATGCTAAAAGACCAGGAGTTGAAGGAGATTTAGGAACAAAGAAGAAAAGAAGCTGCTTTTCAGACAAAACCTCTCCCCCCAAGGATTTGTATATGTGTCTGATTCTGTTTGAGCCTTGCCCTTCTCCATATTATGTTCAACTGGGTCCAAAGTCTCTGGTTTTATTTTGTTTTCTTTTTCTTTCTTTTCTTTTCTTTTCCTTTTCCTTTTCATTTTTTTTTTTTTTGGCTGTTTTGATAGCCCTATCTCCTCTCTGCTGGGCTGGCTGTTCCCAGATTTTCTGGTGTCTGCTTTTGTATTTATCTGTGATTGCAGCTTTCATTCTCCCTCCTGGTTTCCAGCACCAATGGCCCCTCCTCCCATGGTACTGTGCCTGGCAGGGAGTGGAATGGGCCCCCTAGCCATAAGAACTTACAGATTTCACTGATCTCAGCTGTTTCACACATTCATGAGTTGTTGTATGAAGTTTGTTCAACCTCAAATGCCTCTGCAGTGTCTGGTCCATGCATTACCTGGATTTCTACCAACTGCCCCAGAGGAGTAACTACAACCTATAGCTCACCACTCTGCCATCTTGCCCCCACTTCAGTTAGGTTTAGTTTTAGGGTTAGGTTTAGTTTTAGGGTTAGGTTTAACATTAGGTTTGGTTTAGGTTTATTGTTAGGGTTGGTGTTGGTGGTGGGGTTGGGTTTTGGGTTGGGGTTACGGTTAGGGTTGGGGTTAGGGTTAGGGTTAGTTTTAGGAATAGGTTTAGGGTTGCATTGTGGTTGGGATTGTGGTTTTCTTTGGGGTAAAGTTTATGGTTAGAATTAGTGCTAGTGTTAGGTTTAGTTTTAGGTTGAGGGTTAGGGAAAGTTTAGCATTAAAGTTAGGGTTAGGGTTTGGTTCAGGATGAGAATTATGTTTATGACTAAGGCTAAATATAGGTTTAGGGTTAGTTTGGGGGTTGTGTTTAGGGCTGGGTTTGGTTTTGGTGTGGGGTTGACTTTGGGTTTGGGATTGGTTTTGTGGTTAGGATTAGTCTTAGATTTAGGTTTAGTGTTAGGGGAAGAGTTATGGTTTGGGGTTAGCTTTAGGGTCAGGGTTAGGTATAGAATTAGTGTTAATTTTAGTGTTGGGGTTAGGGTTGGGGATGGGTTTGTGGTTGGCTTTAGAGGTAGGGTTGAATTTAGGAGGATTGGTGTTAGTGTTAGTGTTTGGGCTATGGTTAGGATTCAGGTTAGGTTTAGAATTAGTGTTAGAGTTGAAGTTTGGAATAGGGTTGGGGTTAGTATGAGGGTTACGTGTAGGTAAGTGTTAGGGTTAGGGTTAGTGTTGGGTTTTTGGTTAGGGTTATGGTTGTGACTGCAGTAGGGGTTAGGTTTTGGGTTACAGTTAGATGTAGGGTTAGGGTTAGGTCAGGCTTAGTTTTATGGTTAGGGTTAGGGAAATTTTGGTGTTAGATTTAGGTGTACACTTAGGGTTAGGGTTAGTGTTCGTGTTATAATTAGTTTTAGGTGTGGGGTTGGAGATGTTTCTGGTATTAGGGTTGGGGTTATGTTTAGAGTTAGTTTTACATTTAGGGATAGGTTTAGGATAAGGTTAAGGGTTAGTTGGTTTGGGGTTTTGGTTGTGGTTGGAGTTAGGGTTGGGTTTAGGTTTGGGGTTGCAGATGAGTTTGTGTTGGGTTTGTGGTTGGGGTTGGGGTTAGCATTAGTGTTAGTGTTAGGGTTATGGGTTAGGGTTAGGGTTATGGGTTAGGGTTAGCATTAGGGTTCAGGTTAGGATTAGGGTTAGTGTTACGGTTAGGGTTAGGTTTATGCTTCTGTTTAGGGTTATAGTTATAGTTAGTGTTAGAGTTGAGGTTGGGGTGAATGTTGTGGTTAGGGTTAGGGTGAGTTTTAGGGTTAGGAATAGGGTTAGGGATAGGGTTCATGTTTGGGTTTGGGTTAGTGTTGGTGTTAGGTTTTGGTTTAGGATTAGGTTCGGCTTGTGATTGGGGTTGGAGTAGTGTTAGGGTTAGGGCTAAGTTTAAAGTTAGATTTAGGGTTAGAGTTTTGATTGGGGTTTGGATTAGGGTTAGAGTTAGTGTTGTGATTGCATTCTGTTTTTGGTTAGGGTAAGTATTAGGGTAAGTTTTAGGTTTAAGGTTAGGGTTAGGATTGGGGTTGGGGCTCTGGTTCTGTTTGGGTTTGGTGTTAGGGTTAGTTTTTGGTTTAGGGTTAGGATTAAGTTTAGTTTAGGATTAAAGTTTGATGTTATGGTTAAGGATTAAGTTTAGGATTAGGTTTTGGGTTAGGGTTAGGGTTAGATTTAGGTTTAGGGTTAGGTTTGGATTTTGGTTTAGAGTTTCATTTGTGTTTGAGGTTGCACTGGGGTTGGGTTTGGAGTTGGTTTTGCGGTTTGGGCTAGTGTTATGTTTAGGGTTAGTGTTAGTGTTAGTGTTAGGGTTAGGGTTAGTGTTAGGTTTAGACTTAGGTTTAGAGGTGGGTTATTTTTAGGATTACAGTTAGGGTTAGTGTTGGGGGTGGAATTGGGCTCAGTTTTGGGTTGGGGTTTTGTTTGTGGTTAGGGTTAGTATTAGAAATAGGGAAAGGGTTAGGGTAAATTTTGGGTTTGTGGTTGGAGTCAGAGTTAGCCTTAGTGTTAGCTCAGTGTTTGGGTTAGTGTTAGTTTTATGTTAAGGTTAGGTTTAGGGTTAGGTTTAAGCTTAGGCTTAGGGTTAGGGTTTGTGTTTGGATTGGAGTTGGGGTTGATTTTGAGGTTGGGGTTTTGTTTGGGGTACTGTTTGGGGTGTGAGTTAGGGTAAGGGATTGGGTTAGGTTTATGTTTAGGTTGGGGTTGGTGTTGGCATTAGGGTTAAGTTTAGGATTATTGTTAGGGTTAGGGTTAGGTTTAGAGATGGGCTAGGTTTAGGGTTATTGTTAGGGTTGGGCTAGGATTAGTATTAGGGTTAGTGTTTGTGTTAGTTCTGGGGTTGGGGTTGGGGGAGGGGTAGATTTTGGCTTTGGGGTTTTGGTTGGGGTTACTGTTAGGGCTATCAATAGTGTTGGGGTTTGTTTTAGGATTTGGGTTAGGGCTGGGGTTAGGGTTAACTTTAGGTTTACTGCTAGGGTTTGGGTTAGGTTTAGAGTTAAGATTAGGTTTGTGGTTGGAGATGGGATTAGTATAGGGTTAGGGTTAGGTTTAGGGTTAGGTTTTGATTTGGGGTTAAGGTTAGGGTTGGGTTTGGTGTTAGGGTTAGCATTAGCATTAGGGTTAGGGTTAGGGTAAGAGTTAGGTTAGTGTTAGATTTTGGGTTGGGGTAAGTATTAGGATAAAGTTGGGGTAAGGGTCAGGTTATCACTAGGGTTACATCAAATATTATGGTTAGGTTTAGGTTAGTGTTAGGGTAAGAGTTAAGGTTATGCTTAGGGTTGGGGTTAAGGTTAGTGATGGGCTAGGTTTAATGTTGTGATTAGGCTTAGGGTTAGTGCTAGTTTTGGGGTTGGTTTTTGGGTTGGGTTTGGGGCTAGGGTTAAGCTTGGAGTTGGAGTTTGGGTTGGGGTTAGTGCTAGCATTAGTGATAGGGTTAGGGTCAGTTTTAGGATTGGGGTTGAGGTTGGGGTTAGGGCTAGGGTTAGGTTTAGTGTTAGGGTTATAGTTGGGTTTGGTGTTAGGGTTAGTTTTAGGTTTAGGCTTAGGGTTAGGCTTAGGGTTAGAGTTAGGGTTAGGGTTAGGTTATTTGTTGGTTACACTTAGGTTAGGGTGAGGTTTAGGTTTAAGTTTATTTTAGGGTTAGGTTTGGGGTTGGGTTTTGGGTTCATGTTGGGTTTGGCTTTGGGATTGGGGTTGGTGGTAGGGTTAGGTTTAAGCTTAGAGTTAGGGTTTTGATGAAGTTTAGGTTTAGTGTTAGGATTATGGTTAGGGATAGTGTAGGGTCAGAAGTGGGGTTGAATTTGGGTTTGGGGTTTTGGTTGGGGTTGAAGTTGGGTTGTGTTTGGGGTTATGATTAAAATTAGGTTTGGGGCTGTGTATAGGGTTAGGCTTAGCTTTAGGATTAGGGGCCAGGTTGGGGATGGGGTTGGGTTTGAGTTTATGGTTAGGGTTAAAGTTGCTGTTAGGTTTAGGTTTAGGATTATGGTTAGGGTTATTTGTTGGTGTTGGGGTCAGGGTTAGTTTTGGTTGGGTTAAGGGTTACAGTAGGTTTAGTGTTAGGCTTATGCTCATGGTTGTGTTAGTATTAGCATTAGTGTTGTGGTTGGGGTTGGGTTTGTGGTTAGCATTAGTGTTAGGGTAAGGTTTAGGTTTGGGTTTAGCATTAAGATTAGGATTAGGTTTAAGTTTAGGGTAGTGGTTGGATTGGGGTTTTGGTTAAGGTTAGGATTACGGTTAGGTTTCAGGTTGGGGTTGGGCTTAGGGATAGCATTACAATTCATTTTAGGGTTAGTGTAAGGGTTAGGGATTGGTTTAGGTTTAGTTTTAGGGTTGGGGTAGGTATAAGTTTAGTATTGGGTTAAGGTTAGGGTTAAAATTTGGTTTTGGTTTAGGTTTAAGTTTATAGTTAGGGTTAGTGTTAGGGTTAAATTTAGGGATTTGGTTAGGTTTGGGTTTTGGTTCAGGTGAGAGGGCTTTTTGGGATTCTGGTGGCATGGGGGTTGTGGTTTGCATGGGTGCTGAGGTTACTGTTTTTGTTAGGGTTACTGTTAGGGATATGGTTAGTGTTAGGATTAGTGTTAGTGTTTGGGTTGGATTTGGGGTTGCTGTTCTGTTTGGGTATGTGTTAGGGTTTGGGTTTAGTTTAGGGTTAGGCTTAGTTTTATTGCTAGATTTGTTGTTGGGTTTGGATTTCTGGTTTAGGTTAGGGTTAGGGTTAGGTTTAGGGATAGGCTTAGGGTAGTTTTTAGGTTTAGGTTTAGGGTTAGGGTTTATTTTGGTGTTGGGGTAGAGGGTTGTAGTCAGGTTTAGGGTTAAGTTTAGTGTTAGGTTGGGGTTGAGGTTGGTGTTGGGTTTGGGGTTATGGTTAGGGTTGTTGTTAGGTTTAGGTTTAGGATTAGTGTTAGGTTTATGGTTAGAGTTGGGTTTGGATTGTAGTTTTGGTTGGGGAAAGGGTTAAGACTGTGATGGTTAGGTTCATGTGTCAACTTGGCCAGCTGATGGTACTCAGGTATCTGGTCAAGCAAACACTGGCCTAACCATTACTGCAAGGACATTTGTGGTGCTTAATAAGCCAGAAGGCTGGTTTGTTAAATCATCAGTCAATTGACAGCATCCAAAAAGGGCATTTCTTCCACAATGAGAGAATGTAGTCAGCTGGAATTAATCCAATCAGTTGAAGACTTTTAAGCAAAATGGATAGAGGACCCTTATTTATTCCTCAGATGACCATCAAAGTGTTTGTGTGGAGTTCATCAAAGTTGCCAGTTTGTTTCCTGAGGAGTTCATTGAACAGGTTTGTTGAAGTTGCTAGTTTGCTGCCTGCCCTATGGAATTTGGAATCAACCCCAACCATAACCCTAAATCTAAAACTATGCCTAACCCTAACCATGAGCCCCAAAAAGAATCCAAACCAAAACTCAACCACAATTCCAACCCTAACACTAACACTAACCCTAATGCAAACCCTACACCTAAACCTGACAACTTTTTCATGAGCCCATTGGGCAATGACAGGAGTGGATGGGAAAAGAGGCTAATTGGTATTCACCAAATGGGCAATTTTATTAACTTGATTATTAAAATCTTCTGCTGAAATCACCTTCTGGTAAGCATTCATATGGGACACAAATATCTTCATGTTTTTGGCCCACTCAGAAAAGTCTATCCACATACCTCTTCCCCAGACTTCTTTGTCAACAATATTCCAATCATGTTCCTTTGAAGTCCCTTACAATCCAGCCAAACCATTAGCAAAAGCCCATGAATCGGTATACAAATGCACCTCTGGCCAGTTCTCCTTCCAAGCATAGTGAACAACCAGCTGCACTGCTCAATGTTCTGACCACTGGGAGGATTTCCCCTCACCACTGTCCTTCAGGGACATGCCAGAAAGAGCTGCATTGCGGCAGCTGTCCATTTTTGGGTGGTGTCTGCATGTTATGCAGAACCATATGTAAACCAGGCCAGAATTTTTTCTTTCTCAGTCAACTGATTATAAGGAACTCCCCAAGATTCCATGGCTCTGGGCTGGGAAAGAGAAGGTAAGGTGGTAGGAGTGGTGGCCATGGGTCGTTTGGGCCACTTCCCCATGTAACTTACTAGTGCCTTCAGGAGCCACTCAAGCTCTATCTCATATATACCACTTCCATTTTATGAAGAAGTGCTGTTGTGCATGCCTGATTTTATGGCTTGGTGGGTCAGACAACACCCAGCTCATGATAGTTAAATCAGGTATCATAGAAACTTGGTGGCCTATGGCTAAGTGTTATGTCTCTACTAAGTCCCAGTAGCAGGTCAACTGTTGTTTCTCAAATGGAGAGTAGTTATCTGCAGAGGATGGTAAAGCTTTACTCCAAAATCATAAGGGTCTGCATTGATATGCTCCTATAGGGGCCTGCCAAAGATTCCAAAGAGCATCTTTATTTGTCACTTACAGTTCCAGAACAATTGATTCAACTAGTTCATATGGTCCAATTGGCAGAGCAGCTTACACAACAGGCTGGACCTGTCACAGAGCCTCATCTTGTTCTGGCCCCCATGCAAAACTAGAAGCTTTTCTGGTCACTCAGTACATCGGCCAGAGTAGCACACCCAAATGAGGAATATGTTTTCTCCAAAATCCAAAGAAGCTAACTAAGCATTTTGCCTCTTTTTTGGTCATAGGGGGAACCAGATGCCACAGCTTATCCTTCACATTAAGAAGGATATCTTGACATGCCCCACACCACTGGACACCTAGAAATTTTACTGAGGTGGAAGGCCCCTCTATTTTTCTTGGATTTATCTCCCATCCTATGCCACACAAATACCTTACCAACAAATCTAGAGTAGTTGCTACTTCTTGCTCACTAAGTGCAATCAACATATCATCAATAAAATGGATCAGTGTGATGTCTTGTGGGAGGGAGAATTGATCAATATTATGACATAGAGCTGGAAAATTGGTACTAAATCATGAAATAGCACAGTGAATGTAAACTGCTGGTCTTGCTAGCTTGAATGCAAACTGTTTCTGGTGGTCCTTATTAACAGCTGTTGAGAAAAAAGCATTTTCAAGATCAATAGCTGCATACAAGGTAAAAGGGGATGTGCTGATTTGCTCAAGCAATGATACCACATATGGAACAGCAGCTGCAATTGAAGTCACTACCTGGTTAAGCTTATGATAATACACTGGCATCCTACAAGACCCATTTGTTTTCTGCTCAGGCCAAATAGGAGAGTTGAATGTGGGATGTGGTGGGAAACACAACCCCTGCATCCTTCAAGTCCTTAAGAGTGGCATTTATCACTGTAATCCCTCCAGGAACCTAATATTGCTTCTTGTTTACATTCTGCTGGACAGGGGCAGTTCTAGAAGATTCCACTTTGCCTTTCCCACCATAATAGTCCTCAGTCCATGAGTCAGGGAACCCATGTGAGGATTCTGCCAATTGCTGAATATGTCTATTCCAATTATGCATTCCAGAACTGGGGAAATAATCATAGAATTTGTCCTGGGACCCAGGAGACACATTGAACTGAAACTGAACTGAGCTAAAATTCCTCCAATCACCTGACTTCCATAAACCCCATCTGAATGGTGGACCAGAATGATGTTTTTGGTCTCCTGGAATTAATGTGACTTCTGAACCAGTGTCTAATAATCCCTGAAATATCTGATCATTTCCTTTTCCCCAATGCATAGTTACTCTGTTAAAAACTTTAGGTTCCCCTGGGGAAGGCTGAGAGGAAGATTAACAGTATATATTTTTGGCAGTGAAACAAGGTCCTACCCCAAGGGTACCCAGCTTACCCTTATTTCAAGGGACTCTGGATCTGTAAACTGTCTAAAGTCTGGGAATTGATTAAGGGGCCATGACTTTCTGCTTTTGTAATTCAAGGTAAACTTTTGTTCATGTGGCCTAGAATTCTTCTTCTTATAGAGTTCAAAAAGAATTTAGTTGATTGCCTATCTATGTTACTACTAGATATTCCATGATCTACTAGTCAACACCATAAGTCCCTGCAAGTAGGATTATTTTGACTGCTGCCTTAAGCCTATTTTCCATTTTTGTAGCCATGCCCACCTTGCCTTTGGCAATTAACTGCTGCCACATGGCTTCTGCCAACTTGGGATCTGATTATCCCAATTGTGTTTAAGGATTCCAGCTCAGTGACAGCAGTTTCTACAGTAATATCTGACCTACAGAGAAGGGCAACTACAGAGCTCTTCAGGGTAACAGACCTACTTTCACAATTTATTTCTCACAGTTCTGGTAAAATGTGTGTCCTCTGGACATTCCAGGGTGTGTGAGCAGGTCTTCCATGATAAATCTACTCTAACATTGCAATCTCTCTAAGCCTTGGAATTCCCTCTTCTACCTTATACAAGGCCAGTTCTGGCATTTCAACCTCAGGTAATTTTGGCCACCTTTTGATCCATGCTTCAGCCAACCACCCAAGCAAACTGTTAATGCCCTTTCTAACCCCTCAAGCTAAAACATTGAATGCAGAATCTCTTTAACAGTCCCATATCAGTAAATTCAGCCTGATCCAACTTTATATTTCTTCCACTATTATCCCACACCCATACTATCCATTCCCATGCATATTCTGGTTTCTGTCTGTATAAGTTGGGAAATTCCTACAGTTTTTTTGGAGAATAGCATTCTTCCTCATGGGTCACATTTTGTACTTCACTCATCAGTACATGTTGGGACTTTTAGTCTAGTTATAGGCCTTGAAGCAGACTAGTGGTGAGGTTAGGTCATGAAAAGAATTAAGGATTAAAAATTAAGCCATTTACTTCAGGACATTTTTTTTGCAGTTGTGTCTCATAAAACAGGATTAATCTCTCCAGATGGATGAGTGAAGGCTGCTTCCTTCTGGGAGCTGGTTACAGGTTTACAGGCACTGAAGGGTTAATCTCCTTAGGAGTAGATTGGATGACAGGCTCCTTGGTGCAAATTGGGGGTCTGGAAGCTGTTTCCTCCAAGCAGGCTAGAGGTTGGGTAGCTATCTCCTCAGGTCAGACTGGAGGTGGAGGTGCTGTTTCCTCAGGACAGCCCTCTACAGGTATATCTAACAATGACTCAGCACAATTCAGGGTTCCAGTGTCCTCAGTGCCATTTTTATCAATCCATATGTCCCCATCCCAAGTTTCAGGATTCCATTCTTTTCCAATCAATGACTTCACTTTAACAGCACATACCCTGTGAGGTTGAGATTTTAGCTTACATTGTAAATCTGCTACTTGCACAATGAGGGTCTGCATCTGTTTTTTGGAAATCTCAAGTCTATGGCCACATGAAATAAGATTTTCTTTCAGTGCGTGCATAGAAACCTTTACATCTGTCATATGGCACTTAAATTTTGAATTTGAAGCCTTTAGCTCTTCCCTTTGTCTTATAACTTTTTCCAGTGCTTCTAAGAGCAGCCAGCCTACATCATTATGCCTTTAAATTCCAGAAAACTCTGTGAAAGTTCCAAGAACACTGTCACCCAGTGCCTTGCTTTGTACAAGAACATGATTAGGAGAATTGAGTGGTGCTACTTTGCATATCTCCATTGCCAACTCACACCATGGACTGTCAGTACCATCTTGATTATAGGAAATGGAGTCATTAGGGTCTTTGGATCTAATCAGAGTAGAAAACAAATTGTAAAAGCCCATTTTAAAATTCTATTTCTCAAGAACCACATCCCTTCCAGTACAAAGTTGTATAAATTAGGTTTTTCTAGGGAAACAGAATCAATGAGAGATATCTATAAATATTAGTTTTATAAAAGTGCCTCATGAAGCTGTGTGTATGCAAGAGTCCAAATCAGTAGGGCAGGCAGCAAACTGGCAAATCCAATGAAGATGTTCCATGAATTCCTCAGGCAGTGTACTAGCAACTTTGACTAACGTGTTTGATGAACTCCTCAGGAAATGAACTGGCAACATCGACAAACTCCTCAGGAAATGCGTCAGGTCAGCTGAAGAAGAATCAAAGGTCCTCTGTCTTGCTTAAAATCTTCAACTGATTGGATTAAACCCAGCTGACTGCATTCTCTCATTGTGGAAGACATGCCATTCATTGTCATCATCAGGCACAGCTAAGCCAATTGACTGATGATTAAACAAACAAGACTTCTGGTTTATTAAGCTGCCACAAACGTCCTTGCAGTAACTGTTAGGCCAGTGCTTGCTTGACCAGATACCTGGGAACCATCACCTGGCCAAGTTGACACATGAAACTAACCATCACAGTTATCGGGTTAAGTTTAGGGTTAGGATTGGTGTTGGGGCTGTTATATTTGTGTTGAATTTGTGTTTGTGTTTTGGTTTGGGTTAAGTTTGGTGTTAGGTTTAGGTTTAGGGTTAGTTTTAGGGTTAAGAGTAGGTTTATGGTTAGGTTTGGATGAGGGTTAGGAGGAGGGTAAGGTTTGTGTTGGGGTTGAGGTGTTGTTGGGTTAGGGTAGTGTTTGGGGTTGAGGTTAGTGCTAGATTTCAAGTTGGGTTTAGTATTGGGGTCAGGTTATGGTTAGGATTAGGGTTAGGGTTATGGTTAGGTTTGGGTTTGGGATTAGGGTTAGATTTAGGGTTTGGGCTGGGGTTTAATTTAGGGTTAGGTTTAGGTTTCAGGTTATGTTTGTGGATGGTGTTGGGTTTGGGATTGGGGTTAGAGATAGTGTTAGGGTTAGTTTTAGGGTTATGCTTATATTAGGGTTAATTTAGGTTTAGGGTTGGGTTTGAGGTTGGGGTTGGATTTGGGGTTAGGGTTTGTGGCTAAGGTTAGTTTAACTTTAGAGTTAGGTTTGGTGTTGGTCTTGGGGTTTTGGTTGGTTTTGGGGGTTGTGGATAGGTTTAGAGTAGGGTTGGTGTTAGGTTTAGGGTTAAGATTGGTATTGGGGTTATGGTTGGTTTTGGGGTTGGTGTTGGGATTGTTTTGGGTGTTGGGTTTGGTATTTAGTGTAGGGTTATAATTAGGTTTAAGTTTAGATTTAGGTTTTGCTTGGGGTTGCTTTGGGGGTTGGGGTTTGTTTTAGGGTCAGGTTTTGGATTAGGGTTAGAGTTTGTTTTATGGTTAGGTTTAGCATTGAGTTGGGGTTGGGTTTGTGGTTTTGGTTGCAGTAAGATTTAGGGTTAGGTTTAGGTTTAGGCTTAAGTTTAGGGTAAGGGTTAAGTTTAGTGTTAGTGTGAGGGTTGTGGTTGTGGTTGGTGTTAGGGTTAGCTTTATGGTTAGTTTTAGGGCTATGGTTAGGGTACATTTTAGGGTTAGCTTTAAGCTTGGGGTTAGGGTTATGATTAGGGTTAATGTTATGGTTAATGTTAGGGTTTGGGTTGGGTTGGAGGTGGTTTTGGTGTTGGGTTTGGTGTTGGCTTTGTGTTAGGCTGATGTTGGGGTTAGGTTTAGGCTTAGGATTAGTGTTAGGGTTAGGGATAGGGTTCGGTTTTGGGTTAGGGGTTCTGTTGGGGTTTGGTTTATGTTTAGCATTAGGCTTAGATTTAGGGTTAGAATTGGGTTAGGAATAGGGTTAGTGTTAGGTTTACTATTAAGTTTAGGTTTAGGTTTAAGGTTAAGTTTAGGGGTAGGGTTAGGTTTGGAATTGTGGTTGCAGTTGTGTTTGGGGTTGGTGTTTTGTTAGGTGTTAGGTTTAGGATTAGGGATAGGGTAGGGGTTATGTTTAGGATTGGGGTTGGTGTTTGGATTAGTGTTAGGGTTAGTTTTAGTGTTAAGTTTTGGGTTAGGGTTAGGATTAGGTTTAGGGATATGATTAGGTTTAGGGTTTTGGTTTGTGTAGGTTTGGAGTTGGGGTTAGGGTGAGGTTTAGGGTTAGGGTTTGGGGTATGGTTATGTGTGGAGTTGGGGTTAATTTTAGGGTTGGGATTGGGGTTGTGGTTAGGGTTAGGTTTAGGCTTTGGGATTGGGTTAGGGTAAGGTTTAGGTTTAGTGTTAAGGTTAGGGTTAGTGTAATTGTTAGTGTTGGTGCTGGGTACAGGGTTTGGTTTGGGGTTGAATTTGGGTTTGTGGTTAGATTTAGGGTTAGGGGCATGTTTAGGGATAAGTGTGGGGTTGGGGTTAGGTTTGGGGTAGTGTTATGGCTCATTTTAGGGTTAGTGTTAGGTATAGATTAAGGGTTAGGATTAGGTTAGGGTTAAAATGAGTTTAGGGTTAGGTTTAGGGTTAGTATCAGGTTTAGTGCTAGAGTTTAGGTTAGCTTTAGGGATTGGGTTGGGTTAAGGTTAGGATGATGGTTAGGGTTTGTGTTGGGTTTGGGGTTGTGTTGGGATTGAATTTAGGGTTGAGGATGTGGTTAGGATTAAGATTAGGTATAGGGTTGGTGTTGGGGTTGGGGATGTGGTTGTGGTTTTGTTTGGGGTAAGGGTTAGGTTTAGGTGTAGGTTTAGGGTTATGGTTAGTTTATGTTTAAGGCTTGGTTTGGGGTTGGGGTTGAGTTTGGGGTTGGGGTTTATTAGCACTTAGGGTTAGGATTACAGATAGGGTTAGGGTTAAGTTTAGGATTGGAGTTGGGGTTGGTATTGGGGTTGGGTTGGGTTTGGTTTAGGATTAATGTTATGGTTTAGGTTAGGGTTAGGTGTAGAGTTGGGGTTAGTTTTAGGGTTGGAGTTCTGGTTGTCATTAGGGTTAGGGTTAGTGTTAGGATCGGGGTTGGGTTTGGGGTTAGGGTTAAGTTTAGGGTTAGTGTTAGATTTATGGTTATGGTTAGGGTTAAGGTTAATGTTAGGTTTAGGGTTAGGGTTAGATTAGGGTTGGGGGTGGTTTTGTGGTGGGGGTTGGGGTGAGGAATAGGGTTAGGGTTATGGTTTGGATTAGGTTTAGAGTTGGGTTTAGAATTTGTGTTAGGTTTGGAATTGGGGTTGGAATTGAGATTGGGGATGGGTTGGGATTGCAGTTCTAGTTAGTTTTGGGTTTCAAATAGCATTCTGGGGTAGCATTAGTATTGGATTTAGGGTTAGGTTATGTTTCGGGTTATGGTTAGGTTAAAGGTTAAGCTTGGGGTTCATTTTGGTGCTGGATTTGGTGTTAATTTAGGGTTGCAGTTAGGGTTGGGATTGGGGATGGTTTGAGGTTAGGTTTAGGGTTGGGTTTGGGGTTGTGGTTTTGGTTAGGGCAAGGTTTAAGGTTAGGGTTAAGTTTTAGGTTAGGGTTTGAGTTGAGTTTGGAGTTTGGTTTGGCATTGGGGTTAGGGCTAGGGAAAGGGTTAGGTTTAGGTTTAGAGTTAGTGTTAGTGTTAGGGTTAGTTTTAAGTTTAGGATGAGGGTTAGGGTTAGGCATAAGGTTAGTTTTAGGGTTAGGGTTGGGGTTGGGGTTGGGTTTGGCTTTGGTGTTGGGGTTGGGGTAGACCTAGGGTTATGCTTAGCATTAGGTTTAGTGTTAGTTTTATATTTAGGATTTGTATTAGGGTTATTGTTAGTGTTAGGATATGATTTGGGTAGGGGTTAGGGTTGGGGTTGAATTTGGGATGTGGATTTTTGTTGGAGTTAGGGTTAGGTTAGGGATAGTGTCAGGTTTAGGGTTAGAGTCGGGGTTGGGTTTGGGTTTAGGGTTAGAGTTGGGGTTTGTTTTAGGTTAGGGTTAGTGTTAGGAATATGGTTAAGGTAGGTTTAGGTTTTGGTTTAGGCTAAGGGTTACATTTAGGATGAGGTTTAGGGTTTGTGTTGGGGTTGGGGTGTGGTTAGGCTTGTGATTGTTTTGGGGTTAGGGACAGGTTTAGGTTTGGTGTTATGGTTATGGTTAAGGTTAGCATTAGGGTAAGGTTTAGTGTTAGGCTTGGGTTTGGGGTTGGTGTTAGATTTAGGGCTAGGGATAGAGTTAGTATTAGTGTTGGGGTTTGGTTTGGGTTTAGGGATAACATTATGGTTAGTTTTAGGTATATGATTAGGTTTACAGCTAGGGTTACCATTAGGGTTAACTTTAGGCTTAGAATTAGGATTAGGGTTAGATTTAGGGTTAGGGTTGGTTTAGGTTTAGCATTAAATTAAGATTTGGGGTTAGGTTTAGGGTTACAGTTAGTGTTAGGTTTAAGATTAGGTTTATGCTTTGGGCTGTGTTAGGGTTAGAGGGGGTTAGGATTTGTGTTGGCTTTGGGGTGGTGTTTAGGTATTGGTTGTTGGGGTTAGGTTTGGGGTTAGGGTTAGAGTTAGGCTTGGGTTTGGGGTTGTGATATTGTTTGGGTAAGGTTTAGTTTTAGCTTTAGATTTATGGTTAGGTTTAGGGATAGGCTTAGTGCTATTGTTAGGTTTGGGCTTTTGGTTTGGCATTGCAGTTAGGCTTAGCATTAGGGTTAAGGAAACAGGTTAAGGTTTAAGTTTGGTGTTATGGTTAGTGTTGGTTTTAGGGTTAAAATTTGGGTTAGATTTAGGGTTCCTTGGGATTGGTGTTTGGGTTGGTGTTGGGTTTGGGGTTTGCTTTGGGTTTGGTATTGAGTTTGAGATTACAGTCAGGCTTAGAGTTTGGCTGAGGTTGAGGTTTAGGGTTAGGTTCTGCATTAGTGTTAGCATAGGGTTTGGCATTGGTTTTGGTGTTGTGGTTGAGTTTGGTATTTGGGATTGTTTGAGGTTAGTGTTACAGTTAGGGATAGGGTTAGGGTTAGGTTTATGGTTGGGTTTGGGGTTGGGTTTAGGGTTAATATTAGGGTTAAGTTTAGGGTTAGGCTCAGGCTTAGGGTTAGGTTTGTGGTTTAGTTTAGGGTTCAGTTTAGGGTTAGGTTTAGGTTTACTGTTAGGGTTGGTGTTGGGTTTGGGGTTGAGCTTTGGGTTGGGGTTTATTAGGCAGTAGGTTTTGGTTTAGGGATAGTGTCAGAGCTTGGGTTAGGGTTGGATTTGGGATTGCTGTTGTGGTTAGGGTTTAGGGTTAGGGTTAGGTTTAGGATGAGGATTTGGGTTATCATTAGTTTTAGGGTTAAGGTTATGGTTAGATTTATGTTTGGTTGATGTTGGGGTTGCAGTTTGGATTAGGGTTAGGGTTAGGATTAGGGTTAGTGTTAGATTTGGGGCTAAATTTAGGGTTGGGTTTCAGACTGTGTTTAGTGTTAGGGTTCAATTTAGTGTTAGGATTTGGTTTAGTGTTAAGGTTATGTTTAGGGTTAGGATTAGGTTAAGCATTAGGGTTGGGATTGGGGTTGGGGTTAGGATTGTGGTTGGGGTGAGGATTGCGGTTGGGGTTAGTTTTGGGTTTGGAGTTGGAGTTTGGTGTAACATTATTATTAAGCTTAGGGTTAGGTTTAGAGTTAAGGTTGGGGTTAGGTTTAGATTTAGGTAAAGTTAGGTTCAGTGTAAGGGTTAGATATAGTGTTAGGATTCTGGGTGGGATTGGGTTTGATTTAGTGGTTGGGGTTTCTGTTGGGGATCATTTTAGGTTTAAGTTTAGGGTTTAGGTTTAGGGTTAGAGTTGGGGTTGCTGTTAGGGTTAGGGTTTAATTTAGAGTAAGGGTTAGTGTTAGGGTAAGGTAAAGGGTTGAGTTTTGCATCAGGGTTAGATTTAGCATTAGGTTTAGTGTTGGGATTGAGCTTGTGTTTCGTTTGGGCTTTGGGTTAAGGTTAGGGTTTGGGTTAGGGTTAGGATTGGGGTTGGGTTCAGGGTTAGGGTTGTGGTTGGTATTAGGGTTAGGGATAGGGATAGGATTAGGGTCATGTTTAGGGATATGTGTTAGGGTTATGTTTAGGGATATGTTAAAGTTTAGGGTTAGTGTTACAGTTATTGTTAGATGCAAGGTTAGGGTTGGTGTTGGAATTGGGGTTTGGGTTGGGGTTCGCTTTGGGTTTGGCTTTGGTGTTATGGTTAGATTTAGGCTTAGCATTAGGGTTGGGATTGTTGTTGTGATTAGCAATGATTTGGGGTTTTGGTTTGGTTTTGTGTTTGGTGTTGGGGTTGGTTTTGGCTTTGGGGTAGGAGTTGGACTTATGGCTAAGTTTAGGTATAGGGTTAGGATTAGGGTTAGTGTTCTCGTTGAATTTAGGGTTACTGACAGTGTTAGGGTTAGGGTTAGTTTTAGGTGAAGTTTAGGTTTAGTGTTTGGTTAGGGTTTGGGATTGTGGTTGGGGTGGGTGTTGGTGTTGGTGTTAGAGTGAGGGTTAGGTTTAGGGTTAGGGTTTAATTTTGCATTGGGTTTCTGGTTAGGTTTAGGGTTGGGGTGGGGTTTGGTTAAGTTTCAAGACTAGGGGTACATTTAGGGTTAGAGTTGGGTTTGGTGTTGGGTTTCAGTTTGGGGTTAAGTGTTAGGGTTAGGGTTTGTTTTAGGTTTATGGTTAAGATAGCATAAGGGTTAGGTTTAGGGTTAGGGTTAGGATTCAGGTTAGTGTTAGAGTTAGGTTTAGTGTTGGGTTGGGATTGAGTTTGTGTTTGGGTTTATTTGGGGGTTAGAGTTAGTGTAATGTTTATGGTTAGGGTTGGGTTTTGGGTTGGGGTAGGGTTTGGCTTTGGGATTGGGGCTGCATTTAGGTTTAGAATTAGAATTATAGATAGTTTAGGTGTGGGGTTAGGGTTAGGGTGAGGTTTAGATTTAGCTTTAGATTTAGGTTTAGGGTTAGGTTTAGGGTTTGTATTATGGTTAAGGTTGGGGTTGGGGTTGTGTTTAGTGTTTGGTTTAGGGTTTGGTTTGGTGTTAGGTTTAGCATTGAGTTTGGGGTTAAAGTTAGAATTATGGTTAGCATTAGTGTTAGGGTTGGGTTTAGTTTTAGGGTTAGGGTAACAGGTATGGGTTTGAGGATGGGTTTTGGATTGTGATTGTGGTTGTGGTTGGCTTTGGGATTTGGTTGGGTTTAGGGTTAGGGTTAGGTTGAGGGTTAGGGATGGAGGTTAGCATTAGGATTAGAGTTAGGGTTAGGGTTTGCATTGGGATAGGGGTTGGGTTTGAATTTGGGGTTGGGGTTGGCTTTGAGTTTGGGGTTCAGTTTAGGGTTAGGGTTAGGGTTAAGGTTATTTTTAGGATTGCAGTTAGTGTTAAGTTTAGGGTTATGTTTAGGGTTAGGTTTAGGATTTATTTTGGGTTTGTGGTTGGTGTGGGGGTAAAGATTGAAGTTAGGATAAAGTTTTTTGTTAGGGATAGGTTGAGAGTTACTGTTGGTTTGGGGTCAGTTTTGAGGTTGGGATTGTCTTTTGGGGTGGAGTTAGGACTAGGTTTAGGGTTATATTTAGGTGTATGGTTAGGTTTTAGGTTATTGTTAGGATTGGGTTTGTGGTTGGTTTTGATGTTAGGTTTAGGGTTAAGGTTAGGTTTAGGATTAGGGTTAGGGTTAGGTTTACAGTTAAGGTTGGGTTTGGGGTTGGGTTGTCATTTGGGGTAAGGGTTAGGGTAAGGGTAAGGGTCAGGTTAGATTTAGGGATGGGGTAATGTTAAGGTTATGGATTGTGATAGGTTTAGCATTAGGGCTTGTTATAGGGATAGGGATAGGGACAGGCATAGGTTAGGTTTAAGGTTAAAGTTTGGTGTAGGGTTAGGGTTACAGGAGGGTTAGGTTGAGTGATAGGGATAAGAGTAGGGGTAGGGTCATGCATAGGGATAGGTTTAGTGTTAGTGTATAGTTTAGGGATAGGGATAGGTATAGGCATAGGTTTAAGGTTGAGGTTAAAGCTGTTATAGGGATGTAGATAGGTCCAGGATTAGGGGTAGGGTTACAGTTTGGTTAGGATTAGGCATAAGGATAGGGGTAGAGATAGGGCTATGCATAGTGATAGGATTAGGGTTTGGGTTAAGTGTATGGCTAAGGTTAGTTTTAGGATTATGGCTAGGGTTAGGGATAAAGATAGGGTTATGTGTAGGGATTGGATTAGTGTTAAGATTAGCATTAAGCTTATGGATATGACTGGGATGTGGATGGGTTTTGGGTTAGGTTTAGGGTTAGGTTTTGGTTTATGGATATGTTTAGGAATAGATAAAGGATTCTAGATAAGGATAGCTTTATGATTAGGGTTTGGGTAAGGATTAGAGATAAGGATAAGTATAGGTTTCATGTTAAGTTTAGGGTTAAGGTTAGGGACATTATAGGGATATAGATAGGCTTAGGGTTAGCATTAGGGTTATGGAAAATGGACCCTTCAGCAGCCAGCTTCACATGCTCAGACTCCTCCCACAATATCTTAGTCTGCCCAGATTGAAAGCATCTGAATGAATCCTCCCCCATGCTTGTCCTAGGGCTAGGGCAAGTGCTAGGACTATGTCTAAAGCTAGGGTAGGGCTAGGTTTATGGCTAGGGTAGGGCTAATTTTAAGGCTAGGCCTAGGCTGTGATAGTAATATGGATAGGTTTAGGGTTTGGGTAAGAATTAGGAATAGGGATAGGGATATGTTTATGTATAGGGACAGGCCTAGGTTTAGGGTTAGGGATAGGGACAGGGACAGGTTTAGGGTTAGGATTTGGGAGATTAGAGGAATATGGTTAGGGTAAAGTTATGGTTAGTATTAGGGTTTGGGTTAGGGTTAGGGTTATGGATAGGGATGTGGATTGAGAGTGGGTTAAGCATAGGGCTTAGCTAGTGTTAGGATTAGGTTTAGGTATTTTCTCAGGCCTAGGGATAGGTTTTGGTTTAGGTTTAGGGTTAGGGTTAGGATTAGGGATATTGATAGGGATAGAGTTAATGTTATGGAGAGGTGTAGTGATAGGGTCAGGGTTAGGGTTAGGATTAGAGATAAGGATAGGTTAAGGTTAGGGTTAGGGTAAGAGTTAGGTTTAGGGATCAGGGAAGGCTTTGGGAGAGGGTTACTTATAGGGATAAGGGTAGGGTTAGAGTCAGGGTTAGGGAAAGTGATAGAGATAGGAATAGGTTTAGGGTTAGTGTTAGGGTTAATGATAGGTTTAGGCTTAAGTTTAAGGTAAGGGGTGGAATAGGGATATGGATAGGGTTAGGGCTAGGATTCAGGTTAGGGATATGTATAGGAATAGAGATAGAGTTTGGTTAGGCCAATGGTTTCTGTTAGGGTTAGTAATAGTGTTATGGATAGGGATAGGGCTATGGTTAGGGTTAGCATTAGGACTTGGGTTAGGGGTACAGCTAGAGTTATGACAGAGATATCAATATGGTTAAGGTTAGGGTTTGGTTTAGGGTCAGGGTTAAGGGTAGGTTTTGGATTAGGGTTAGGGGTAGGATTAGGGTTAGGTTCATGATAGGGATAGGGATAGTTTGAGAGTTAGGGTTAGGGTCAAGTTTTGGGTTAAGTTTGGGTTAGGATAATGGATAGGGATAGAGGCAGGTTTATGGATAGGGTTAGGTTTTGTTTTAGGGTTCGTGATAGGGATACAGCTAGGTTTAGTGTTAGGGTTAGGTTTAGGGATGGGGTAGGTTTAGAGATAGTGATAGGTTTAGGGTTAGGATTTAGTTTAAGTTTAGGGATAGGGTTAGAGACAGGGTAATGGATAGGGAAAGGTTTAGGGTTAGGGTCAGTAAAATGATAGGGATATGGATAGGTTAAAGTTAAGTTTAGGGTTAGGTTAGCAATTGGATTAGGGTTAGGGATACATGTAGGTTTTGGATAGGAATAGTATTCATGTTAGGTTTAGAGTTAGGGTTAGGGTAGGGGATATGGATGATGTGATGGTTAGGTTCATGTATCAACTTGGCTAGGTGATATAGTACCCAGCTGTCTGGTCAAGCAAACACCGGCCTAACAATTGCTGCAAGGACATTTGTGGCTGGTTAATAAACCAACAGGCCGGTTTAGTAAATTATCAGTCAATTGGCTGCAGGTGTGACTGATGACTCACTGAAGGGCGTGTCTTCCACAGTGAGAGAATGCAATTGGCTGGATTTAATCTAATTAATCTGTTGAAGAATTATAAGAGAGACAGATAAAGGAACTTCGCTTTTTCTTCTTCAGCTGCCCAGCTAGGGATTTCCTGGGGAGTTCATCAAATTTGCCAGTTCATTTCCTGAGAACTCCATTGAACACATTTGTCGAAGATCCCAGTTCATTTCCTGAGGAGTTCTTCGAAGTTGCCAGTTCATTTCCTGAGGAGTTCATCAGAAATCTTTCTTGGAGATGACAGTTTGCTGACTGCCCTACAGAATTTTGACTCATGCATACCCACAGTTGTGTGAGTCACTTTTGTAAATTTTGTAGTCATAGATATCTTTCATTGATTCTGTTTCTCTAGATAACCCTAACTAATACAGATGGGTGTATGGATAGGTTTATTGATAGGGATTGGGTTAAGGTTAAATTAGGGGTAGGATTAGGGAAAGGGATAGGTTTAGGATAAGGTTACACTTTGGGTTAAGTTTAGGGTTAAGAATATGATAGGGATATATTAGGGTTGGTTTTATTGTTAAGGATAGAGTTAGGGGAAATGGAACCTATCCCAGCCTAGCTTTGCATTTCCACGTAAGGCTTCCTGAGATTGTGCATCCCCACCCCCCAACCAGCATGATCAAGCCAGATCCTCACCCTTGACCCCCCAAGCTGCCCTCACTGAAACTTTCTCAAAAGCATCTTCTTCTGTGCTAGTGCTGTGGGTGGGGCTATGTCTAAAGATAAGTCTAGGGCTAGGTTTAGGACTATGGCTATGGATATGTCTATGATATGATATGGGTATGGTTAGGGTTAGGGTAAGGTTTAGGGTTAGGTTTAGAGGTAATAAAAACTTCCCCAACTCAGCTTGGCATGTCCACAGAGTGTCTCCCAATAAAGGGCATTCCCTCACCCACCCTGCTTTTTCCAGCCAGATCCCCATCACCAACTGCACTGCCTGCCCTGACTGAAGATTCTTCAAAAAGTTCTTCTCCTGTGGTATGGCTAGGTCTGGGGCTGGGGCTGGGGCAGACGCTGGGGCTGAGGCAGGGCCTAGGGGAAGGCCTATGTGTAGGGCTATGATTTATGTAGGTCTAGGGTTCTTTCTAGGCCTATGATAGGGATATGGATATGGTTACATTTAAGGTTAAGTTTGGTTTTAAGCATAGGGAAAAGGATGGAGTTAGGGCTATGTTTATGGTTTAGCTTTGGGTTGGGTTAAGCTATGATAGGAATATGGATAAGTTAAGGGTTAAGTTTTTGGTTCAGGATAGGGATAGTTTTAGGGTTAGTGTTAGGGATAGAGATAAGGATAGGGATAGATTTATGTATAGGGATAGTTAGGGGTAGGCTTTGGATTAGGTTAGGTTTATGGATAGGGATAGAGTTATGGTTAGGATAAGGATCAGGGATAGGATATGGAAAGAGATAAGGTTATGATTAGAGATAATCTTAGGGTTAAGATTACAGTTAGGGTTAGGGATAGGAATAGTGTAAGGTTTATGGTTAGAATTATAGTTAATATGCAGATATTATAGGGATATGGATAGGTTTAGTGATAGGGTTAGGGTTTGGGTTATGGAAATGGATGCTTCATCAGCCCACCTTTGCATGCCAAGTTGGCCATGTGGGAAATGGTACCCCCAACTCCAATTCTGCATCATCCAGCCAGTTCCCCATCCATACCTCACTATCTGCCCAGCCTTTCTGAATGTGTCTTATTCCATGCTAGGGCTAGGATAGGGCTAGGTCTAGGTTTAGGTCTAGGGCTAGGGCTATGATAGGGATATGGATAGGATTAAGATTAGGGTTAGGGTTAGAATAGGGTTAGGGATAGAGTTACATTTAGGAATAGGGTTAGGGTTACAATTATGGATTGGGACAGGGAGAGGGTTAGTGTTAGTGTTAGAGTTAGGATTAGGTTTAGTTTAGGGTTTGGGATATGATAGGGATAGGGATAGGTTTATAACTAAGATTAGGGTTATTGTTAGGGTTAGGATTAAGGAAAGGTACAAGGATAGAGACGGGGATATGGATAGGGCTTAAATTCAGTGTTAGGTTTAGGCTTAGTGTTAGGGTTAGGTGTAGGGATAGGGTTAGGTTTAGGATAATGGCTATGGTTAAGGTTAGAGTTAGTGTTAGGTATAGCATTAGGGATAGGGGCAGTGTTATGGATAGAGATATGTGTAGGTTTATGGATAGTTTTAGGGTTAGGGTAAAGGTTAGGGTTGGGGATAGGGATAGGGATAAATATACGGATAACATGAGTTTAGGATAACAGTTAGGGTTAGGGATATGATAGTGATGTCTGTATTGTTACAGCCAGGACTATGGCTAGGACTAGAGGCATGATAGGGATATGGATGATGTTAGGATTACAGTTAGGTTTATGGTTAGAGTTAGGGATACTGATAGGAATAGAGCTCAGGTTATGGAGAGCGATAGGGTTATGGTTAGGATTGCAGTTAGGGATAAGAATAAAGTTAGGTTTTGGATTAGGGTAAGGATTAAATTTAGAGATTGAGGAAAGAATAATGAGAGGTTTACATAGAGTGATAGGGTTAGGGTTAACATTAGGGTAAGGGATAGTGATTCAGATAGGGTTAGTGTTAGGTTTATATTTAGCGTTAGGGTTAGGGATATGATAGGGATATGTAGAAGATTAACATTAGGGTTATGGTAGGGTTAGGTTGAGAATTTAGGATAGGAATAGGGATAGACATAGATTTATGGAAATGGATAGGTTTAGGGTTCTGGTTAATGTTAGGTTTAGTGATAGGGATAGTGTTAAATTCAGTGTTAGGTTTAGGGTTATGGTTAGGGATAAGTATAGGGAGAGAGATAGATTTATGTATATGGAGAGGTTTAGGTTTAGGATTAGGGTTAATTATAGGGATAATGGTTGGTTTAGTGTTAGTGCTAGGGTTAGCATTAGGTTTGGTTTATGGATAGAGATATGGTTAGAGATAGGGTTATGGATAAAGATAGTGTTAGGGTTAAGTGTAGGTTTTTGGATAGGGATAGGGTTAGGGTTAGGTTCAGGGTTAGTGATATGATAGGTATATGGATAAGTATAGGTATAGCATTAGTTTTAGGGATAGGATTAGGGATAGGGATAGGGTAGAGGTATGGTTATGGATAGAGATAATTTTAGGATTAGTGTTCAGGTTAGTTTTAGGGATTGGGATAAGGTTGAGGTTAGGGCTAGTTTTAGGGTTAGTGTTAAGGATAGAGATAGGTATATGGATAGGATTAGGGATAGGTTTAAGGTTAGGTTTAGTTTTAGTTTTAGGAATAGGGATAGGGTAAGGGTTAGAGTTAGGGTTAAGTTTAGGGTTAGGTTTAGGGATAGAGATAGGTTTAGGGATAAGGTTATGGATATGGATAGTGTTAAGATTAGGCTTAGGTTTAGGGATAGGGATAGGGATAGGATTTGGGTTAGGGTTAGGCTTATTGTTATGGATAGTAGAGCAATGTGTATAGGGTTAGTTTTAGGGTTAGGATTAGGGATAGTGAAAGTGTTCTGGTTAGGTTTATGGCTAGGTTAGTCTTATGGCTGTGGTTGGGGATAGAGATTGGGGTAGGAAAGTGTTATGGATAGGGGGAGGTTTAGGGTTAGGGTTAGGGTTTGTGTCATTTAGGGTTAGAGTTAGGGACACAGATAGGAATAAGGATAGGGTTATGGATAAGGATAGGGTAAGGGTTAGGGTTAATTTTAGGTGTAGGGTTAGGGACAGGAATTGTGTTAGGGTTAGCATTAGGATTTGTGATAGGGATAGGGTTGGGATTAGTGTTAGGGGTATGGTTTGGTGTAAGGATATGGATAGTGTTAGTGCTAGGGTTAGGTTTAGGGTTAGGGAAAATTGATCATTGTCCATCCCAGCATCACATGCCCACCATTTGTCTTCTACAACAGTGCACCAGTCCTCCCAATACAAATGGTCCAGCCATATCTCTGCCTGCAACTCCACAGGCCACCCAGACTTAAGCCTCTCCAAAAGAGTTTTCTACCATGCTGGTCCTAGGACAATGTCCAGGGCCATGGCCAGGGTGAGGGACAGTGCCATGGCCAGAGCCTGGGCTTGGGCTGATAGGGATATGCATAGGGCTAGTTTAAGGGTTAGGGTTAGAGTTATGGATAGGGATAGGATATGATAGAAATTTTGATAGGGTTAGGGTTAGAGTTGGGATAAGTGTTGGTATAGGGATAGAATTAGGTTTAAGTGCAGGGATAATGTTAGGGGTAGGGTTAGGCCAGGGTTAGGGTTAGGGTTTGTGATATAATAGGCATATGGATAAGGTCATGTTAGTGTTTGTATTACGATTAGAGATAGGGATAGGGATAGAGTCAAGGTTAGGTTTTTGGTTAGGGATACAATTAGTGTTTACATTTAAGTTTAGGATTTGGGAAATGATAGGGGTATGGATAAGGTTAGGTTTAGGGTTAGAGTTAAGTTTAGGATTAGGATTAAAGCTAGGGATAAGGATAAGGATAGGGATAAGCTTAGGGTTATGGATATGGTTTGGGTTAGGGATATGATAGGGATATGGATATGATTATGGCTTGGGCTAGACCTGAGCTTGGTCTAGGGATAGGGCTAGGGCTAAGACTAGAAACATGAAAGGGGTATTGATAAGGTTCATGTTAGGGTTATGGTTAGTGTTAGAGAAAAGGTTATGGAAAAGGACTGAATTATGGATATGAATAGGGATAGGGTAAAGGTCAGGGTTTGGGTTAGGGTGTGGGATAGGGATAGATTTATGGTTATGATTATGGTTAGGGTAAGGGTTAGGGTTAGGGATAAAGGATGGTAGAGGGAGAATTTTGTATAGTGACAAGTCTGGGTTCTTGTTAGGGTTTGTGATAGGGATAAGGATAGGGTGAGGTTTAGGGTTAGGTTTTGTTTTAGGGTTAAGGATAGGGTAGTGATGTAGATAGGGTTACAGTTAAGCTTAGGCTTAGGTTTAGGATTAGATTTAGGGTTAGGAGTATGGATAGGGATAGGGATAGAGATAGGGTTATGGATTGGGTTTGGGTTCCATTTGGGTTAGGGTTAGGGATATTTTTAAGTTTAGGTTTTGGTTTAGGTTTAGGTTTAGGGATGGGGTAGTGCTAGGTCTAGGTCTAATGTTAGGGTTAGGGCTGGGGCTAAAGCTAGGGATATGATAGGGATATGGATATGGTTAAGGTTAGTGTTAGTGTTAGGGTTGTGTTTAGGGATAGGTTTAGGTTTAGAGATATGGTTATGGAAAGGGATAGAATTAAGGTTAGGGTTCTGGTTAGGGTTAGTGCAGAATTAGAGATAGAGATAGGAATAGGTATAATATGGAAGGAGATAGGGTTAGGGTTAGTATTAGGGAAAGGATTAGGGATAGTGATAGACATAGAGATAGATTTATTGATAGGGACAGGGTTTGGTTTAAGGTTATGGTTAGGGTTAGTGTTGGGTGTTGGGATAGTGTTAGTTTTAGGGTTAGGGTTAAGGATAGAGATAGAGATAGGGATACGGATAGGGCTATGGATTGTGATATGGTTAAGGTTAGAGTTGGGTGGGGTTTAGGTTATGGTTTAGAGATAGGGATATGGATAGAGATAATGGTACAAAAAGGAATAGGTTTAGGGTTATTGTTAGGGTTAGTGTTAGGAATAGGGATAGGGATAATTTTGGGTTTAGGGTTTGGGTTAGTCTTAGGTTTAGGAATATGATAAAATATGGATAGGTTTAAGGTTAGGTTTAGGGTTAGAATTAGGTTTAGGCTTAAGTTTAGTTGTAGGTGTATAGGTAGGGTTTTGGATAGGGTTAGGGTTAGGCTTAGGTTTAGCATTATGGTGAAGTTTAGGGATATGATGTGGATATGGGAAGGTTTAAGGTTAGGGATAGGTTTAGGGTTAGGGATAGGTTTAGGGTTAGTGTTACAATTTCATTTATGTATAGTGATAAAGTTATGGTTAGGGAATGGGTTAGGGTCAGGATTAGGGATAGGTTTAGTGTTGGTGTTACAATTTCAGAAATGTATGGTGATAGAGATAAAGTTATGGTTAGGGATTGTGTTATGATCAGGATTAGGGTTAGGGATAGTGATAGGCTTAGGTTTGGGTTAGGGTTATGGTTATGGGAAATGAAAATGGGCACCCCCACACCTCAAACAGCATGGTCAAGCCAGATACCTGCCCAGAATCCCTCAAGCTGCCCAGACTGAAGCCTCTCAAAAAGTCTCTTCTGCTGTGCGAGTGCTAGGGCTAGGACTAGGTATACGACAAGGCTGGGGCTGGGGCTGGGGGTGAGGCTAGGGCTGGTGATGGGGCTACATTTAAGACTTGGGCTATGGCAATGTCTATCTCTATGATAAGGATATGGGTAGGGTTATGGTTAGGTTTAGGGATAGTGGTAGGTATAGAGCTATAGACAGGGATGGGGTTAGGGTTAGAGTTATAGATACAGACAGGGAAATTTTTAGGGTTATGTTTTTGATTAGGTTAGGGATGTGACATGGATTTGTATTGGTTAGGTTTACGGTGGATATTAGAGTTAGTATTAGGGATAGGGAGAGTTTTCAGTTCAGGTTTAGAGTTAGGTTGTGGGATATGGATAGGGATAAGGTTACAGATTGGGATAGGTTTAGTGTTAGGGTTTGGTTTGGGGATAGGGGTAGGCATAGGGTTATTGTTAGGGTTAGTGATAGTGTTTGGGTTAGGCTTAGGGTGAGGTTTAGGTTTACAGTTCAGGTTAAGTTGAGGGATAGTGATAAGAAGAGGGCTAGGGGTATGTGTAGGGGTAGATTTATTGTTGAGATATGGGTGAAGGATAGTGATGGTGTAGGTATATGTTTAGGTTTAGGGTTAGGTTTAAAGATATGATAGGGATAAAGATAGGTTCAGTGTTAGGGTAAGGGTTATGGTTTTTGTTAGGATTAGGCATAAGGATAGGGATAGAGAGAGGGTTATATATATGGATAAGTTTAGAGTTAGGGTAAGGGATATTGTTAAGGTTAGGTTTAGGAAGAGTTCTAGGGCTAGGGATAGAGATAGGGTTATGGGTAGGGATTGGATTATGGTTAAGGTTACGGTTAGGGTTAAGGATATTATAGGGTTGTTTACAGGTTTAGGATTAGGGTTATGTTTAATTTTAGGGATAGGTTTAGGGATAAAGTGTTATGGATTATGATATGTTTAGAGATTAGGGTTAGGGTTAGTGTTAGGGAAAGGGTTAGGTTTAAGTTTAGGTTTAAGGTTAGTGTTAGGGTTTAGTTTAGGGATACTGTATTGATATGGATAGGGTTAGCATTAAGGTTAGGGTTAAAGTTATGGAAAATGGACCCTTCACCAACCCAGCATTGCATGCTTATAGTGGCCTGCCCATGAAACTGTTCACCAACCTCCCATGACTCATGGTCCTGCCAGAACTGTTCCACAACCCCATAGGCTGCCCAGGTGGAAGCCTGTCTGGATGCATCCTCCTCCATGCTAGGCCTAGTGCTAGGGTAGTTCTAGGGTTAGGAAAAGCAATAAATATATTTTATGGATATGGATAGGCCTAGGATTAGTGTTACAGTAGGGACAGGGACACAATTAGGGTAATGGTTAGGGTTAGGATTTAGGATATGACAGGGAAATGGATAGGGTTAGTGTTAGTGTTAGGTTTAGGATTAGGGATAGGGATACAGATAGGGAAGGGAATAGAGAGTGGGTTACAGACAGGGTTTAAATTTAGTGTTATGGTTAGGTTTATCATTAGTATCAGACCTAGTGATCAAACCTAGGTTTAGGTTTAGGGTTAGGGTTAGGATTAATGTTAGGTTTAGGGCTATTTATGGCTAAAGATAAGAGTAGGATTAGAGTTAGTGTTATGGTTAGGTTTAGTGATATGGATAGGAATAAATGTAGGGCTTTGGTTAGGGTTAGGGTTAGGGTTATGGTTATGGTTAGGGTTATGATAGGGATATGATTTGGATATGACTAGGGCTAGGGCTCCTGGTAGGTCTAGGGCTAGGCCCAAGACTAGAGCTAGAACTATGATAGGGATATGAATAAGGTTAAGGTTAAGGTTAGGGTTAGGGTTAGGATTAGTGGTAGAGATAGGGACAGAAATAAGGTTATGGATAGGGATAGGGATTTGTTTCAGGTTAGGTGTAGGGTTAGGTTTAGGGATAGGTTTAGGCTTAGGGTCAGGGATTGGTATAAGGATAAGGATAAGGATGGTGTTAGGTTTAGGATTACATTTAGGACTAGAGTAATGATAGGGATATGGTTATGGTAATGGGTAGGTCTAGTGCTAAGGCCAGATCTAGGACTAGGAAAAGGGCTAAGGCTAGAATTATGATAAGGATATGGATAGGGTAAGAGTTAGGCTTATGGTTTGTGTTAGGGTTAAAGTTAGGACACTGATGGGGTAGTTAGGGTTATGGAGAAGTGTAGTGATAGGGATTGAGATAGAGACAGGGTTATTTATAGGGATAGGGTTAGGTTTAGGTTTAGGGATGTGGTTAGGGATAGGTATAAGGTTTGGTTTATGCCTAGGGATGGGATAATGTTAGGGTTAGTTTTAGGGTTAAGGTTAGGGATATGGTTAGGAATAAGAATAGGGACAGGGTTATATTTGGAGTTATGGTTAGGTTTAGGGACATAATAAGGGTATAGATATGGTTACAGCTAGGTCTAGAGGCAATGCTAGGTCCAGGCCTAGGGCTAGGGCTTGGGTTAGAGCTCTGATAGAGATATGGATAGGGTTAGATTTAGGGTTACTGTTTGTTATGGTTAGGTTTAGGGATACAGACAGCAATAGATTTAGGGTTGTGGAGAATGGTAGTGATAGGTTTAGGGTTAGGATTTGGGCAAGGGTTAGGGTCAGGGATAAAGTAAGGGATAAGAGAATGTTATGTATAGGGGTAGGGTAAGGATTACTCTTCAGTTTAAGTATAGTGATCATATTTAGGCTTAGTGTTAGGTTTAGGTTTAGGGTTAGGGTTAGTGTATGATAAGGATGTGGATAAGATTAGGGTTAGGGTTTATTTTATGGTTAGATTTAGGATTATGGATAGGGATAGGGTGTGGATAGGTACAAGGTTAGGGTTAGAGTTAGTTTTAGTGTTAGTTTGTGGGATTTGATAGGAATATGGGTAGGTTTATGTTTCTCATTAGTATTAGGGTTAGGTTTTGGGATAGGTATAGGGAGAGAGATATTTGGTTAGGGATAGGGTTATGGTTATGGTAGGTTAAGTGTTTGGAATAAGTTAGGGTTAGGTGTAGGCTATCAGTTAGTGAAAAGTTTAGGGCTATAATTGGGATATGGATAAGGTTAGAGTTAGGGTAAAATTTGGGGTTAGGGTTATGGTTTGGGTTAATGGAAATTTCCCCCAGCTCAGTCTGGTCTGCTCACAGAGGGGTTCCTGGGAAAGGGCATCCCCACCTCCCACCTGCATGGTGCAGCCAGATCCCCATTACCAACCCCATATGCAGGTCAGGTTGAAGCCTCTCCATAAGCATCTTCTCCTGTACTGGTGCTATATCTCTAGCTATGGCTATGCATGGGGCTGGAGCTGGGGCTGGGGCTGGGGCAGGGGCTATGGCTGGGGCAAGTTCTAGGGTTAGGGATATGTCTAAGTCTATGGATATGTGTAGGGTTAGGGTTATTTCTAGGGCTATGAAAAGGATATGGGTAGGGTTAAGGATAATGGATAGTTTTAGGGTTAGGTGTAAGGATAGAGATATGGATAGGGATAGAGATATGGATAGGGATAGGATTACATATAGAGATAGTGGTAGGGGTAGGCTTAGGCTTAGTTTAGGTTTAGGGATAGGATAGATTTATGGATAGGTATAGGTTTATGAATAGGGTAGAGATAGAGATAGGGTTATGGTTAGGGATACACCTAGGGTTAGGGTTAGAGTTAGCTTTAGGGATAGGGATAGGGGAAAGTCTTAGGTTAGAATTAGGGTTAAGTTTAGGTATATCATAGGGATATGGGTAAGATTAGGGTTAGGTGTAGGGTTTGGGTTATGGAAAATTTAACCTTCAGCAGCAGAGGCTCTCATGCCCAGCGGGCCACCTGGGAAACGGTGCTCCCAAACTCCACTCTGCATTGTCCAGTCAGATCCCCACCAACAATCCCACAGCTGACCAGACTTAAGCCTCTCTGAATGTATCCTCTTCCATGCTAAGGCTAGGTCTAGGATTAGTCTAGGGCCAGTGTAGGGCTAAGGCTAAGGCTGTGATAGGGTTATGGATAGGCTTAGGGTAAGCTTACGGTTAGAAATAGGGATATGGGTAGAGTTATGTATAGGGTTAGGGTTAGCATTAGAAGTTGGGATAGGGACAGAGACAGGATAAGAGTTAGTATTAGGATAAAGGTTAGGGCTATTTTCATGCCTAGGATAGGTTTAGGTCATGGTTAGGTTTAGGATTAAAGTTAGGGTTAGGGTTAGGGATAGATAGGTATAGGGATATTGTTATGGGTAGGATATGGGTAGGTTTAGCTTTAGTATTAGCATTAGGGTTAGGGAGAGGGGTAGGGATAAAAGGGCTTTGGTTGGGGTTAGGGTTATAGTTAGGGTTAGGGATATGATAGAGATATGGATTTGGATATGGCTAGGGTTAGGGCTAGTGCTAGGACTATGGCTAACTCTATAGCTCAAGCTAGAGGTATGATAGGGATATGGATATGGTTAGGAATAGGTTTAGGATTAGTATTAGGCTTAGGGTTAGGGGTAGAAATAGGGTTATAGATAGGGATAGGGCTAGGATTAGGGTTAGCATTAGGGTTAGGTTTAGGGAAATGATAGGGATATTGTTAGGGTTATGGCTAGGTCTAGAGCTATGTCTAGGTCTTGGGCTAGGATAAGGCTAGATCTATGATAGGTATATGGATAAAATAAGAGTTAGGTTTACAATTTGGGTTGGGGTAGGCTTAGGGATTGTTCTAGTTTGCTAATGCTCCCTTTTTGCAAAACACTAGAAATGGATTGGCTTTTATAAAGGGGGTTTATTTGGTTACACAATTAGTCTTAAGGCTGTAAAGTGTCCAAGGTAATACAACCGTCAGGTACCTCCCTAGGCTTCAGCTCCTCAAAAATATCACTCTTACTTGCTCATGGGACATTTTTACTCCCTTAGCTTCTCTAGAGCAAATGTCTGCTTTCAAAGGCTATCTCCAAAATGTCTCTGTAAGCTGCAGCTCCTCTCTCAGCTCCTATGTGTTCTTCAAAGTGTCCCTCTTGGTTGTAGCAAGATTGCTTCTTCTCTCTGAGATTATATAGGTCTCCAGTAAACTAATCAAGGCCCACCCTGAGTAGGTGGGACCACACCTCTATGGAAGTCATCCAATCAGAATTACCACCTACAATTTTGTGGGTCATATCTCCATGGAAACACTCAAACAATTATGGTCTAATCAACCCTAAAACATGTGCTCACACAAGACTTCATCAAAGATAATGGCATTTTACATAATACATCCAAACCAGCACATTCCATCCCTGAACCCCAAAATGACATGGTCTTTCCATAAACAAAATGCATTCATCCTATCACAATATCACAGAAACTTAAATCATTTCAGTAAGAGTAAAGTATAGGATCCCATCAAAATCAGTTACAGGCATGGTCTGTCCAAAACCAAAATTCTCCTCTAGCTATGAACCTATGAAACATAGAACAAGTTATGTACTTCCAATATACAAAGGAGGGACAGTCATAGGGTAAACATTCCCATGGCTATAAGGAGAAACTGAAAGGAAAACAGGGTTAACAGGACCAAAACAATTACTAAAACACACAGAGCAAACTCCATTAGATTACAAATTCGGAGAGTCATTAACAGAATAATGTTTTATTCTTGGGGCTAGAGACAGAGGGAGTCCAACCTTTTCCAAAGGCTTTTGTGGCAGTCCTTTTCTCTCCAAATGCTGGGGTGATTGCTCCAACATATCCACACATTGGTAAGACAACTTTCTTGGCCCCACCCTCCTATAACATTGGGGCAGCACCCAGATTGTCTTCCATCTCTGGGGCATAATCACAACCCATTCAGAACAGTGGGGTGGTGGCTAGGCTCTTCCCAATACCCTGGGAATGTGCTCCACCCTCTTTGGGGCCTGGGGTGGCAAAACACTTCCAGAACATTGAGGCAGAAGGCCCACCCTTGGCCTCTGGGGCAAACTCACCCTTTCCATGCATGTGGGTCATTCCACTCTCCCAGCCCAAGACCTCTTGACTCCAGACCTCAACCTCCATTTCTCTTTGAAGAAATTTTTCCTTCAATTTGTTCCTTTTCTGTCCCCTTCTGTCCAGACCAGCAGCTTCATCTATAAAGATCTCACAAAAACTCTGTTGGCTTCACATGAAGCACACTGGGGTCAAAGCCATTAGACAATAGGACTTTCCACAATTCCTTTCTGGATAATTCCATCTCCAATCCTGTCTTGTACAGAAATGGTGGCTGGTTCCATGTTTGATTAAATCCTCATGTTGGGCCATGGCTTCTGAGTTTCCACCCCTCTTGAAGCCAGGAATTTTCCAAACTGTCAGTTTCTGATTTCTTTGAACCCAAGAGTTCAGTTCTAAGTTTATCTCTCTCTGCTTACATTTTACTATAAGCTGCAAGGAGAAGTCATGAATCAACAGTCAGGTACCTTCACTGGAGGATGGCCAATGGTATCTGGAAAACCTCTGTTAGCTGGGAAGGCATTTGTCTATTGTCTGTTCCGGAGTTCTGGTTTCCAAATGGCTTTCTCTCAGGATCTTCTTCCTAGTCAAGGTCCACGCTGAATGGGTGGGGCCACACCTCCATGGGAATCATCCAATCAGTATTATCACCTACAGTTGGGTGGGTCACATCTCCATGGAAACACTCAAAGAATTACAATCTAATAAACAGTAATACGCCTGCCTGCACAAGACTGCATCAAAGATAATGGCATTTTGGGAGATAGTTATGGAGAGGGGTAGTGATAGGGTTAGGGTTAGGGTTAGGGATAAGGATAGATTTAGGGTCAAGGTTAGGGTTAGGCAAGCATTAGGTTTAGGGATCAAGGAAGGCTTTGGGAGAGGGTTACATATAGGGATAAGTTTAGGGTTAGAGTTAGGGTTAGGGAAAGGGATAGAGATAGGAAAAGTTTGAGGGTTAGTGTTAGGATTAAGGATAGGTTTAGATTTAAGTTTAGGGTTACAGATGGGATAAAGATATAGAAAGTGTTTGGTTTAGGCTTAGGGTTAGGGTTAGGAATAGGTTTAAGAATAGAGATAGATTTCTGGTTAGGCTATTGTTTCTGTTAGGTTCGTGATAGTGTTGTGGATAGGAATAAGTTTAAGTTTAGAGTTGGAGTTAGGGCTAGGGCTATGACTAGTGCTATGGATATGATAGGGATATCAATATTTTTAGGGTTAGGGTGAGGGCTAGTGCTAGGTATAAGGATAAGTGTAGAGATAGGTTTATGGATGGGGATAGGGTTAGGGATAGGGATATGGGTTGAGTTAGGGTTAGCATTAGAGTTAGTGATATGATAGGGACATGGGTAAATTTAGGTGTAGTGTTTGGATTAGTTATAGTATTAGGGATAGGGATAGAGTAGAGGTAAGATTATGAATACAGATAGTGTCAGGGTCAGTGCTCAGGTTAGTGTTAAGGAAAGGGACAGGGTTAGGGTTAGGGTTAGTTTTAGAGTTAGGGTTAGGGATAGAGATAGGGATAGGGTTAGGGATTGGTATATGTTTAGGGTTAGGTTTAGGTTTAGGGTTAGGGATAGGTATAAGGTATGAGTAGTGTTAGGGTTATGGTTAGGATTAGGTTTAGGGATAGAAGTAGGGTTTGGGATAGGGTTATGGATATAGATAGGGTTAGAATTAGGGTTAGGGTTAGAGATAATGATAGGGTTAGGTTTAGCGATAGGGTTATGGTTAGGATTAGGGATAGGTATAGGTATAGAGATAAGTTTATGGATATGGAATAAGGTTAGAGTTTTATTTTTAGGGTTACGCTTAGGCACAGTGATACAGTTAGGACTAGGGTTAGGTTAGGTTATGGATAGGGTTACTGTTGGGGATAGAGGTAGGGGTAGGATAGGGTTATGGATAGGCAGAGCTTTAGGGTTAGAGTTAGGGTGCTGTTAGGTTTAGGGTTAGAGTTAGGGACAGAGATAGGGATAAGGATAGGATTATGGATAGGGATAGGGTAAGTGTTAGGGTTAGGGTTAGATTTAGGTGTAGGGTTAGGGATAGGAGTAATGTTATGGTTAGTGTTAAGGTTAGTATTAGGGATAGGGATAGGCTTGGGTTTAGTGTAAGGTTTATGATTTGGTTTAGGGATATGAATAGTGTTAATGCTAGGCTTAGATTAAGGTTTAGGGTTATGGTTAGGGTAAGGGTTAGAGTTAGGTTTAGGGAAATTTCACCATTACCCATGCAACATCACATGCCCAGAGCATGCCTCCCAGGAAAGCAAACCATTACCAACAATCCTTGTGGTCCAGCCATATCATGGCCCCCAACTCCACAGGCTACCCAGACATAAGCCTCTCAAAAAGAGTTTGCTACTCTGCTGGTCCTAGGACCATGTCCAGATCCATGGCCAGGGCGTGGGACAGTGTCATGGCCAGAGTCTGGTATTGGGCTCTGATAGGGATATGCATAGGGTTAGGTTGAGGGTTAGGGTTAGGTTACAGACAGGATAGGATATGATAAAGATATGGATAGGGTTAGGGTTAAGAGTTGGGATAATTTTTGAGATAGGGATAGAGATAGGTTTAAAGATAGGGAAAGTTAGGGATAGAATTAAGGTCAGGGTTAGGGTTAGGTGAAGAATATTATAGGGATGTGGATAAGTTTACGATAATGATTAGAGTTTGGATTAGAATTATGAAGAGTGATAGGGATAGTGTTAGGGTTAGGTTTGAGGTTGGGGATAGACCTAATGTTTAAGATTAAGTTTAGGGTTTGGGAAATGGTCAGGGTATGGATAGGGTTAGGTTTAAGTTTAGGGTTAAGTTTAGTGTTAGAATTAGGGTTAGGGATAGGGATTGGTATAAGGATGTGGATAGGGTTAGGGTTAGGGATATGGTTGGGTTAGGGATATGGATATAGTTATGGCCTGGGATAAGCCTGGGTTAGGGTTAGGGTTAGGTATAGAGTTAGGGTTATGGTTTGGGTTTTGGTTAGGTTTAGTGTTAGGAATAGGGATAGGTTTAGGGTTATGTTTAGGGCTAGGGCTAGGGCTAAGGCTTGGGCTAGGGCTAGGGCTTGAGAGGGATAGGATAGCATTAGGGTTATGGTTAAGGATAGGGATTGGGAGAGGTTTATGGATAAGGATAAGGTTAGGGTTAGGGGTGGGGATAGGGATTGGGATAGGGATAAGTATATGGTTAGGTTTAGGGTTAGGTTTATTGTTAGGGATATGATAGGGCTATGAACAAGTTTAAGGTTAGAGCTAGGGTTATATTTAGTTTTAGGGTTACAGTTTGTGTTTGAGAGTGTTATAAGTTTAGGGTTAGGATTAGGGTTGGGGCTAGCATTATGGTTATGTTTAGGGATGGTGAGAGGTACAGGGATAGGGTTGATGTAAGAACAGGATTAGGTTTAGGGGTAGGGTTATGTTTAAATTTAGGGATAGGGCCTGGGATAGGGTTATATATAGGAATACTGTTAGGGTTAGGTTACAGATAGGGTTAGCTAGAGGGATAGGGATATGGCTACAGATAGGGATAGTTTTGGGTTTAGGTTTATTGGTAGTGATAGGAATTGGGATATCGATAGGGTTAGTTTTAGGATTAGGGTTAGGTTTAGGGTTAAGATAGGATACACATAGGGTTAATTTTAGGGTTAGGGTTAGGGTTAGGTTTAGGAATAGGGAATGTGATAGTGATAGAGTTATGGATAAGGATGGGATTAGGCTTAACATTAGGGTTAGGTTTAGGATTAGTGATAGGATTGGGGCCAGGTATATTGGGGAATATTTATGGCTATGGATAGGGACAGGGTTAGGTTTAAGTTTAGGCTTTGGTTACAGATTAGGTTGCATTTAGGTTTAGGTTTAGCATTAGGGTTAGGAAAATAGGGTTATAGATAGGGTTAAGAATAGGGATAGTGTTAAGTTTAGGGTTAGTGTTAAGGTTACGTTTAGGTTAGGGATAGAGATAGGGTTTGGGAAATGGATAGAATTAGGGTTAGGTTTAGGGTTAGGGTTGGGGCTAGGGCTAGGGACAGTGTTATGGATTAGAATACATTTTGGTTTAGGTATATGATAGTATATGGATAGGGTTTTGGTTAGGGGTATGGTTAAGTTTATGTTTGGATTAATCATAAGGATAGGGATGGAGATAGCATTATGAGTAAAGATAGGGTAGGGTTAGGGTTAGGGTTAGGGATAGGGTTTGGGTTAGAGTTAGATATATGTTTACTGTTAGTTATATGAGAGGGATAAGGTTAGGGTTAGGGATTTTTTTAGGGTTAGGGATATGAGTGATATTGATAGGATTAGCATTATTGTTAGGTTTAGGGCTTGGGTTAGGATTATAAATGGGGATGTAAATAGAGGGAGAGTTATGGTTTGGGGTACAGTGTTAGGGTTAGGTTAGGGTTAGGGTTAGGGTTTGGTTTAGGGATAGGGATAGGGAAAGAGATAGGGTTATGGATAGGGATATGATGAGGGTTAGGGATAGGTTTGGGGTTAGGGTTGTGATAGGGGTATGGATAGGGTTAGTGTTAGGGTTATGGTAAGGATTAGGTTTGGATTAGTGATATGGATAGGGAAAGTGATAGGGTTATGAATAATGTTAGGGCTAGTGCCAGGGTTAGTGCTATATAAGGGATAGGGATATGGTTATGCATACAGTTAGGGTTAGGGTTAGGGTTAGTGACACAGCAGAGGTATTGTTAGAGTTAGGTTTAGGGTTAGGGTTATGGTTAGGACTAGTTTTAGGGTTAGGGTAAATGGGAACTTCCACAGCCCAGGTTCACCTGTCCATAATGGGCCTCCAGGGAAACACTCACCTATCTCCCACACCACATTTTCCAGCCAGATTATCACATTCAAACCCACACTTTTACCAGAATTAAGCCTCTCTGTAAATGCCTTCTCACATGCTAGGTCCAGGCCTATGACTATGTCTAATTCTAGGCTAGGGAGGGGGATAGGTCTGTGGATAAGGCTAGGGATAGGGCTAGACTGAGGGCTAGTGCTTGAAATAGGGTTTAGGATAAGGATAGGTTTAGTGTTATGTTTAGGGTTAGTGATAGGGGAGGGTTAGTGTTAGGATTAGGTTTAGGTTATGTTTAGGGTTAGGGTTAAGAATAGAGAAAGTGATAGGGATAGGATTGTGGATTGAGATATGTTTAGGGTTAGCATTCAGATTAGGGTTAAGGGTAAGATACAGATATGGATAGTGTTGGGTTAGGTTTAGGGTTAAGGTTTGGGAAAATGGACCTTTCCCAGCCCAGCTTCACATGCCAAGGGCAGCCAACTTGGAATGGATATCTGCATACCAGGTTCATATGCCCAGGTAGTCCATCCAAATCTCCACCCCCACCCCCACAGGCTGGAAAGGCTGAAGCCTCTCTGAAAGCATCTTCTCCAGTGCTGTTCCTAGGGCTAAAGATAGTGCTAGGGCAAGGATAGGGCTTGGGCTAGGACTAGGGAAAGTGCTAGGCTTAGGGTTAAGGCTATAGCTATAACAGGATATGGTTATGGATAATGTTAGTGTTAGGGTAGGGTTAGGAAAAGGCTCATGGATAAGGATAGGGTTAGGGTTAAGTTTGGGATAGGGATAGGGATAGGGTTAGGGTTAACATTAAGGATAGGGATAGGGATCAAGATAGGGTTAGGGTTATGGATAGGAACAAGATAAGGGATAGAATTAGGGTTAGGGGTATGGATAGGTTTAGGGTTAAGGTTAGGGTTAGGGTTAGGGATAGAGATCAGGTTAGGAATACAGTTCTGTATAGGGAAAGGTTTAGGATTAGGATTAGGTTTAGGGGTAGTTTTAGGGATAGGGATAAAGGTAGGGATAGGGATTGGGATAGGGTTCTGGACAGGGAAAAGTTTAGTGTTGGGTTAAGTTTTGGGATAGGGATACGGATAGAGTTATTGATAAGGATAAGTTATGTTTATGGTTAGGGTTAGGCCTAGAAATTGAGATAGGGATATGTGTAGGGTTAGGGTTGGAATTAGAATAAGGCTTGGGATAAGATTGGGATATGGATGTGGTTTTGGTTAGGGTTAGGCTTTTTGTTAGGGTTAGAGTTAGGTTAGGGATAGGGTTAGTGTTATGTATATGGAAATGGTTAGTGTTATGTTTAAGGTTAGTGATAGGGATAAGTAAAGGGATAGGGTTAAGCTTAGGTTTAGGGTTTGGGTTAGGGATATGATAGGGATATGCATAATGTAAGTTTATGGTTAGGGTTAGTGTTAGGGTTAGTTTTAGGGATAGGTGTCCCAATAAATACAGGGTTATGGATAGGGAAATGATCAGTGTTGCGGTTAGGGCTTGGTTTATGACTGTTATATATGTGATAGGAATATGGATAATGTTAAGGTTAGGGTTAGCTTTAGGATTTGGGAAAATGGACTGTTCCCAAGCCCAGGTTCATATTCCCACAGCAGGCCACCCAAGGAAGGGAACCCACATGACCCACCATGACTAATCCAGCCAGATCTCCACACCCAACCCCACAGGCAGCAAAGCCTGCAAACTCTTCAAAATCATCTCCTATGCTGTTCTTAGGGCTAGAGCTAGTGCCAGGGTTAAGTTCAGGGCTAGGGCTTGATCTTGGGCTACGGCTAGGTCTAGGGCCAGGGCTAGGGCTAGGGCAAGGGCTATGGCTATGGCTAGAGCTATGCTAGGGGTCTCAATAGGATTATCATTATGGTTAGGGATAGGGAGAGTGTTATGAATAAGTAAAAGTTTAAGGTTAAGGTTAGGGATAGGCTTAGGGAGAGACTTAGGGATAGGGTGAGGTTTAACTTTAGGATTAGGGTTAGGTATATGACAGGGATATTTATAGTGTTAGGGTTAGGGTTAGGATTAGGATTAGCATTAGGATATGGGATAGGGATAGAGATAAAGAAAGTGCTATGTATAGTTAGGTTTAAGGTTATTTTTATGGTATAGTGTTAGAGTTAGTGTTAGGGATAGGATTAGGATTAAGTTTTGGGTTAGGGATAGAGATGGGGCAGGAATACTGTTGTTGATAAAGGTAGGGTTAGGGTTAGGTTTAGGTTTAAGGATATAGATAGGTATAGGGATAGGATTGTACATAGGGATAAGATTAAGGTTAGGTAAGGATTAGATTTAGGGTTAGGGATAGGAATAAGTTTATGGACAGGGATAGGGTTAGTTTATGGTTAGGAATAGGGAAACAGATAGGGATAGGTTGAGGTTTATGGTTACAGTTAGGTTTAGGTTTAGGGGTTGGGATAGGGCTAGTGCTAGGGCTAGAGCTTGTCCTATGGCTGTGGCTAGGGCTAGGGCTATGATAGGGATATAGAAAAAGTTATGCTTAGGATTAGGTTTAGGGATAGGGAGAAGGATAGGGATATGGAGATGGATAGGGTTAGGATTAGGGTTAGGATTAAGGATTGGGATCTGGATACACAGTGTTATGGATAGGGATACTGTGAAGGTTAGGTTAGGTTTTGTGTTAGGGATAGGGATAGGTTTAGGGTTAGGATTTGGGAAGGGATTATGGATAGGGATAGGGTTATGGATACTGTTAGGGATAGGAAAGGGATAGGCTTATGGTTACATTTAGGGATAGGTTTAAGGATATGATAGGGACATGTAGAGGGTTAGGGTTAGGGTTAGGTTTTGGGTTAGCATTAGTTACAGGGACAGGGATAGAGAAATGGTTATGGGGTTTATGGATAGAGTTAGGGTTTGGTTTAAGGTTAGGGTTAAGTTTAGGGTTAGGATTAGGGATATGGATGGGGTAGAGATAGTGTTATTTGTAGGGATGGGGTTAGGGTTAGGATTAGGATAGGGTTAGGGATAGGGAGGATAGGGATATGGAGAGAGATACAGTTATGGATATGGTTAGGGTTTGGGATAGGATTGTGGTTAGTGATAAGGTCAGGGCTACTGTTAGGGTTAGGGATAGGGTTAGGGAAAGAGATAGGGATAGGCTTATGTTTAGATTTAGGGTCAGGTCTGGGGATAAGATAGGGATATGTATAGGGTTATTGTTATGGTTAGGTTTTGGGTTAACATTATGTATAAGGATAGAAATAGAAAAATGGTTATGGATAGGCTAAGAGTTAGGGTTAGGGTTTGGATTAGGGGTATGAACAGGGTTAGATATAGGGTTATTGATAGGGATATTGTTAGGGTTAGAATTAAGTTTAGAGTTAAGTTTAGGGGAAGGACCACTCCCAGCCCAACTTCTCATGTCCACAGCAGGCCTCCTGGGAAAGGGCACCCCCAACAACCACCCCATGTGGTTCTGCCAGATCTCCACCCACAACCCCACAGGCTGCATAAAATGAAGCCTCTCCAAAAGTGTCTTTTCCCATGCTAGGGCTACAGCTATGGCTATGGCTATGGCTATGGCTATGGCTATGGCTATGGCTAGGGATAGGGATAGGGATAGGGATAGGGATAGGGATAGGGCCAGGACTACTGCAAGAAGTAGTGATAGAGATAGGGTTATGCATAGGTATCATGCTAGGTTTAGGGTTTGGGTTAGGGCTAGGTTTAGGGATAGGGATATGGAAATAGGGACAAGGCTAGGTTTAGGGAATTCAATAGGAATAGAAGTATGGATAGGGATAGGGTTAAGTCTATGTTTAGGGTTAGGTTTAGGATTATGATAGTGATAGGGTTAGGGATAGGGTAATGTATAGGTATAGGGTTATGGTTAGGGCTAGTGTTAGGGTTAGGTTTAGGGATAGGGAGAGTAATAGTGTTATGGATAGGGATATGTTTGGGTTAGATTTAAATATATGATAGGGATATGGATAAGGTTAGGTGTTGGGTTGGGGAAGCATTTGGATTAGAGTTAGGGAGAGGGCTAGGGATAGGGTTATGGATAAGAATAGGTTTATGGTTTGGTTTAGGGTGAGAGTTTGGCTTAGGGTTAGAGTTAGGTTTAGAATGCAGCTCCAAATAGTAATAGGTTAATGGATTAGGAAATGGTTAGGGTTAGGGTTGGTGTTAGTGTTAGGTATATAGTAATGATATGGATAGGGTTAGGGTTTGGTTTATGTTTAGGGTAAGGTGTAGGATTATGGATATGGTTAGGGATTGGGACAAGGTGAGGGTTAGGATTAGGTTTAGGGTTAGGGTAATGGTTATGTTTAGGGATAGAAATAGGAATAGGGATAGGGTTATGTGTAGGGATTGGGTTAGGATTAGGTTTAGGTTTAGGGTTATGGTTATGATTATGTTTAGGGCTGTGGAATATGGCTAGGGTAAGGGCTAAATTTAGGGCTAATATTAGGGCTATGGGTAGGGATAGGGCTATGATAGGGATATGGATAGGTTTAGGGTTAATGTTAGGGTGAAGGTTAGGATTAGGGATAGTGATATGGATAGAGATAGAGTTATGAATATGGATAGGTTTAGGGTTAGGGTTAGGGTTAAGTTAGGGTTTGGATTAGGGTTAGGACAATGGATAGGGTTAGGTATAGGGATGCAGTAAAATATCGTGTTAGGGTTAGGGTTAGGCTTGGGTTATGGCTAGGGACTGAGATAGGGATAGGAATAGAGATAGGGATATGGTTATGGTTATGGATAGGGATTTGTTTAGGCTATGCTTAGGTTTTGTGTTAGGTATAGGATAAGTGATATGATAGAGATAGTGTTAGGACTAGGTCTATGGGTATGTCTAGACCAAGGCTTTGGTTTAATGCCAGGGCTAGGGCTATGGCTATGGCTAGGGTTAAGTTATGATAGGGTATGGATAGGGTTAGGTTAGCTTTAGGGTTAGGGTTAAGGTTAGGGTTAGTGTTACTGTTAGGGATATGGAAAGGGATAGAGTTATTTTATGGCTGGGGATAGGGGTTGGGTGAAATTTAGGTTTAGGGTTATATATTGTGATAGGCTTACATTTAGGATTAGGTTTAGCATTAGCATTATGGTTATGTATAGAGATATTCATAGGGATAAGCTTAGGGTTAGACTTAGGGATAGGGATAGGGTTAGGTTTAGGATTAGGGTTAGGATTGGGGTTAGGTTTAGGCATATGATACAGATATGGATAGGGTTTGTGTTTGTGTTAGAATTAGGGTTAAGTATAGGGATAGGTTTAGGGTTATGGATAGGGATAGGGTTAGGATTAGGTTTAGGGTTAGGGTTAGGGAAAATGCACCCTTCCAAGCCCAGCTTTGTATGCCCACAGTGGGCCACCTGGGAAAGGGCAAACCCAGACCCTATGCTGTATGTTATAGCAAGATATGCACACTCAACCCCACAGGCTGCCAAGACTAAAGCCTCTCAGAAATAGTCTTCTCCTGGTCTTGGGCTAAAACTAAGGCTAGGGATGGGGCCAGGGCTGGGACTAGGTCTAGGTCTAGGTCTAGGCCTAGTGAAGAGTCTAGGACTAGGGCTAGGGCTAGAGATAAGGCTATGGATTAAGATAGTGATATGGTTAGGGTTAGATATAGTATAGTAATAGGTTAGGATTTGGGTGAGTGTTAGGATGAGGGTTAGTATTAAGGTTAGGCATAGAGATATGTATAGGGATAGGGTTATGGATATGGATAGTGTTAGTGTTAGGGTTAGGGTTAGGGTTAGGGATAGGGATAGGGTTAGGGTTAGGTTTAGGATTATGGTTACAGTAAGTTTTAGGGTTAAGTTTATGGATATGATAGAGATATGGATAGGGCTAAAGTTAGTATTAGTCTTATGGTTAGTATTAGGTTTATGGTTAGGGATAGGGATATGATAGGATTATGGATAGGGTTAGTGTTAGGGTTAAGGTTAAGTTTAGGATTCTGGATAGTGATAGGGTTAGTGATATGGTTATGGATTGGTGTAGGGTTAGGGTTGAGTGTTAGGGTTAGGTTTAGGGATAGGCATAGGGTTGGGGAAAAGGTTGCAGTTAGATTAAGTTTAAGGGATATGATAGCAATATGGATAGGTTTATGGTTAGTGTTAGGGGTAGGGTTATGATTAGGTTTCAAAAATGTATAGGAATATGGTTAGTGTTAGCATTAGGGTTAAGGTTAGCATTATGGTTATTGTTAGTATTAGGGATAGGGATAGGAATAGAGATAGAGTTATGAATAGGGATATGATTAGGGGTTGGGTAATTGTTAGAGTTAGTTATAGGGTTAGGGTTAGGTTTAGGTTTAGGGTTAGGGTAAGGATTAGGGAAAATGGACTGCTCCTCAGTCCAGCTTCACATGCCCACAGCAGTCCACATGGAAATAGCACTCACAACCCCTATCCACCAGTTCCAGCCAGATCCCCACCCCCAACTCTACAGACTGCCCAGACTGTAGTCTCTCTGAAATTGTCTTATTCTATTCTTATCCTTATGCTAGTGCTAAGGCTAGGGCTAGGTCTAGGCCCAGGGCTAGGGCTATGTTTAAAGGTATGATAATGATATGGAAAAATATAGTTTCAGGGTTAGGGATAGTGATAGAGATAGGGTTATGTTTAGGAATGGGGTTAGGGGCTAGTGATAGTGTTAGGATTAGGCATAGGGTTAGGATTAAGGTTAGGTTTAGGTTTAGGGTAAGGGTTATGGATAAGGATAGGGACAGAGTTAAGGTTAGGGTTATGGTTAGGATTAGGATTATGGTTAGTTTTAGGGACATGGTAGGGAAATGGATAGGTTTAGGATTAGGTTTAGGGTTAGGATTAGTGTTAGGATTAGGGAGAAAGATAGGGTTGAGATAGGGTTGTGGATAGTAGTAGGTTTATATTTAGGGTTAGGGATAGCAATAGGGGTAGTATTAGGGTTAGGGGTAGGGTTAGGGTTAGGTTTAGCCTTAGGGATATGTTAGGGTTCTGGCTAGTGTTAGGATTAGGGTTAGGGTTAGGTTTAAAGATAGGGATAGGTATAGGGAAAAGCTTGGAAATAGGGATATGGATAGAGGTAGGGCTAGCTATAGGTTTGTGTCTTGGGATATGGTTAGGGCTAGGGTTAACTTTAGGGTTAGGGTTAAGGAAAGGCATAGGGATAAGCATAGGGTTAGGGTTGTGGTTAGTTTTAGGGACATGATAGAAATATGACTAGGGTTAAGGTTTGCATTAGGGTTAGGATTAGGGTTAGATATCAGATAGAAATGAGATTATGGATAGCAATAGACTTAGGGTTACTGTTAGTGTTGGGATTAGGTTTAGGAATAGTTTGAGGGTTAGCATTAGCATTAGGATTTGTGTTAAGTTTAGGGATATTATGAGGATATAGACAGGGTTAGTGTAAGAATTAGAGTTAGGTTTATGGTTAGGGTTAGGTTTAGGGAAAGAGATAGAGTTATGGATTGGGATAGTGTTAGGGTTAGGATTAGGTTAAGGGTTAGGGTTATGTTTAGTTTTTGGTTTAGGGTAAGGTTTAGGGAAAATGGACCCTTTGTCACTCCAGAGTCCCATGCCAACAGCAGTCCACCTGGAAACCCTACCCACAATCCCCACCCCACCTGTTCCAGGCAGAACCCCACCATCAACCCCACAGACCTCCCAGAATGAAGCTTCTCCAAAAGTGTCTTCTCCCATACTGATCTTAGTGCCAGTGTTAGGGCTAGTGTTAGACATGGCTAGGGCTAAGACTAGGGCTAGGTTTAGAGCTATGACAGTGAAATTGATGGAGTTAGGCTTAAGGTTAGGGTTTGGGTTAAGGTTAGGGTTAGGGATAGTGACAGAGAGGGCACTGGTTAGGGATTGGGATAGGAATAGTGTTAGGGTTAAGCTTAGGGATAGGGATAGGATTGAGTTTAGGTTGAAGGTAAGAGTTAAGGTTAGGTATAGAGATATGATAGAGTTAGGGTTATGGTTATGTTTAGGGTTATGTTTATGGTTAGTGTTAGGGAAATGATAGGGATATTTATAGGGTTATGGTTAGGGTTCATGTTAGGTTTAGGTTTAGGGTTAGGGTTATGATTAGGGATAAGGATAAGGAAAAAGATAGCATTATGTATATGGATAGGATTAGGGTTAAGATTTGGGTTGTTTATGGATTGGGTGTGGGTTAGGTTAGGTTTATGGTTATGCTAAGTTTTAGGTAGGGATAGGGATAGTTTTATGGATAAGGATAGGGTTATGGTTAAGTTTATGGTTAAGGTTAAGGATAGATATAGGTATAGGAATAGGTTTATGTGTAGGGACCGTAGGGTTAGGGTTAGGGTTAGAGATATGAAAAATGATTGGTTTAGGTTTAGGGTTTGGGATAGGGTTAGGGTTAGTGTTACAGGCATGGTTAGGTTTAGTATAGGCATAATGATAGGCATAGAGTTATCAATGGGGATAGGTTTAAGTTAAGGGATAGGGTTAGGGTTAGGTATAGTGATAGTGATAGGTTTAGGTTTAGTGTTACCCTTAGGGTTAGTTTTATGGGTATGTTAGGGTTATGGATAAGATTGAGGTTAGAGTTAGGTTTAAGCTTATGGTTAGAAATAGGGATAGGATAGGATTTAGATAAAGGTTAGGGTTAGGGTTAGGGATAAGATAGGGATATGGATAAGGTTAGGTAGGGTTAGGATTAGAGATAGGGATAGGGATAGAGATTGGTTTATGGATAGGGATAGGTTTAGGGTTAGATTTAAGATTATGGATAGGGAGAGGTTTTGGATAAGGGTAGGTAAGTTTTAGGCATAGGGTTAGGAGTATGATAGGGTTATGGATAGGTTTAGGGTCAGAAATAATGTTAGGATTAGGGTTATGATTAAGGATAGGGATAGGGATACAGATAGGGTTATGGAAAGTATAGGATTAGGGTTAGTATAAGGCTTAGGGTTGAGGTAAGTGTTATGGAAAAACGGACCCTTCCTCAGCCCAGCTTTGCATGCCCACAGTGGGGACTCCTGGGAACTAACACCTACACACAACATCCCTTGTGGTCCAGCCAGAACCCCACCCTCAACAGATCAGGTGGCCCAGACTAAAGCCACCCCCAAATCATCTTCTCCCATCAATGTCCTGGTGCTAGGGCTAGGGCTAAGGCTATGGTTAGGTCTAGGGCTATGGCTACAGCTAAGTCTAGGGCTAGGGCTAAGGCTAAATCTTGGTCTAGGGTTCTGATAAGGATATGGAAATATTCAAGGTTATGTTTAGGGATAGGGTTTGGTGTAGTGATAGGGATAGGTTTAGAGATAGGATTAGAGATAGATAGGTTTAGGGTTAAATTTAGGGTTAGCATTATGGTTAGGTATAGGGATAAGGATAGAGATAGTGTTAGGATTAGGGTTACAATTAGGGTTTGGGTTAGGTTTAAGGATATGATAGGGATATGGATAGGGTTAAGTCGAGGATTAGGGATAGGGATATGGGTAGAGATTGTTTATGAAAAGGGATAGGTGTATGCTTAGGGATAGCATTTTGGATAGGGTTAAGGTTAGGGATTGGGTAATTGTTATGTTTAGGGTGAGTATTGTGTTTAGGGTTAGGGATAGAGATAGGGATAGTGATAGGGATATAGATAGGGTTGGGTTTAGGGTAAGAGTTAGGTTTAGGCATAGGGTTCAGGATAGGGAATTCTTTATGTATAGGGATAGGGTTAGGGTTAGGGTTTGTGTTAGGGTTAGGTTTAGGATATGATAGGGATATGGATATTGTTAGGTTTAGGGTTAGGGTTAGGTTTAGTGATAGGTATAGATATTGATAAAGGGTTATTGATAGTGATAGGGTTAGAGTTAGGATTAGGGTTAGGGTTAAGTTTAGGGATAGAGATAGGATAAAGAGTCTTATGGAAATGGATAGGGTTAGGTTAAGGATTAAGTTTTGGGATAGGGTTGGGGATAGGGATAGGGATAGGGTTATTTTTAGAGAAAGGGTTAGGGTTAGGGATAGGATTAGGGCGAGGGATAGGAATACAGATAGTTTTCTGGATAGGGATATGGTTAGAGTTAGGTTTAGAGTTAGTGCTATGTATAGGGTTAGGGTTAGGGTTATACTTATGGTTATGATTAGGTTTAGAGTTAGGGAATATTGACCCTTTCACAGCCCAGCTTTGCATGTCCATAGCAGGCATCCCATTTAAGAGCACCCCCTCACCACATCATGGTGGTCCAGCCAATCCCCACCTACAAACCTACAGACTGCCAAGCCTAAATCCTCTCTAAATGCATCTTTCCCTTTGCTGGTCCTAGGATTAAGGTTGGTCTAGGCTAGGGCTATGGCTATGGATAGGGCTATTATACAGGTATGGATATAGTTAGAATAAGTGTTGGAGTTAGGGATAGGAATAGGGATAGATATAGTATTATGAATAGTGATAGAGTAAGTGCTTGGTGTAATGTTAGGGTTAGGGATAGGAATTGGTTTAGTTTTAGGATTAGTGTTAGGGTTAGGGTTAGGGTTAGGGATAGAGTTAGGGTTAGGGATAGGGATAGGGATAAGGTTAGGTTTAGAGTTAATGATAGGGTTAGGGTTAGGTTTAGTGATAGGGATATATATAGGGTTAGACTAAGGATTAGGGTTATGGTTAAGGATGTTAAAGGGAAATGGATAAGGTTAGGGCTAGGGTTAAGTTTAGGGTTATGTTTAGGGTTTGGTTTTAGTATATGATAGGGACATGGATAATATTAGGATTTAGCTTAGGTTTAAGGTTAAGTTTAGGGTTCAGGATAAGTATAGGGACAAGGTTATGGATATGGAGATTTTTGGCTTAGGGTTAAGGTTAGGGATAGGTATAGGGATAGAGATAGGGTTATGGTTAAGATTAGGTTTACGATTAGGGATAGGGAGAGAGGTAGATGTATGCTTATGAATAGGGATAAAGTTAGGGTTAGGGGGTAGAGTTAGGGACAGGTATATGATAGGGATATTGATATGGTTAGTGTAAGGGTTAAGATTAGGGTGAGGTTTAGGTTTAGGGATATGTAGATGGATAATATTATGGTTATGGAGAGATTTAAGTTTAGGGTTAGTTTTAGGTATAAGAAAAGGTCAGGGATAGGTTTAGGGATAGGGTTAGGGTTAGGGATATTATAGTGATATGGATAGGATTACAGGTTAGGGTTAGGTTTAAGGTTAGGGTTAAGATTATGGATAGGGATAGGGATAGAGATAGGGTTTTGGATAGTGACAGGGTTAGGTTTACAGATATGATAAGGATATGGCTAGAGTTAGGGTTTGGGTTAAAGTTAGAGTTAGCTTCAGCCTTAGGGATAGGGATAGGGGTAGTGTTATGGATAGGGACTGGGTTAGGATTAGGGCAAGTTTAAGGTAGGGATAACTATATTTAGGGTTAGGGTAAGGGTTAAGTTTAGGGATAGAGATATGGATAGGCTTAGCTTTAGGATAATGGTTACATATATGGTTAGATTAAGGAGAGGGAGAGGGATAGAAATAGGGTTATGGATAGTGATTAGGATTAGGGATAGGGTTAGTAATAGAGATAGGGATAAAGATACAGTTAAGGAACCTGATAAGTTTAGAATTTGATTTGGGGTTAGGAATAGGGATAGGGATAGGGATTGAATTATGGATAGAGATAGGATTATGGTTAGAGTTATGGTTAGGAGTAGGGAGAGGGTTAGGTCTAGAGATAGGGTTAGGGATAGGGACAGGTTTAGGGTTAGGGTTATGGTTAGTGTTGGGGATAGAGTTAGGGTTAGGGTAATGACTAGGGTTAGGGTTAGGATTAGGGAGATGGCTGGTTTAGGGAAAATATACTCTTCCCCAGCCCAGGTTCACATATCAACAGCAGGCCTCCTGGGAAAAGCCTCATGTACCCCTTGAGTTCCAGCCAGATCCTCCCCCCAACCCCACAGGCTGCCCAGACTAAAGCCTCTCCAAAAGCAAATTCTTCCATGCTGGATTCCAGGCTATGTTTAAGGCTAGAGCTTGGGCTAAGGCTAGGGTTAGGGCTATGATAGTGATATTGATAGGGTTACTGTTACGTTTAGTGATAGAGATAAGGTTAGATACAGGATTATGAATAGGGAAGTGGTTTGACCTAGTGTGAGTTTTCCTTAGGGATAAGGATAGGCTTAAGTCTATGGTGAGAGATTGGGCTAGGGTTAGGGATAGGGATTACATAAATGTTAGGGTTAGGGTTAAGTTTAGGGTTAGGGTTAGGGTTAGGATGAGGCATGTGGATAAGGAGACAGGGTTATGGTTATGGATAGGGTTAGGGTTAGGGATAGGGTAAGGGTTATGATTAGGGATAGGGATAGGGTTAGGGTTACAGTTATGGTTAGGGTTGGGATCAGGATAGGGATAAGGATAAGAGTTACAGAAAAGGCTAGAGTTAGGATCAGGTTTAAGGTTATGGTTAGGATTAGGGAGAGGGGTATGTATAGGTATAATTTTATGGATAGGGATAGATTTAGAGTTAGGGTTAGGTTTAGGTATAGGGTTAGGAATAGGTTTAGGTTTAAGGTTAGGGCTAGTGTTAGAGCTCCATCTATGATAGGGATATGATGATGTTAGGATTGATATTATGGTTAAGTTTAGGGATAGTGATAGGTTTAGAGTCAGCATTAGGGTTTGGGTTAGGGATATAATAGATTATGGATAGGGGTAGGGTTAGTTTTAGGATTAGGCTTGGGTTTTGTATTAGTGAGAGGGATAAGGTTAAGGTTAGATTTAGGATTAGGTTAGGGTTTGGGTTAGGTTTAGGGACAGGTATAGGGCTAGGTTTGGTGTTAGCATTAGATTTATGGTTAGGTTTAGTGTTACATTTTGGTTCAGGTATATGACACTTATATAGATAGGGTTAGGGTAAGTGTCTTTTGTATACAGTTTCAATTATGGATGGGGATATGGTTATGGTTATGATTATGGTTAGGGTTAGGGAGAGGGAGAGGGATTAGTTTATGTTTAGTGTTAGTGTTAGGGTTAGGGTTAGCTTTAAGCAATAGAATAGGGATTGTGATAGTTTAGGGTTATGGTTAGGGTTAGGTTTATGGTTAAGATTAGGGATAGGGATAGAAATAGGGGTAGGCTTATGTATACAGAAAGGGCTAGGGATAGATTTTGGGTTAGGTTTAGAGTTAGGGTTGGGGCTAGGGCTAGGGTTAGGTTTAGTGTTAATGTTAGGGTTAGGGTTAGGGTTAGTGATAGGTATAGTTATGGGCTTAGGCTTAGGCTTAGGGTTAGGGTTAAAGATGTTAAAGGGATATGGATAAGTTTAGGGCTAGGGTTAAATTTAGGGTTAGGTTTAGGGTTTGGTTTACGTATATGATAGGGACATGGATAATGTTAGGATTTGGCTTAGGTTTAGGGCTAAGTTTAGGGCTCAGGTGAAGTATAGGGAGAGGGTTATGGGTATGGAGAATCTGGGCTTAGCTTTAAGGTTAGGGATAGGTATAGGGAGAGGGATAGGTTTATGGTTATGGTTAGGGTTAGGATTAGGGATAGGGAGAGGGTTAGAGGTATGCTTATGAATAGTATCTCTATTCATATGGATAGGAACAAGTATTGCCTATGAGGGTTTGGGGTAGGGTCAGGGTTAGGTATATGATAGGGATATGGATATGGTTAGGGTAAGGGTTAATGTTAGGATGAGGGTTAGGTTTAAGGATATGTATAGGGATTATGTTATGGGTATGGAGAGATTTAAGTTTAGGGTCAGGGTTAGGAGTAGGGAAAGGGAAAGGGATAGGTTTAGGGATAGGGTTAGGGTTAGGGATATCACAGGGATATGGATAGGGTTACAGGTTAGGGTTAGGATTAGGGTTGGTTTTAGGATTAGGGATAGGGAAAGGGATAGATATAGGGTTTTGGATAGTGTTAAGGTTAGGTTTAGGTATATGATAGGATTATGAAGAGGGTTAATGTTTGGGTTAGGGTTAGAGTTAGCTTTAGCCTTAGGGATAGAGGTAGAGAGAGTGTTATGAATAGGCACTGGGTTAGGATTATGATTAAGTTTAGGTATAGGGATAGAGATAACTTTATATTTAGTGTAGGTGTTAGGGCTAGGTATAGAGTTATGGACAGGCTTAGCTTTAGGGTTATGGTTATGGTTATGGTTATGGTTAGATTAGGGAAAGGGATAGGGATAGAAATAGGTTTATGGATAGGGATAGGTTAAAGTTCATGTTCAGTTTAGGTTAGAGTTAGGGATAACATTATGTTTATGGTTATGATTAGGGTTAAGGTTACGGTTTTTTAGGGATTGAAATATGGATACGGATAGGGTTATTGATAAGGGTAGGGTTAGAGTTAGGTTTAGTGTTAGGGTTAAAGTTTGGGAAATTGGAGCCTTCCTTAGCCCAATTTCACATTCCCACAGTGGACCTCCTAGGGATGAGTACATGCACATCCCATTCTGCATGGTCCAGACATATCCCCACTCCCAACACCACAGGCTGCAAATAGTGAGCTTCTCTAAAAACATCTTCTCCCTTGCTGGTACGTGGGCTAGGGATAGGGATGGGGATAGGGATATGCATTGAAATAGGGATAGGGATAGGTCTAAGTCTACAATAGGTATATGGATAGGGATATGTTTAGGGTTAGGTTAGGGTTATGTTTATGGATAAGTACAGGGTTAGGGTTAGGTTTAATTAAGGGATAGGAATATAGATAGAGTTAGGATTTGGATTAGGATTAGAGTTAGAGTTAGTGTTAGGTTTAGGGTTAGATATATGATAGGGGTATGGATAGGGTAAGTGTTAGAGTTAGGGTTAGTTTTTCGGATGCAGATAGGGATAGATATATGCTTATGGTTAGGTATAGTCAGGGCTGGCATTTGGGTTTTGGCTAGGGGTAGAGTTAGGGATAGGAATAGGGATAGAGGTTGAGTTAAGGATAGTGATAGAGCTAGGATTAGGGTTATGGTTAGGGTTACAGATAGGGTTAGGCATAGAGATAGGGACAAAGATATGGTTAAGGGACCTGATAGGGTTAGGGTTTGATTTAGGGTTAGGAATAGGGATAGGGATAGAATTAGGATAGATATAGGGTTATGGTTAAGGTTATGGTTAGGAATAGGGAGAGGGTTAGGTCTAGAGATAGGTTTATGGAAAGGGGCAGGTTTAGGGTTAGGGTTATGGTTAGTGCTGGGGATACAGTTAGGGTTAGGGTAATGATTTGGATTTGGTTTATGGAAAATGTATACTTCCCCAGCCCAGTTTTGCATATCTACAATGAGTCTCATGGGAACCACCCCCTCCATCCCTTGTGTTCCAGCCAGATTCTCTCCCTCAACCTCACAGGCTGCTGAGACTAAAGCCTCTCTGAGAGCAAATTCTCCCATGCTGGTTCTGGGGCTATGTTTAAGGCTAGGACTTGGGCTAGGGCTAGGGCTGGATCTAGGGCTATAAGAGTGATATGGATAGGGTTACTGCTATGTTTGGTGATAGAAAGAAGGCTAGATAAAAGGTTTTGAATAGGGAAGTGGTTTGTCCTAGTGTGAGTTTTTTTAGGGATGGGGTAGGTTTAGGTCTATGGTTAGAAATTGGGTTAGGGTTAGGGAAAGGATTGGGTAAGTGTTAGGTTAAGTTTAGGGGTAGTGTTACGGTTAAGATTAGGCATAGGGATAGGGAGACAGGGTTATGGTTATGGTTATGGTTAGGGTTAGTGTAAGGGCTAGGGTTAGGGGTAGGGATCAGTTTAGGTTTAGTGTTACAGTTACCGTTAGGGTTCAGATCCGGATAGTGATAAGGATAGAGTTACAGAAATGCGTAGAGTTAGGATTAGGGTTAGGGTTATGGTTAGGATTAGGGAGAGGGATATGTATAGGTATAAATTTATGGCTAGGGATAGGGTTAGAGTTAAGGTAAGTGTTAGGTATAAGGATAGGGATAGGTTTAGGTTTAAGGGTTAGGACTAGTGTTAGGGTTCCATCTATGATAGGGATATGATGAGGGTTAGAGTTGGTATTATGGTTAACTTTAGGGACAAGGATAGGGCTAGGGTCAGCTTTAGGGTTTGGGTTAGGGATATAATATTTTATGGATGGGGTGGGGTGTCTTTTAGGGTTAAGTTTAGGTTTTGGGTTAGGGAGAGGGATAGGGTTAGGGTTAGGGTTAGGTCAGGGTTTGGGTTGTGTTTAGGGATAGGTATAGGGCTAGGGTTAGTGTTAGTTTTAGGTTTAGAGTTAAATTTAATATTACATTTAGGTTCAGGGATATTATACCTATATGTATAGGTGTAAAGTAAAGGTTAGCTTTTTGTGTAAGGGTTCACTCATGGGTAGGGATATGATTATGGTTATGGTTATGGAGAGGGATAGGTTTATGTTTAGTGTTAGGATTAGGGTTAGGGTTAGCTTTAAGCAAAAGAATGGGGATTGTGATAGTTTACAGTTATGGTTAGGGTTAGGCTTAAGTTTAGGATTAGGAATAGGGATAGGAAAAGAGATAGCATTGTGTACAGTGTGAGGGCTAGGGTTAGATTTTAGGTTAGGTTTAGGGATAGGTTTAAGGCTAAGGTTAGTGTTAGGGTTAAGCATAGGAATAGGGTTATGGTTAGGGTTAAGGTTAGACTTCTGTTTAAGATTATTTTTAGTGATAGAGTTAGGTTTAGGGTTAGGTTTAGGGATAGGGATATGGTACATGTATAGGTTTAGGTTTAAGTTTAGGGTTTTGGATAGGGTTAGGTTTAGAGTTAGGTTTAGGTTTAGGGATATTATTGGGATATGGATGGGATCAGTGATAAGGTTAGGCTTTGTGTTTTGATTAGGGATAGGAACAGGGATAGAGATATGGTTTCGGATAGGGACAGTATTAGGTTCATGGCTACGCTTGGAGTTATGTTTAGGGATATGCTAGGGTTATGGACAGGGTTAAAGTTTTTGTTAGGTTTATGGTTAGTTTTAGTGTTAATGAAAGTGATAGGAATGGGGTTATGGATAGGGCTTGTGTTAATTTTAGCATTACATTTAGGGACAGGGATAGGGACAGCATTAGGTTTAGGGTCATGTTTAGTGTTAGTGTTAGTGATATGATAGGGTTGTCAGGGGGGTTAGTGGCAAGGTTAGGGTTAGCATTAGGGTTAAGTATAGGGTTAAGTTAATGGTTAGGTTTAAGGTAAGGGATAGGGATAGTGATATGGATAGGGTTAGGGTTAGTGTTAGGATTAGGGATAATTATAGGGCTAGAGATAGGGCTATGGATAGGGACAAGGTTAAGCTTAGGGTAAGTGTTAGAGTTAGAGATACTATAGGGTTAGTTTGAAGGTTATGGATATCATAGTGTTATGCTATTTTTATGGTTAGGGTTAGGGTTAGGGATAGGGATAAAGTTAGGTTTAAGGTTACAGATTTGAGAAGGCCATGGATTGGTTTAAGTTTAGGGCTAGGGTTAGTTTAAGATTAGGATTAGTTATTGGTATAGGGATAAGGACAGAAGTAGGGTTAGGGATCAGGATAATGTTTGGGTTAGTGTTAGGATTAGTGTTAAATATAGGGATAGTATAGATATAATGTTACAGATGGAGAAAATATTAGGACTAGGATTAAGGTTGTGCATCATTAGTGACATGATAGGGATATGGAAAGGTTTAGGGTTATTTTTATGGTTAGTGTTGTGGTTAGTATTAGGGACAGGGATAGGGATAGGGATATATGTATTGTTATTGATAGTGATAAGGTTAGGTTGAGGGTTAGGGATTGGGATAGGGATATGTATGTGATTAAGTTTAGTTTTAGGAAAAGGTATTGGGATAGAGGTAGGCATAAGGATATGGTTATGGAAACAGATAGGGTTTTGGTTAGGGTTATGCGTAGGGTTAGATTTAGTGATTAGGATAGAGTTAGTGATAAGGTAATGGATATAGATAGGGATAGATTTAGGGTTATCAATAGCATTAGGGAGAGGGGTAAGTATAGAGACAGGGTTATGGATAGACATAGGGTTGGGGTTAGGGTGATGGTTAGTGTTAGGGATAGGTTTATGGTTAGTTTTAGTTCTAGGATTAGGGAAAATGGACCCTTCCCCAGCCCAGCTTCACACGTCCACAGCAGGCCTCCTGGGAAAGAGCACCTCCACCCCCCACCACTAGTGGTCCTCCAGATCCCCAACCCCAACCCCAGAGGCTGCTCAGTCTAAAGCCTCTATGAAAGAGTTTTCTCCAATTCTGGTCCTAGGGCTTGGGCTATGGCTAGGTCTAGGCCTAGGGCTAGCACTAGGGCTATGGTAGGGATATGGATAGGGTTAGGTTTAGGGTTAGGTTTAGGGTTAGGGTTAGGGTTATTATTAGGGATAGGAATAGATACAGGGTTTGGGAAAGGGATACAGTTTTGTCTAGGGTTAGTGTTAGGGTTAGGGTTTAGGCAATTGATAGGGATATGGACAGGTTTAGGTTTAGGGTTAGGGTTAGGATTAGGGGTAGGGATAGGGATAGAGATAAGTTTATGGATAGGAATTGGGTTAGGGTTAGGGCTAGGGTTAGGATTAGGGTTTGGGTTATGATAGGGATACAGACAGGGTTAGGGTTAGGATTAGGGATAGATTAAGATTGGGTGTAGTTATAGGGATAGAAATAGTGTTATGGACAGGGATAGAGTTAGGCTTACAGTTAGGGTTAGGGTTACAGATATGTATAGACTTAGTGTTAGGGTTAGTTTTAGTGTTAGGGTTAAGGTTTTGGATAGGGATAACTTTCTGGATAGGAGTAGGTTTAGGTTTAGGTTTAGGTTTAGGGTTAGGGATAGGGATAGTGTTAGTTTTAGTGTTAGTGTGAGGTTTTGGTTTAGAAATATGATAGGGATATGGCTACAGTTAGGGTTAAGTTTAGGTTTAGGGTTAGGGTTAGTGACAGGATATGAATAAGTATAGCATCAGAATTAGATTTAAGGTAAGGGTTAGGCATATTATTTTGATATTAGGGTTATGGTGAGGTTTAGGGTTAGGGTAAATGTTAGGATTATGGATGGGGTAGGGATAGATATAGGGTTATGGATAAGGTTAGGTATAGTTTTAAAGTTAGTGTTAGGGTTAGTTTAGGGTTAAGTAAGTGATAGGGATAAGGATAGTGTTATTGTTAGGGAATGGGTTAGGTTTAGGTGTTAGGGTTAGGTTTAGGGTTAGGGGTAGTTTTAGATTAGGGTTTGGGATAGGGTTAGGATTAGCATTAGGTAAGGTTTAGGGATACGATCTTGATGTGGATATGATTAAGGTTAGGGTTAGGGTTAGAGTTAATCTAGGGTTAAAGTTACTGTGGGGATTAGATTTAGGGTTAGGGTTAGGGTTAATGTCCCCTACATCAGTGCATCATCCCAAGCCCACAGAAGACCATCAGGGAAAGAGCACCCCTACCTCCACCCCACATAATCCAGCCAGATTCTCTCCCCCAACCTCACAGGCTGCCTCGACTGAAGTCTCTCTGAAATCATCTTCTCCCATGCTGGTCCCAGAGCTAATGTAAGTGTTAGGCTTTGGGTTAGGGATAGGGATTGGTATAAGTATATGTTTATGGATAGGGATTGGTATAAGTATATGTTTATGGGTAGGGATAGGTTTAGGTTTAGGATTAGGGTTAGATTTAGGGTTAGGGATAGGGATATATTTAGGTGTAGCATTAGGGTTAGATTTAGGGTAAGGATTAATATTATAGATAGGGATAGGTTTAGGGTCAGGTTTTGCATTCCGGTTAGGGACAGGGATTGGAATAGGGATAGGGTTATGTATGGGGATAGGTTTAGGATTAGGGTTAGGGTTAGGGTTAAAGATACATGGTTAGGGTGAGGTTAGGTTTCAGATTAGGGTTAGATTTACTCTTAATAAGTCCTTACCCAGCCCATATTCATATGCCCATAACAGGACTCCAGGGAAACAGCACTCCCACACACCACCCTGTGTGTTCCAGTCAGATCTTTGCAGCCAACTTCACATGCTGCCCAGGCTGAAACCTTTCTGAAAGTGTCTCCCCACCCCCCATGCTGGTCCCACGTTTATGGTTAGGGTTAGGGTAGGGATAAGGATAAGGATATGGATAGGGATTGGATTAGGGTTACGGATAGGGATAGAGATAGGGAGAGGGAGAGGGTCATGGTTAAGGATAGATTTAGGGTCAGGATTGGAATTAGGTTTAGGTATGGGGCAGGCTTAGATTTCGGGTTAGAGTTAGGATTAGTGTTAGGTATAGGGATATGTTAGAAATATTGATAGGATTCAGGTTGGGGTTAGGGTTAGAATTTGGGCTAGTGATAGGTTAGGATTATGGATAGGGAAAGGTTTAGGGACAAGGCTAAGTTTTGGGTTAAGGTTAAGGATAGGGACATGGATAGGATTAAGTATCAGGGATGGAGTTTTTGTTAGAGTCAGTGTTAGGGTTAGTGAAAATAGGCTCTTTCCCAGTCAAGCTTCCTATGTCCACAGTGGGAAACCCAGGAAAGAGCACCCCCTCATCTGACACTGTATTGTCCAGCCAGATTGCCATCTCCAACCCCTAAACTACCCAGACTGAAGCCTTTTCATAAATGTTTTTTTTCCCTTTCTTGTTCCTGGGTAGTGCTAGGGTTAGGTTTAAGTATACACTTAGGGATAGGGATAGGTATATGTTTAAGGTTATGGATAGGGAAAGGGTAAGGATTAGGGTTAGAGATAGGGTTAGGGATAGTAACAGACTTTGGGTTAGTGTTAGGGTTAAGGTAAGAGATAGGGATATTATTGGGATATGGATAGGGCTAGGTTTAGGTTTAGGGTTAGGGTTAGTGTAGGCATAGGAATAAGCATAGAGATAGGGTTTTGGATAGGGAAAGCATTAGTGTTAGGGTTAGGGTTCAGGATAGGGTCAGGTTTAGGGTTAGGGTTAGGTTTAGAGTAAGGATTAAGGATATGATAGGGATATAGATAGGGTTAGGTTTAGGATTAGGTTTAGGGTTAGGGTTAGGTTTAGAGTAAGGATTAAGGATATGATAGGGATATAGATAGGGTTAGGGTTAGGATTAGGTTTAGGGTTAGATTTAGAGTTAGGTTTAAGTTTATGGTTAGGTTTAATGGGCCCTTCCCCAGCCCAGATTCATATGCTCACTGCAGGACTCATGGGAAAGAAAATCACCAACATACACACTGCATTTTCCAGCCAGATCCCTGCCAAAAACTCCACAGTGTGCCCAGACTGAAGCCTCTCAGAAAACCTCTTCTCCCATGCTGGTCCTAGGGTTAAAGTAAGGCTTAGGGTTATGGAAAGGGATCAGGATAGGGATAGGGAGATATATAAGGATAAGGAAATTGTCATGGATAGGGATAGGTTTAAGGTTATGCTTAGGGTTAGGGTTAGGTTTAGGGATATGCTAGGCATATGGACAGGGTTGTTAGCATTACATGTAGGGTAAGGTTTAGGGTTGGGGATAGTTTTATGGATAGGGATAGGATTAGTTTTAGCATTAGGGTTAAGCATAGTGTTAGGGTTAATGTTCAGAAAAATGTGCCCTTCCCCATTCCAGCTTCCCATGCCCACAATGAGCATCCCAGGAATGAGCAACACCACACCCAACACCACATGGTCCAGTCAGATCCCCAACCCCAATCCCTCCAGCTGCCCAGACTTAAACCTCTCTAAAAGAGTATACTTCTGTGCTTGTACCCAGGTTAGTTTAGGGTTAGAATTAGGGATTGGGTTAGGGATAGGGATATGGATAGGTTTAGGCTTATGTTTAGGGAAAGGTTTAGGGTTAGGGTTTGGGATATGGATATTATAGGGTTATGGATTTTGTTAGGTTTATGTTAGGGTTAGAGTTATGTAAAGCATAAGGTATAAGAATAGGTATAGGGATAGGGATAAGAATAGGTATAGGGATAGGGATATGAATAGGGAACGGTTTAGGTTTATGGTTATTGTTAGGGTAAGGTATAGGTATAGCATTTTGATAGGGTTAAGTTTAGGTATAAGAACATGATAGGGATATGTTTAAGATTAGAGTTAGGGTTATGGTTAGCATAAGGGTTAAGGTTAAAGTGCTCTTCCCCGGACTTCTTGGCATGCCCAGAGCATGGCTCCCAGGAAACAGCACCCCCACTCCCACCCTACATTGTTCAGCCAGATCCCTGACCCAAAACCACAGACTGCCCAGACTGGAGCCTCTCCAAAAGCTTCTTCTCCCATTATTTTCCTGGGGTTAGGGATAGGGTTAGGTTATGGGTATATATAGTGATAGTGTTAGGGATAAAGTTACAGTTATGGATAAGGATAAGGATAAGATTGGGGTTAGTGTTGGAATTACGGATAAGGATAGGCTTAGTGTTATGTTTAGGGTTAGGGTTTGGGATGGGGTATTATGGAGATAGGAATAAGGTTAGGTTTAGGTTTAGGGATAAGAATAAAGATAGGGATATGGTCATGGTTAGAGATAAGTTTATGGTTAGGGTTAGGGTTATGGTTAGGGTTAGGTTTAGAGTTTTGGACAGGAAAGGTGTATGAATAGGGTTTGGGTAGGGTTTGGGATAGGGTTAGGGATATGATATGATATGGATAAGGTTAGGGCCAGATTTAGGGTTAGTGTAAGTTTTAGGGTTATGTTTAGGTTTGGGATTAGGGTTAATGGGCCCTTCCTCAGCCCAGATATGCAAGTCCACAGTGGGCCTCCTGGGAGAGAGAACCCCCACACCCCACCATGTGTTGTCCAGCCAGACCCCCTCAACCCAACAGTCTGCCCAGACTGAAGCTTCTCTGAAAGCATCTTCTTCCATGCTGGTCCCACAATTATGGTTAAGTTAGGGTTACGGTCAGTATAGCCATAGGGATAAGGATAGGGTTAGGGATATAGATATGGATAGGGATAGGGATAGATTTAGGGTTGGGATTAAAAAGAATGCTAGGGTTAGTCTTAGGGTTAGATTTAGGGTTAGGGATATGATAGGTATTTGGATAGGGTTAGGACTAGGGTTAGGGATAGGGATAGGTTTAGGGATAGGGATAAGTTTATGGTTAGGGGTAGGGTTAGTGTTAGGGACAGGGATAGGTTTAGGTTTAGGTTTCTGGTTTTGGTTAGAGTTAGTGATATGACACTGATATGGATACTGTGATGGTTTGGGTTAGGTTTTTGTGTTAGGGAAAATGAGTCCTTCCCCCTCCCAGTTTTGCATGTCTGTAACAGGCCTCCCAGTAAAGCATACCCCACCCCAAAACACACACCATCCAGCCTGATCCCCACCCTGAACTCCACAGGCTGCCAAGACTGAAGGCTCTCCCACAGCATCTTCTCCTGTGCTGGTCCAGGGTAATGGTTAGGGTTAGGGATAGGGTTAGGGATATGATTATGGGTAGGGTAAGGGATAGGGTCAGGGATATTGTTGGGAATAGTGTTAGGGTTAGGGATAGGTTTAGAAATAGGGAAAGGTATAAGGATGGGGATACTGTTATTGTTAGGGTTAGGGTTAGTGTTTCAATTAGGTTAAGTTTACAGTTAATTTTTAGAATTAGGGATAGGGATATGATCGGAATATGGATAGATTTAGGCTAAGAGTTAGGGTTAGGGATAGGTGTAGATATAGGGATAAATTTATTGTTAGGGATAGGCTAATATTTAGGGCTAGCCTTAAGTATAGGGTTAGGGTTAGGTTTTGGGCTAGGGTTATGGTTAAGTTTAGGGATAGTGCTAGGGATAGGGTTATGGATTGGGATATAGTTAGGATTAGTGTTAGGGGTAGGGATAGAGTTTGGATTAGGGTTAAGGTTTTGGTTATGGTTAAGTTTAGGGTTATGGTTAAGTTTAGGGAAAATGGGCCTTTCCCTTGCACATCTTTGCATGCCCACAGCAGGCCTCCTGGGTAAGACCGCCCCCACCCACAACCCTGCATTGGCCAACCAGATCTCCAAACCTGACCCCAGAGGCTGTCCAGGCTGAAAACTCTCCAAAAGTGTCTTCTCCCTTGCTGGTCCCTGGGATAGGTTTAGGGTTAGGGTTAGGGTTTTGGTTAGTGTTGGGTGTGGGTGTAGGGATACATTTAGGGTTAGAGTTAGGGATAGGTTTAGGGATGTTAGGGACAGCAATAACATTAGGGATAGTGTTATGGATAGGGATAGGATTAAGTTTAGGGTGGGGGTTAGGATTAGGTGTAGGGTTAAGTGTATGATAGGTTTATGAATGGGGTGATGCTTAAGGTTAGGCTTAGCATTAGTTTTAGTGATAGGATAGTGGTATGGTTAAGGCTATTGTCAGGGTTAGGTTTAGGGATAGGGATAGGGTTAGGTATAGGTTTAGGGTTATGGTTAGGGATGTAATAGGTATAAAGACAGGATTAGAGTTAGGGTTAGAGTTAGGGTTTGGTATAGGGTTAGGGATAGGATTATGGATAGGTATAATGTTAAGGTTAGGTTTTGGGTTAGGGTTAGGTATAGGGGTAGGAATAGGGTAGAGTTATGTATAAGTATAGATTTAGGGTTATGTTTAGGGTTGTGGTTGCATACAGGCATAGGGTAAGTGTTTTGTTAGGCTTGTGTTTAGGGTTAATAGTATGACCCAGATATGGATAAGGTGATGGTTAGGGTTAGGGTTAGGGTTAGGTTTTGGGTTAGAGAAAATGAGCCCTTCCCCAGCCCAGCTTCACATGCCCACTGCAGGACTCCTGGAATGTGCATCCCTACCCCTAACCATGCTTGGTACCACCAGATCCCCACAATCAACCCTGCAGCCTGCCCAGAATTAAGCCTCTCCAAAAGTGGCTTTTCTTCTGGTCCCATGGTTATGGTTATGGTTAAGGATTGGGTTAGGGATAAGTTTATAAATAGGCTTGGGGTTAGGATTATGATTTGGTTTAGGGTTAGAATTAGTGTTACAGTTAGAGTTAAGGTTATTATTAGGGTTTATGTTAGGAATAGGATAGGGATAGGGTTATGGATAGGGATAGGTTTAGGTTAGGGTTAGTGTTATGTATAGGTTTAGGGTTGAGTTAGTTTTGGGTTGAGGGTTTGTGACTGACAAAATCAAAAAGAGAGAAGACCTGAGAGGAACTAAGATGGTGGCATAGAGAGGAGTGGAAAACTGTTAGTCCCCCACAGGAACAATTCATATATGACCAAAAAAACTAGTAAATAACCTGGAATAACTGCAGGAAGACAAATGTGATTGTCCACTCAGCATCCACCAACTTCAATTGGGAGGAATGCCTGAGATCACAGCACAAAATCTGTAAGTAAAACTTCAGACCCATGCTGAGAGCCAAGAGCCAAGAGCCCCTCCCTCATGGAAGCCTCATGGTGTTAGAGAGCAGCACTCTCTCAGCCCACCTCCAACTGGAGATTTAATGTTAACTGCTCAATACAGACAGTGAATCCTCAACAACCATACAGAGGCTATTGGTGACAACTGACCTTGGGAGAGTTGGGGGACATATCTGTCTCAGGATGGGGAGTCCAGAGGATTGGGTGCTATCTCAGGCTGATGGGCAAACCTGGAAGATTTTCTGTCCCTTTATATCTCTGTGGAGAAAACCTCAGCCATTTTCAGCCTGCAGCACTTTACAGTAAAGACAGCCTCAGCCATTTTAAAATCAAAACACTTTGATCAACAGAGTCAGAGAAACAAAGAACTTATTGATATGCAGATGACATCTCTGGAGGGATCATAGCTTCCCAAGAGGAAAGGGAAGGGCCCAGCTCTACTGCCTGCCTTTCTGGAACCAGACCCCAAAACCTGAGGGAGGAGAGTCACAGGCCACACCCTCTTACACCTGCCAGTGACAGGCTGACAGGTGCACCTGCCAGGCAGAAAAGCACAGGTGTATCAATCCTCTAAGAAAAACCATCAGAGAAACCAGATACTGTATATTTCTTCCTTCTGTGACCTGAGCCTGTTCTCATCTGGGAAAATCTGATTGGGTTGGCATAGAAGGTCAGATGCCTAGACAACAGAAAACTAAAACCTACACTAAGAAAAATGAAGCTATGGCCCAGTCAAAGGAACAAATGTACACTTCAACTGAGATACAGGAATTTAAACAAATAATGTTAAATCAATTAAAAAAGTTTAGAGAGTATTTCACAAAAGAGATGGAGGCTGTAAAGAAAACACTGGGTATACATTTTTTTTTGAAATCAAAAGTTCAAAAAAACAACTAGTAGAATATATGGAAATGAAAGGCACAACAAAAAAGAAGAAAGACACAATGGAAACATAAACCAGCAGATCTCAAGAGGCAGAAGAAAACACACAAGAATGGGAGAACAAAACACTTGAAAGCTACATGCAAGGGAGCAGATGGAGAAAAGAATGAAAAAATATGAGCAATACCTCTGGGAACTTAAGGATGAAGCAAAGTACAAGAATGCACATATCATTGGTGTCCCAGGAGGAGAAGAGAAGGGAAAAGGGGCAGAGGCAATAATAGAGGAAATAATCAATGAAAAATTTCCATCTCTTATTAAAGACATAAAATTACACATCCAAGAAGTGCAGCATACTCCAAACAGAATACATCTGAATAGGCCTATGACAAGACACTTAATAATCAGATTATCAAATATCAAAGACAAAGAATCTTGAAAGCAGCAAGAGAAAACCAATCCATCACACACAAAGGAAACTTAATAAGACTATGTGTGGATCTCTCAGCATAAATCATGGAGGCAAGAAGGAAGTGGTGTGATATATTTAAGATACTGAAAGAGAAAAACTGCCAACCAAGAATCCTATATCCAGCAAAGCTGTCATTCAAATATGACAGATCAAAATATTTTCTGACAAACAGACAATGAGAGACTTTGTAAACAAGACACCCACCCTACAAGAAATACTAAAGGGAACACTACAGAGTGGTAGGAGAAGACAGAAGTGCATGGTTTGGAACACAATTTTGGGAGATGATAACACAACAATGACATAGAGAAGCAATGGAGAGAACTATATGAAGAAATGGAAAAAAGAAAACAGGAAGAAGAGGACAAGAAAAAAGGAAAAGGAGGGGAAGAGGAAAATGACATCTGGGGAATTGAAGAAGAGGAAGGTGAAGAGGATCCTGCTGGGGAAACAAGAAATGGCAGGCAGATAAAGGAAGGTGACACTGAAAGAACATTTCTGGGTAAAAATCATGTTACTGTTGGCCAGAAAGATGAACTGTAATGGGAAAAAATGATTACACTACGAGACAAATGATGTTGAATAGAAGGAGAAAATATTCATGTAGCTGGCAAAATCAGGTGGAACAAAATTATTTGCCTTAAAAAAGAGAGAAGATCCATATAAACAAAATAATGAATGAGAAAGTTGACATTACTGTGGATCCCAAAGTAATTAAAAATTATAAGAGGATACTATGAACAACTGTATGGCAACAAACTGGATAATGTAGAGGAAATGGACAATTTCCTGGAAACATATGAACAACCGAGACTGACCAGAGAAGAAACAGAAGACCTCAACCAACCAATCACAAGGAAAGAGATCCAATCAGTCATCAAAAAGCTTCCCACAAATAAATGCCCAGGGCAAGAAGGATTCACAGGGAAATTCTACCAAACTTTCCAAAAAGAACTGACACAAATCTTACTTAAACTCTTTCAAAACATCAAAGAGAATGGAACACTACCTAACTCATTTTATGAAGCTAACACCAATCTAATACCAAAACCAGGCAAAGATGCTATAAAAAAGGAAAAATGAAGGCATATCTCCCTAATGAATACAGATGCAAAAAGTCTCAACAAAATACTTGCACATCAAATCCAAAGATACATTTAAAAAAATCATACACCATGAACACCAAGTGGGATTCATTCCAGGCATGCAAGGATGATTCAACATAAGAAAATCAATTAATGTATTACAACACATTAACAAATCAAAAGAGAAAAAACAAATGATCATCTCAATAGATGCTGAAAAAGCATTCAAAGAAATCCAACATCCCTTTTTTGATAAAAACACTCCAAAAGTTAGGAATTGAAGGAAATTTCCTGAAAATGATAAAGACCATATATGAAAAACCCTCAGCCAGCATAATACTCAATGTTGAGAGACTGAAATCCTTCCCTCTAAGATCAGGAACAAGACAAAGATGCCCACTATCACCACTGTTATTCAACATTGTGCTGGAAGTGCTAGCCAGGGCAATCCAGCAAGACAAAGAACTAAAGATATCCAAATTGGAAAGGAAGAAGTAAGACTCTCATTGTTTGCAGATGGTATGAACTTATATCTGGAAAATCCTGAGAAATTGATGATACAGCTACTAGATCTAATAAACAAATTTAGCAAAGTAGTGGGATACAAGATTAATGCACATAAGTCAGTAATGTTTCTATATCCTAGAAATGAACAAACTGAAGAGACACTCAAGACAAAGATGTCATTTTTAATAACAACTTAAAAAATCAAGTACCTAGGAATAAACCTAACCAAAGATGTAAAAGACCTATAAAAGAAAAAACAACTACATAACTCTACTAAAAGAAATAGAAGTGGACCTTAAAAGATGGAAAAATATTCCATGTTCATGGATAGGAAGGATAAATGTCATGAAGATGTCAATTCTACCCAAACTCATCTACAGATTCAATGCAATCCCAATAAAAATTCCAACAACTTACTTTTCAGACTTGGAAAAGCTAGTAATCAAATTTATTTGGAAAGGGAAGATGCCTCAAATTGCTAAAGACACTCTAAAAAAGAAAAATGAAGTGGGAGGACTTACACTCCCTGACTTTGAAGCTTATTATAAAGCCACAATTGTCAAAACAGCATGGTACTGACACAAAGATAGACATATTGATCAATGGAGTCAAATTAACAATTCAGAGATACATCCCCAGATCTGTGGCTGACTGATCTTTGATATGGCCCTCAAAGCCACTGAACTGAGACATAACAGTCTTTTCAACAAATGGGACTGGGAGAGTTGGATATCCATATCCAAAAGAATGAAAGAGGACCCCTACCTCACACCTTACACAAAAAATAACTCAAAGTAGATCAAAGCTCTCAATATAAAAGATAGTACCATAAAACTCCTAGAAGATAATGAAGGGAAACACCTTCAAAACCTTGTATTAGATGACCACTTCCTAGACTTTACACCCAAAGCAGAAGCAACAGAAGAAAAAATACATAAATGGGAATTTCTCAAGCTGAGAAGTTTCTGTACCTCAAAAGTTTTGTTCAAAAAGGTAAAGAGGCAGCCAACTCAATGGGAATTTTTTTTTTTTTTGGAAACCATCTATCTGACAAAAGACTGATATCTTGCATATATAAAGAAATCCTACAACTCAGTGACAATACTACAGACAGCCCAATTATAAAATGGGCAAAATACATGAAAAGACAGTTCTCTGAAGATGAAATACAAATGGCCAAGAAACACATGAAAAAATGTTCAGCTTCACTACCTGTTAGAGAGAGGCAAATTAAGACCACAATGAGATACCATCTCACACCAGTTAGAATGGCTGCCATTAAACAAACAGGAAACTACAAATGCTGGAGAGGATGTTGAGAAATTGGAACTCTTATTCATTATTGGTGAGACTGCATAAAGGTTCAGCCACTCTGGAAGTCAGTCTGGCAGTTCCTTAGAAAACTAGACATAGAGTTATCCTTTGATCCAGTGATTGCACTTCTCAGTATATACCTGGAAGTTCTGAAAGCAGTGACAAGAGCAGATCTCTGCACACCAATGTTCATAGCAGCATTATCACAATTGCCAAGAGATGGAAACAACCCAAATGTCCTTCAACAGATGAATGGATAAATAAAATGTGGTATATACACATGATGGAGTACTATGTGGCAGTAAGAAGGAATGATGTCATGAAACATATGAAGACCTAATGCTAAGTGAAATAAGCCAGGCACAAAAAGAGAAATATTATATGCAACCACTAATGTGAACATTGAAAAATGTAAAACAAATGGTTTATAATGTAGAATGTAGGGGAACTAGTGATAGAGAGTAATTAAGGAAGGGGGAATTATAACCCACTAAGAACAGATAAGCTATCATTGGTAAATTTAATGCTCTGGGAATGCCCAGGAATGACTATGGTCTGTTAATTTCTGACAGGTATAGTAGGAACAAGTTCACAGAAATGCTGCTACATTAGGTTACTTTCTTGGGGTAGAGTAGGAACATCTTGGAAGTAAAGTACTTATCTTAGGTTAGTTGTCTTTTTCTTACTCCCTTGTTATGGTTTGTTTGAAATGTTTTTTTATTGTATGTTTTTTAAAATTTTTCATATAGTTGATTTAAAAAAAGAGTTAATTAAAAAAAGTGAAAAACATATGCAGAGACCCCTCAAGGAGCTGGTGGAGAATACAGGGGTATTGCGTTTCCCCTTCTCAATGGTTGCTGATATGCTCACAGACATAGGGGACTGGTGGTTTGATGGGTTGAGCCTTCTACCACAGGACTTGCTCTTGGGAAGACTGTTGTTGCAAAGGAGAGGCTAGGCCTCCCTATAACTGTGCCTAAGAGCCTCCTTCCAAATACCTCTTTGTTGCTCAGATGTGGCCCTCTCTCTCTAGCTAAGCCAACTTGGCAGGTGAAATCACTGCCACCCCCCCTACATAGCATCAGACACCCAGGGAAGTGAAACTCCCTGGCAATGTGGAATATGACTACCAGGGAGGAATGTAGACCTGACATCAAGGAATGGAGAAAATCTTCTTGACCAAAAGGGGGATATGAAAGGAAATGAAATAAGCTACAGTGGCAGAGAGATTCCAAAAAGAGCCAAGAGGTAACTCTGGTGGGCCCTCTAATTCACAATATAAACAACAATTTTTACGTTCTGCTGAATTGGAGTAAATAGCAGTAAATACCTGAAACTATCAAATTACAACCCAGAGCCCATGAATCTTGAAGACGATTGAATAAAAATGTAGCTTCTGAGGGGTGACAATGTGATTGAGAAAGCCATATCGACTACACTCTCCTTTGTCTAGTTTATGGATGGATGAGTTGAAAAATGGGGGAAGGAAACAAATAAACAAAGGCACCCAGTGTTCTTTTTTACTTTAATTGCTCTTTTTTGCTTTATTATTCTTGTTATTTTTGTGTGTGTGGTAATGAAGGTGTCAGGGATTGATTTTGGTGATGAATGTACAACTATGTAATGGTACTGTGAACAATCAAATGTATGCTTTGTGTTGTATGACTGCATGGTATGTGAATATATCTCAATAAAATGAATTAAAAAATAAAAATAAATAATAAAGAAGAGACTTGAAGATGCCTGAGGCTTTCTAAAACAGGTTGCTGGAATGTGAGAATAAAATGGAAAAACGTAAAATCTCCTTTTCAGAGCCAGTCCTCAGGTCCAAGCTTTCCTTGGACACAGCCATCCACCAGTATTCCAAAAAGTCTCTGCTTTTATCTATTTCTTTATTTTTCTCCAACAGCCCTACCTCCTCCCTTCTGGAAGGAATCTGCTTCCCTTCCCGCTTTGTGTTATAGCTTGTATTCAGTGGCCAAAATGTGTTAGTTAAAACTGCAGTTGAAGCTTGGTTGAGTTACTTTCCCTGTGAATTGTTTCTTGTTTTCCCAGGGCTAAATTTCAGATCAGCCTGCCCTGTCTAAGGGGGGAGGGGCTTCAGCTCTGCATTTGTGGAGATGTACTTATGACTTGGTGTTTCAATCTCAGTGACTCCACTCATTCTAGGCTATTGTACAATGTGTATCCATTCATGGTTGTCTCCCAACAGTTGTTCCAGGTTATTTACTAGTTGCTCCTGGTTGTTTACTAGTTGCCCTAGATAACTGACTAAATTCAAGACCTCTTTATGCTGCCTTCTTTCCTGCCTCAATGTGGTTTTAAGTTGATTTTCCGTAATGACAACCGATGCTAAGCATCTTTATCTGTGCTTATTTACCAACTGTATACCTAATTTGGTGAGGTATCCACTCAATCTTTTAGTTTTTAATTTGGTGGTTTGTTTTCTTATTGTTGAACTATGTGTCTTTTGCATACTTTGGTATTATTCAGTTTTAGATAAGTGTGTTTTGCAAGGCTTTCTCCCAGTGCAGGGAAGATCTTTTCATTCTGTTGCTAATATCCCCCACAACATTAAATTTTTAAAAAAATTAGTAAAATCACATTACCAATATTTTTCTTTAATAACTCTTTCTTTAGATGCTGCATATAAAACTCATGAGCAAATTTAAGGTCATCTATATGTTCTCTTCCCTTGTTTTCTAAAGTTATTGTAATTTTGTATCTTACACAGAAGCTTATACATTATTCCTAGTGAATATTTGCATAAATGTACAGCTTGTGTCTTTTACATATTTTTTCCTATAATGGCTGATCAATATTTCCATCACCATTAATTAAAAGAATTGTTCCCAGTTGACTATATTTGCATGGGTCTGCATTTGAATGCTCTATTCCTTTCCACTTCTCTGTTTAACAGTTCCATGCATTTTTAGTGTACCTTCATAATAAGTATTGGTATTAGGCAACTTGAGTTATTCATCTTTCTTAAGTAATCTGTAAGCTCTTCTATAATGAGAAAGACCTTATGAATACCTACAAAATATCTTGCTGGTATTTGACTGACATTGCACTGACTCCAGTGATCAAGTTGGAGAAATTGACCTCTTAATATACTCAATCTACCCACCATGATAAAAGAATATTTCTCTGCTTATTTAGAAGAATTTCTTTTCAGTTTTTCATAGTTTATATGATTTATATGGTAAACAATTTACATATATTCTTGATTTACACCAAAGGAATTCATTGCGTGTAATTATTATTATAAATGCATGTTTGTTTTTTATTTGATTTTTTGTTCATTGCTAGGAATTGGAAAGCAGCTGACTTTTTATATTAAACCTTGTTATTTACTTATTTTTACTTCCTTACTTCCTCTTTAAGACAGCTGTTCACTCCATTTCATTCAACTTGAAAATTTATGGCACTGAATAATAGGAATACTTAATTTCAGAGATGCCTGCCTGGAGGGGGCATGCATCCACAGCAAATGTGTATGTGCCAATCTTCCTGTTCTGCATCCCAAAGCCAGGAGAGGGCACCTTCTGCACCCCAATTCCAGGAGCAGACACCCCAGCTGTTATTTTTGAAGAGCATAACAGGGGTAGAAAGTGGGCGGGGATTGGGCAAGCAATGATTAAAGAATACAGAATGTTCAATAAGTCTCATTGTAAAGGTTCCTAGATTGTAAACTCTTAACAGCAGTCACATTTCTTTCTGAGTTTTAGCTGTTATTTTAAAATTTTGAAATGATGAGGTTTTTTGTAACCTGGTAGTTCCATGGAGTTTTAGGTATCTGTCTACTACCTGAAGTGCACAGGGTTCTGCAGCTTTGAAAGTTAGCATTACTCTGTACAGCAACTGTTAAAGAAGTTGTAAAAAATATGAGACTTCAATTAGAGATATGAGTGAAGTGAATTTGATTAGGGCTAAAGTAAAGGGTAGAGGATGATATTGCCTGTATTTCAAATTTCAAATTCTGGGTGAGACCAAAGGAAGGAATGTTTATTTGGATAAACAATTTTAAATTTCTGTAGCACACTATCTAAACTTAACCTGTCTGGTCAGTTTTGAAAACCTAATTTAGTGGAACCTAGAATAGAGAATGAGATGTTGCTCTATACAGGTTACTGTTTTGCACTGATTCACTTCTGAGAATTTTGGGCAAAAAAATAAAAATGTGTTTGCAGAGTCCTCTTGAGGGACTGGAGAAAAAGATGTGGAACTACTAAACTTCCTGATACTCTCTCTGGCACAGGGGACATGTAACTTAATAAGCCAAGTCTTCAAACCCAATGAAATTTATTTCTGCAATGGCAAAGATAAGATTACTTATAATTATGCCTAAGAGTCCCCCCCCCATATAACATATAATTATGCCTAGAAGTCACCCCCAGAGAATTCCCAGAGATGAACCTGGCCCTGGCATTGTAGGATTGAGAATGCTTTCTTCAACAAAAGGGGTAAAAATATGAAACAAAATAAAATTTCAGTAGCTAAGAGATATCAAATAGTGTCCAGATGTCTTTCTTGAGATTATTATTAGGCAAGCTTCCATAAGATATTGCAAATTGCCACAATAGGCCAGGTGTATTAGCATAGTGTGCAAACAGTATTCCTGAAAACCCTAAAAATACCCTGGATGCCAAGACTCTATAAATGTATTACTTACTAAGTTTATTTTTTCAGGATATTAAGGCCTCCAGATTTTTTCAATGCTAGATAAGCCCTGAAACCCAGAGGTACTAGTGTCTCCAAGAATATCAACCAGGTCCATTCCACTACTCCATAAGGTTGACACCCCTTTACAGCTTGAAGAGCCTAAAATCTTCATTGGCCAGATATCCATGTAGATTGAGAGAATGATCAAATGAGAGGCAAGAGGTGTAAGTGAGAATTTAGGATTTGACAAATGACTATGACTACTGACTCATTTTATAGATATTTCTTTTTAGTTTCTATTATATCAGAACAGTCACAAGAAAATACCTGAAATTATTGAACTGTAATCCATTAGACTTGATCATTGATAGTTGTGTATGTACAGAATTTTTTCATGTTGTCATATGATTGTAAAATCTTTGTGACTGTAACTCCCATTATCCAGTGTATGTGTACATTAAAAATAAAAAACACAAACAAAAAGTAATGATAATAGTAAGATTAATAATAATAATTATTTGGGAATATGGGTAAAATACCCTTACATGTAAACTATGGACAATAGTAATAGTACTACTGTAAAAATCTTTCTTCAATTGCATCAAATGTAACTACTGTTAAAAAAGTTGTAGAATTACAAAAAAACTGTGGAACTGCACTACACAAACTGTGAACACACAAAGTTAACCCATAGACTATAGTTAATCTTTGAGTTATAAAAAGTGCTACAATCAATTGTAACAAATATTCCCCAACAATGCAAGGTGTCAATAATAGAGCAGAATATGGGAATCCTGTATTCAATGAATGATTGTTCTGAAATCCCACAAGTTTCTGACAAAGAAATAAAACCTGTTATCAAGGAGAAATCCTGCATTATATGGCTTGACTGAATTTTTCTTTAAATTCAGGTTATTGAGATATAGTTGCTTCCTGTACAGTCATCCAATGTACAATTAGTTGGTCACAGTGCCTTCATATATCTGTGTATTTATCACAAATTTGAACATTTTTATTACTCAAAAAATAATCAAAATACAAGTAAAAAAGAACACCAAAAATATCCCATCCCCACTGTTATTTATTTAATTTTGTTCCCATTTTTCAATTCATTTGTCCATACACCAGATAAAGGGATTATGGGTCACAAGGTTTTCAAAATCACATTGTTCTATAGTGGAAGGTGTATAGTTATACAACTGTCTTCAGGAATCAAGGCTACTGGGCTGTAGTTCAACAGTTTTAAGTATTCCCTTCTAGCTATACCACCATGCTAAAAACTATCAAGTTATAGGTATATAGTGCATAAGAATAGTACTCAACTCCATTTTAAATCTCAAAAGCATTGAAACATTATTTTGATCCATTTCTATTCCACCTTTTGGTCAAGAAGGTTTTCTCATTCCCATGACGCCAGGTCTAGATTCCTCCCAGAGAGAAATTTCTGTTGCCAGGTAGATATACATTGCTGGGAATTATGTCCCACAGAGTGGGGAGGGCTCTGAGTTTACTAGCTGGGTTGGCTTACAGAGAGATGCCACATATGAGCAACAAAAGGGGATCTCTGGTGTTGATTCTTAGGCACAGTTATGAGTAGGCTTACCCTCTCCCTTACAGTAACAAGCTTCATAAGTGCAAGCCCCAAGATGAAAGGCTCATCCTTCTGAATTGGAGGATCCCTTTGCTTGTGAGAATATATAAAATTCCCCAAGTGGGGAAGTTTAATATTTCCACATTTTCCCCAGTCCCTGATGGGGCTTTGCAAATAGGTTTTATTCCCTGACCTAATTACTTTGAGATGTATTGAGGTTTCACACTAACCTCTACCAATCAAATACATCTCACTCCCAATTCAAAGTTCCATGTAATGATGGTGTTTGAATGAACTGACCATACAAGTCAAACCATATACTGTGCTATGATAAATATAGACTTTACACCAAATAAACCTCTGTTCCTTTGTTCTCCTGCAGAAGTTGAAGTTTAAAACACCATCAATATCATCATATATGCTTTAATCTGATTTGCCCTAGACCCCACAAGATCTTCTTCATTCATATCTCTAATTGAAGTCTGAACTCTTTTTCAGCTATTTAAAAAAGATGCTGTATGGTTTAATACTAAGATTTGTAGCTGCTGAACTCTAGCTCTGAGTTTCAGCATCACTCTCAAGTTTCAGAGACTGAGTTATACACAAAGACCTCAGCATCTCAGAAATTAGAGATAACCATTACAACTCACTAATAGATGAAACTGCTGTAAAAGCTTACAATCAAGGGACCTTTACAATAAACCTGCCACTGATAAACTATACCTTAAGATTCAATTATTTGTGTTTACATATTATAATTAGTTCCTATTAGTGAGGCATTATAATGTTTTGTCTTTTCATTTCTGGCTTATTTCACTCAAAATATTGTCCTCAAAGACCATTCACATAGTTGCATGCCATACAACATCATCCCTTCTTACAGCCACTCAATATTCTATTGTATGCATACACAACAGTTCATCATTCTGTTCAACAGTCAATGTACCCTTAGGCCACCTCCATCCATTTCAAATTGTGAATACTGCCACCATAAATGCTAGTGTGTAAAAGTCCAATAATATCCCTGCTCTCAGTTCTTCCAAGTACGTACAAAATAATGTGGTTGCAGGATCTTATGGCAGCCCTACACTTAGCTTCTTGTGGAACCACCACACTGCCCTCCAGATGGCCTACACCATTTTACTTTCACTCCAACAGTGAATAGGTACATCTCTCTCTCCACATTTTCTCTAAGACTTGTATTTCTCTATTTCCCCATGCATTTTACAGCTATATTTACATACCATAAAATCATCCACAATGAATAACCAACTGTTCACAGTATCATCATTCATTGTGCATTCATCACCACAGTCAGCCCTTGAGCAAATTAATTACTTCAAGAAAATAAGGACAATAAAATATAAAAGTAAAAATTAAAACAGAAGACATTATATTTAAAAGATCAGACAACACCATCACCAAGAAACCCATATCCCTCCCTTATATCCCACTCACAGACATTTAGTTTTGGTGTATTGCCTTTGTTACAATTAATTGAAGCATACTACAATGTTACTGTTAAATATAGAGTCTAGTTTGCATCAGTTTTGTTTTTCCCATTATCATCCCATTTTTAACACATTGCAAAGTTGACATTCATTTGTTTTGCACATATATTTGTACATTTTATCACCATCATTGGCAACTCTATGTTTCACTGCATTATATAGCTCAAGTCTTCATCTTCTATCTTTCCTTCTGGTGTCATACATGCCCATAGCCTTCCTCTATCAACTGTACTCACAGTCTTTGTTCAGTGTGCTTACAATATTGTGCTACTATCACAGAGTTTTGTGTTATCCATTTCTGGATCTATATAATCAATCCTGTTGAGCATTCTATACTTCAGTATCAGTGGCCCTAATCTACTCTGTTTCTGTCTTCAGGTTACCTGTGTTCTCAGCTTTAGTTTTCAAAGTTTCTCATTAATGTTATTTGATATTAGTGAGACCACACAATATTTGCCATTTTGTGTCTGGCTTATTTTGCTCAACATAACATCCTCAAGGTTAACCCATGTTGTTATATGCTCCATGACTTTAATCTGTCTTACAGCTGCATAATTGTCCATTGCATATACCACAGGTTGTTTATTCACTTGTTTGTTGATGAACATTTGGTCTGTTTCCATGTGTTGGCAATCATGAATAATGTTATAAACATCATTTAACAAATGTCCATTCTTTTCTTAGTTTTCAGTTCCTCCAAGTTTATACCTAGCAAAGGAATTTTTGGATCATATGGCAATTCTATATTTAGCTTCCTGAGGAAACACCATACCACCTTCAGAATTGCTGCTCCATTCTACATCCCCACCAAAAATGAATAAATGTGCCTCTTTCTCCACCTCCTCACTAGCACTTGTAATTTTCTGTCTTTTTTATATAGCCATTCTAGTTTCAGTGAGATGGTATCCCACTGTGGTTTTGATTTGCATAGTCACTGATGTTGAGCATCATTTCATATGTTTTGTTTTCTAATGTAATTTTATTGAAATATATTCACATACCATAAAATCTTCAAAATTGTATAATTGTTCACAGTTTCAGAATATCACTGTGGATTAAACACCACAATTTTTGAACATTTTCATCACTCCAAAAATTAAAAGTAAAAATGTAAATCAGAATGAAAATAAAAATGAGAACACCCAAAGATCCCATTCCCCACCTCCCCCCTCATTTACATTTTTAACTAAAATATATTCACATACCATACAGTCTTCTAGATTATAAAACAATTTTTCACAGTATCAACATATGGTTGTGCAATTTCCACCACAGTCAATTTTTGAACATTTCCATTACTCCAAAATTAAAAATAAGAATAAAAATAGAAGTTAAAGGACATTGAAAACATCCCACATCCCCTTCATCCATATTATTCATTTACTTCTTGTTCCCATTTTTTCTACTCATTTATCTATACACTAGGTACAGGGAGTGTGAGACATATGGTTTTCACAATCACACAGTCACACCAATAAGCTAAATAGTTATATGATGGCCTTCAAGAATCAGGGATACTGGATTGTAATTTAACAATTTCATATATTTCCTTCTAACTATTCTAGTAAACTAAAAACTAAAAAGGGATAACTATATAATGCATGAGTCTTCTCTAGAATGACCTCTTGACTCCATTTGAAATGTCTCAGCCATTGAAACTTATTTTGTTTCAATTATCTTCTCACTTTTGGTCCAAAAGTCTTTCCAATCACATGATGCAAAGTCTGGGATGATTCCCATGAGTCAAGTTCCACACTGCAAGGGAGATTTATACCCCTGGGAGTCATGTCCCAAATAGGGGGGTGGGTGGTTAGCTTACCTGCTAAGTTGGCTTAGAGAGAGGAGCCACATCTGAGCAACAAAAGAGGCCTTCAGGGGGTGACTCCTAGGCACAATTATGGATAGGGTTATCCTTTCCATTGTAGTATCATGCTTTGAAAGGGCAAGCCCCAAGATCGAGGGCTAGCCCACCAAGCTTGTTGTCCCCAATGCTTGTAAGATTATAAGTAATTCCCTAGGTAGGGAAGTTTAATTGTTCCACATTTTTCCACATTTCCTCAAGGGGGTATTGTAAATACTTTTTATTCTCTGCTGAAATTACTCTGGGGTATATCAGGGCTTCATGTTAACCTGTACAAACAATAAGGTCAAACTCCCTTGTCAAGTTTCCTTGCAATCATGACATTTGAGTGAACTTACCGTACAAGTCAAATTATGTATTGTGCTACAGAAAATACAGATTTCACACCATATTATCATCTCTTCCCACACAGAAGTCAAACTTCCAAAACAGAGTTATTAACATCCTGTACTCTTTAGTTGGATCTACCCCAATCTCAACCAGGTTCATTTCATTCACATCTCCACTCAAATTCTGATCTCCTTTTCAGTCTCTCTAGCAGTTGATTCATGGGGTAATGCTAATGCTTAATGGCTTCCAAACGCTGGCCCCATGTCTCAGGTCCACACAGATACCCACAGGTCCATGGACTGACCACATAATGCACAAGCAGTTTAGAATCGCACAAATTTAGAAATGACTGTTACAACTCATGAATAAATATGACTCTTGTAGGAGATTACAATCTAGCAACCTCCTCACCATACTTCCCTTTTTAGCCCATGCTCCCAGATTCAATTATCAGGGTTTACACACTGTTATCCATTCATATTAGTAAGGCTTTATAATGTTTGTCCTTTCAATTCTGGTTTACTCCACTCAACCTACTGCCCTCATGGTCTATTCAACCTGCTGTATACCTCACAACTTTATTCTTTCTTGCTGTTTCCTCATACAAAAGAATTCTTATATTAGTACATTCAATTACACACGTTGACCACTCTAAGTTTCACAAAGTAATACCATCTCAGTCTTTATCTTCTATCTTTCCTTCAGGTGTCAAACAGACCTCTAACCTCCCTCTTTCAACTGTATTCATAGTCATAATTTTTCAGTCTTCTTACAATATTGTGCTACATCACACTGTATCATGCTATCCATTTCTAGAACTACAAGATAATCCTCTAGAACATTCTATACTCCTTCAACATCAAATGTTAACTCTCTATACCCTTTCTATCTCCTATCTTCTTTTCTACATGCTTCTCCAAACCTCTCTCTCCTGTCTTTTCCTATCTGTCTGTAGCTATACCTTTGGTATTACCTGTAGAGGAGGTCTCCTGTTCACAAAACTCCTTATTTTTGAAGGACAGTTTTGCCAGTTATAGGATTCTTGGTTGTCAGTTTTTCTCTTTCAGTATCTTGAATATGTCATACAAATGCCCTTTCACCTCCATGGTTTGTGTTGAGAGATCCACAGTTGGTCTTATCAAGCTTCCCTAGTATGTGATTGATTGCATTTCTCCTGCTGCTTTCAGAATTCTCCCTTTGTCCTTGACATTTGAAAATCTGACAAATAGCTGTCTTAGGGTATGTTATTCAGATCAATTCTGTTTAGGGTCAGCTCAGCCTCTTGGACCTATAATTTTATATCTTTCATAAAAGTTGGGAATTTTTCATTGATCATTTCCTCTATTATTCCTTCTCCTGACTCTCTTTTTTTCTCCTTCTAGGACACCTATAACATGCATTTTTTGTGCCTTCATGTTGTCTTTCAGTTCCCTGAGACCCTGCTCATATTTTTCCATCCTTTTCCCTACCTGTTCTTTTGTGTGCAGGATTTCAGATAGCCTGTATTCCATCTCATTGATCTTTTCTTCTCCTTAAGTCTGCTGCTGTATGTCTCCATGGTGTTTTACATCTCTTCTATTGTGCCTTTCATTCCCATAAATTTTGTCATTTGATTTTTCAAGTTTGCAAGTTCCTCCTTATGATCACCCAGTGTTTTCTTTATATCCTTTATTTCTTTTGTCACATTCTCTTTCACCTCATTGATTCAATTTAAAATATTTGTTTGAACATCTATAATTAATTGTTTCAACTCCTGGATCTTCATTGAGATGTTAGTTTCTTTCTTTGACTGGGCCGTATCTTCCTGTTTCCTCATATGGCTCATGATTTTCTGCTGTCTTGGCATATGGTTTCTTGATTTGCTTATTCTGGAGGTTGTTTTCTCTTTTGCATAAGGGTTTCTGTTCTTTGAATCTGATACCTATAATTTCTTTGTATCTCTCCCTGGCCAGTTTTCAGATTGGCTCTGTTCCCCACTCTTCTCCACAAAATCATGTGTCTACTGTGACCTGCCAGTTTTGAGAGGTAGGCACTTGGCACCCCAGCAAGTTCACTGTGTGGTAATACAAACCTGTTGACTTCCAGAGGTGCTGTTTTCTGCTGGCTAGCAAGACCTGGGTTTGATGTGGATACCTGCTTCAACAGTTTTGTCTCCTCTGTTTCTGAGCCTAAACAGGGCTGAGTCTCCATACCAGGCATATAGACCAGTTTCTGTGTTCCCAAGAAAGGGCTGTCCAGCAGATGGTGCTGTGGGTAACTTAATTGTCCTCAGAGGGTGGTCTGCCTAGGAGCACAGCTACTGACTGCTTTTGGACCAGGGCTGGAAATGCATCTCTGTCTGCATTTTCTCAGTATCTTTGTCCCTCACTGATCTGGACCTTGAAATGTCCTCCCCTTCCACTGGCTTTTCAGACAGTGAGGGTAGTTTTCACTGCTGTGAGATTTTAATATCTGTGCCCCCTGTGGGAGGGGTCTTAGTTTCTTCTGTGCCTTTCCCACAGAGACTGAGGGGAAGGGAAGTTTATTGGCTAGTCTGGGATGGAAAATTCCTACATAATATTTCTTCTTTTTCTTAAATTCAGCATTTGCAGGGTCTTACTCCAGTTTATGTCATCCTCCAGAGTTTTATTTCTTAACAATATATTTTATTTAAATCTATATACGCAAAATATTATCATTTATATGTGCAGTCAACATTAAAAGTTATTATTTTGCAATATTTTCTAAATTAAATCTTTGAAATCCAATTTAAACTTTACATATACAGCATGCTTCAATTTGGAATAATCACATGTCAAGGAAAGGACAGCTCTAGAGGACAAGACTTTGTCAGGAATTGCACACACTTGGGTACCACACATGTAGCATGAATGAGAAAAATAGGCTATATAGAATCAGTGTTTCTATGATGAATGGGAATTCTATCTAAAGAAGGCAACTGCTTATCAGCTCCAGAAAATTTGTCATCTGAATATGTAGTTCAGTGTGTTGTCAGATTGTCAGAGAAATCAGATTATCAGAGAAATCAGAAATCCAGAACTTAATATAAATTCTCCTGTTTTCTAGATATTGCAAAGAATTTTAAAAAATATATACATACTATAAAAGTCAAACAAGTTAAGTATGCATACTGGCCATGGCTTCCATATTTCTACCTTCTGTTTCATGTCTTTCTTTCCGCCATCTGAGATATATTGCACAAAGATTCTCAAAAAGTTATATGACCTTCAAGTTAAGGAAGTAAATATTTGAAAATAAAACACTTTGATCATCTCAGAGAAATGAAAATCAACAATAAAAATATTAAAAGAAATAATGAGATGTACACTTTCAACCATCTTACAGAGAGTAACTCTATTCATTGAGAGTGTTCCATAGCATGTTTTGGGAGATGGTTGAAAAAATAAATTCAATTTATTATATTATAGTGTAACAATTACCTTGTCTTAGTTTACTAAAATATATCACAGATTACTTGACTTAAACAATAGGAACTTACTGTCTCACAGTTTTGGAAGTTGGAAGTCCAAAAATCAAGATGTTATAAGGTCATGCTTTCTCTGAAGACTATAGCATTCTGGTGGTGGCTTGCCAAGAATCCATAACTCAATCTCTACCTCTGTCAATTGATCATCTCCATCTTTCTGTCTCCTACTCACTGATCTATGTATCTGTCTCGATTTCCTCTCCTTATAAGGCTGCTAGACATATTGGATGAACAATCACCATGATTCAGTTTGGCCTCATGATAATTAATAGGATTTTCAAAGATCCTATTTATAAATGAGATTATTCACAGTTCTGGAGTTTAGGACTTAAAATACATCTTTGTGAAGGACATGATTCAATCCATAAGATACTTCATATACATTGATCTGTTAGTTTTTCATTTGGAACATGGACAAGAAATTGATTAGGATGCTTTAGTTTTAAAAACAGAAATAAACTCTTTCTAGCTTATACAAATTGGAGAATTCATTAAAAAGTTACAAGGCTACCTTAAAAAGCCAAGAAAAAGAGTTAAAGCCAGGGCTCAGGGATACAGGCCACCAAAAGAAATAGAATCTTGCTAGCTGAAGCAAAAATGGGAATTTATAATTAGGATACAAGGCTGACTTTCCAAGCCAAAGCTGGGGTTATAGCCATGCTTCCTTCATGAAAGGTTGTAACAAGGAAATAGAACACAGATATGAAGTCAAGAATCACACTCTTCTGATCTCTTAACTCTGCTTTCACTTTGCAGATGCTTCCTTGCTTTCTCACTGCAGATTTGCTGGGTTTTTAAACTTTATTTATCAAAAAATTTAACAAAACAAACAATAAGAAACAATATCTCTTCAAAACCAAAACAAAGAAATAAGAACAAATAACCTAAAATAACTACATTGTTTCCAACATATTCCTTACCCTACACCAAGAAAATAAACTATAACCAAAGGGATTAGAAAAATAAATAACCTAAAATACCTGCATTGTTTCTGATTGTTCCTACCATACTCCCAAAAATTAACAAGCTATAGTCATTCCTGAGCATTCATAAAATATTAAGATTACCATCCATAACTTATTTATTCATATTAGATTATCTTTCTTCCTTCACAATTTGCTATCTAATGCTTATACATTCTACAATATAAACCACTTATTTTACATTCTTCACAGAGTTCACATGAGTGGTAACATACCATAGCTCTCATTTTGTGACTGGCTTATTTCACTCAGTATTATATCTCCAAGATTCATCTATGGTGTCATATATTTCATGACTTCATTCCTTCTTACTGCTGTGTAGTATTCCATGGTGTGTATACACCACATTTTTTTTATCCACTCATCTGTTGAAGGACATTTAGATTGTTTCCATCTCTTGACAATTGCAAATAACGCTGGTGTGAGCATTGGTTGCAAATATTTGTTCATGTCACTGCTTTTATAACTTCTGGGTATTTACTGAGAAGTGAAATTGCTAGATCAAAGGGTAATTCTATATCTAGTTTTCTAAGGAACTCACCAGACTGTCTTCCAGAGTGGCTGTGCCATCATACATTCCCACCAACAATGGATAATTGTTCCAATTTCTCCACATCTTCTGCAGCATTTGTAGTTTTCTGTTTGTATAATGGAACCAATCTAATTGGTGTGAGATGATAACTCATTGTGGTCTTAATCTGACTCTCCCTAATAGCCAGTGAAGATGAGCATTTTTTTCATGTGATTTTACCATTTGTACTTCCTCTTCAGGGAAATGTCTCATATATTTTACCCATTTTATAATTGGGCTGTTTGTACTATTGTCACTGTGTTGTAGGATTTCTTTGTATATATATGATATCAGTCTTTTGTCAAATACATGGTTTCAAATATTTTTCCCACTGAGTTGCCTGCCTGTGCACCTTTATGGCAAATTCCTTTGAGGTACAGAAGCTTTTAAATTTGAGGAGCTCCCATTTATCTATTTTTTGTTGTTGTTGCTTGTGCTTTTGGTGTATGGTCTTAGAGTCGACCTCCTAATACAAGGTCTTCAAGATGTTGCCCTGCATTGTGTTCTATATTGAGGTCTTTAATCCATTCTGAGTTAGTTTTGGTGTAGGGTGGGAGGTAGGGGTCCTGTTTCATTCTTTTTTTATATGGATATCCAACTCTCCCAGCTCCATTCATTGAAGAGACTGTTATATCCCAGTTCAGTGGTTTTGGGGACCTCGTCAAAGTTCAGTCAACTGTAGATCTAGGGGTCTATCTCTGAATTCTCAATTTGATTCCATTGATCAATATATCTATCTTTGGTCCAGTACCATGCTGTTTTGACTACTGTGGCTTTATACTAAACTTCAAAATCAGAAAGCATAAGTCCTCTTGCTTTGTTTTCCTTTTTATAATGTTTTTACCATTTCAAGGTATCTTTCTCTTCTGAGTAAATTTGATAACTAGCTTTTCCAAGCCTGCAATTGTAGGTTGTTGGAATTTTGATTTTAATTGCATTGAATCTTTAGATGAGTTTGGGTAGAATTGACTTCTTTACAACATTTATCCTTCCCATCCATGAACACAGAATAATTTTCCATCTTTTTAGGTCCCCTTCTATTTCTTTAAGTAAAATTTTGTGGTTTTCAATTTACAGTTCTTTTACATCCTTGGTTAAATTTATTTCTAGGTACTTTATTTTTTTAGTTGCTATTGAGAATGGAATCTTTTCCTTGAGTGTCTCTTCAGTTAGGGCATTTCTGGTGTATAGAAACATAACTGACTTATGTGCATTAATCTTTTATCCCACTAATTTGTTAAATTTGCTATTAGCTCAAATAGCCATGTTGTCAATTTCTCAGGGTTTTCCAAATATAAGATCATATTAATTGCAAATAATTACAGTTTTCCTTATTCCTTTCCAATTTGGATGCCTTTTATTTCTTTGTCTTGCTGGATTGCTCTGGCTAGCACTTCTAGCACAATGGTGAGTAACAGTGGTGAGAGCAGGCATCCTTGTCTAATTCATGATAATAGAGGGAAGGCTTTCAGTCTTCTGCCATTGAGTGTTATGATGGCTGTGGGTTTTCCATATTGAGGAAGTTTCCTTCAACTCCTACCATTTGAAGTGTTTTTTTAATCAAAAAAGGATGCTGGATTTTATTGAATGCTTTTTCAGCATCTATTGAGATGATTATTTGATTTTTCCCTTTTGATTTGTTAATGTCTTCTATGACATTGATAGATTCTCTTATATTGAACCATTCTTGCATGCCTGGAATGATCCCCACTTGATCATGCTGTATGATTTTTTTAAATATGTCTTTGGATTTGATTTGCAAGTTGAAAATTTTTGCATCTAAAATCAGGAGGGAGTTTGGCCTGTAGTTTTCCTTTCTTGTAGCATCTTTTCCTAGTTTTGGTATTAGAATGGTGTTGGCTTTATAAAATAAGTTAAGTAGTGTTCCACTTTTTTCCAATGTTTTTAGCAGTTTGCGTTAGGTTGGTGTTAGTTGTTTTTGGCAAATTTTGTAGAAATCCCCTGTGTAGCCATCTGGCCCTGGGCATTTATTTGTGGGAAGCTTTTTGATGACTGATTGGATCTCTTTGCTTGTGATTGGTTAATTGAGATCTTCTATTACTTCTCTGGTCAATCAAGATTGTTTATGTTTTTCCAGGAAATTGTCCATTTCCTCTACATTATCTATTTTGTTGCCATACAGTTGTTCATTGTATCTTCATATATATATATATATATATATATTATTTCTTCACAGTAATGTTGCCTCTCTTATTTAATATTTTGTTAATGCGGGTGTTCTCTCATTTTAATTTTTTATGTCTAGCCTAGGGGCTTCTCATTTTTGTTGATCTTCTCAAAGTACCATCTTTTGGTTTTATTTATTCTATTTTTTCTCTTTATGTCATTTATTTCTACTTTAATCCTTGTTATTTCTTTTCTTCTACTTGATTTAGTATTAGTTTTCTGTCATTTTCTTGCTTCTTCAGTTCCATTAGTTTTTTTATTTTAGCTCTTTCTTCCTTTTTAATGTATGCATTTAGAGTAAATTAGGCCACCATTTTATCAGTACTTTTCCTTCTGCTCATAGAAGTAGGATCTTCTGTTTGGTAGACCCTAAGAAGTTGTAGTGTAAACATACTCAATATATTTGAGATATTAAAAACATTAGAGATAATGACATTTATTCAGATACAAAAACCATACTGGTATCAAACTTTCTTTCCCCATCACCAAGCTGAGAATTAAAAAAAATATGAAGAATATACCTGGCTTATTTCACACAACATGATGTCTCCAAGTTTCTTCCAGTTTTCCAATGTCCCAGAGCTTAATTCCAATTAACAGCTGAATAGTCCACTACATGTACATATACCATATTTTGTTATTATCTAATAATATTATGATGGATATTTGGGTTGCTTCCACCTTTCAGCTATTGCAAAAAATGCCACTATGAACACAGTGGTCAAATAACTGAGTCCCCACTTGCAATTCTTTTGCTTTTAGGTGGGTGACCCAGAGAAGAGTTTCTGGTTCAGTCTTTCATCCTGCAACTGGATCAACTGGCATCAAAATATAGGCACCCCAGAATGCCCATAAGGGATACTATGCTACCTCACCAACTGGACCAATGGAGTAAAATAATAGCACAGGATGGTTCCACATCACTCTAGGGTGGGGATTGGGTGGAAGAGGGGACAGCAAGTGTGACTTGAGATTCTATTACAAATTTTTAAAGCTGCATTTTCTTGATTTGGCATTTGCCCAGTTACTACACCACTTTAATTCTTGTCTAGAAGTTTGAGGAAGATGGCCCTGCCATGTTTTGTTAGTTACCCAAAGATTCTTTGCAGGAATGGTAACTTGGAGATTTGACACCACCACATTGTTTGACTGGAACACTCTGCTATATCTCTTGAGAACACATAAATAATAGTTGAATGCACTGGAAGGTGGCAATCAAAGGAAACACTTTATTTTAATTAGTATGTTTATTCTCAAACTTTTTGTCAAAATTACCATTTAGTCTATTTTCAAAAACATTACTTTTTCTTATGGGACATTTTAAGAGAAAATTTGATTACTTTCCAAAGACTATAATATTAGGCATAATACACAAGATAACTCACCCCAGTAACCTAATTTTCCTGTTCTTTTTAGTTGTTCTAAAGTCCATTATTTATAGGGTCATGTCATATCAGCAAGCAGTGGCCTGGATCCATTTGAAAATCACATTGAGTTTTCTCCAGTATTCTAAACTCAGTGTATTTAAAACCCTGCTTGAGTGAATGTAAATTCTCTGTATGGTTTAAGAGAAGAACACAAAGTGGTAGATATTATGAATCTCAGAAAGAGATTCACAGCTTAAGCATATTTTGATTCAAAAACCAAAGCATGCACATTTCATATAAATGCTATTATGCAAACTTCATGCTAATCTTTACTTAAAACAATATACTAATATAGTCAAAGCAAGCACTCAGTAGGACCTAAGGATGTCCCCTTTCATACTCTAAACCCAAAGCCCTGGGATATCCTAAATATATAACCCCAAACAGGACACAGGCAGAAGGCAGCACATGACAATTTGAATAAATAAATACATTATGGGCTCATAAACATATGTGCTTGTCATTCAAAGAGACCATCTTCTTCAGAGAATTTCTAAGTCAGAGCTACTAGATAATGTCTAAGGAATGGTGATTATCTTGAGGTTTCAAGATTTTCAAATACTTCCAAGCTCATTCATTCTGCAGAACCCATTGCTTCCTCCACAGGTGGTCCCCATGTCCTAGCTCCCAGAGTTTGTCTGCATTCTTCCTCATACAGAACCACCTGTATCATCAAACCAATGACATGTTGAATGCTCACCTTTCCAATCTCTCTGACATCCTCTTCTGCCACCAGTCAGGGTAAATTCTCTGCTTTTAAATGGTTCTCTGATCAGATTACCCCTGCCATAATCTTCTGTTACAAGTTGGCAACACAATTGGTGTGACGTCTCAATATACACATTCCTGGGGATTATGGCAGTACATATTTCACCTTCTCTTGCTAACACTTTCATAAAGTTTCACATCCACTTACACTATTAACAGATTCTCCCTTTTATTCAATGAAAACAAAAAAGATTGTTTTAACCATAAAACATTGGTTTCATCTATATTAAGCTGAAGTGTTTGATAATGAAATATAAAATGTGGAACTCTAATATGTGAAAAGGACTTCAATGAATTTGATTTCCATAAATACATTTATGATTGTGAACACACTTATTTTCATTTAGTAAGGCCAAAATTATTAAAACCCAGTATAAGGAGAATGAAACATTGAAAGATTTACCAATTCAATAATTTCAATTTAGAGACATTTCTCTAGTCATTACAGGAAACTTTGTGATACTTTGTGCATGATTATAAAACATTTGATAATCACTTAAACAAGTAACTATGACAAAGATCATAAAATCAATGGGTCACCAGATTTAAAAAGAATTTAAAGACATTTTTGTTTGTTTTTAATTTTTAATTTATTTTTTCACTAATCTAATTACTCTTTGCTTACAGTTGGAATATTATTATATGAAACCCTAGTAACTTCAAAATGAATGAAGAATGACTCTCTGCTAACTACTCAGGAAGAAGTATCCCCTTGGAGTATTGTTCAGTGCTGTACTCATTTTTAAACAATGCAAAATAATGTCAAACACATGAAAAGCTTCTTGAAAAAAATGAACAAACATACAAAGGATTTCTTAGATATTATACAAAATATTAATAACCTGTCAATACTCTGAGAAATTGCTGCTAAATATGGCTCACACTGGACAAGATTTAAGAGAATGCCTGAGGTTTGACTTATTACCCACTCACAAAGTAACATTTAAGGATTATAAATTGACAGAAATTCTCAGTTTATATTAACAAAAGTGCAGGACAGGGAGTGGTGGGATAGAGAAGAATGTAGACTTTGTTTATTTCATTGCTTGGGTGTTTGGTGTGTTAATTTTTTGAAGAACTATAAATTATCATGAATGTCAATGGCTTCAAAAGTAACCACATTTTTATTTTTCTCCTTCAAAGGAAGGAGGATACACTTAGGTTTTGCACCATCCATAGAAAAATCTTTGGCATTTAAAGAACCTGCCTGTGGGTTTAGGCTTTTTCACCTCAAGGTGAAAAATAACAACTCCTGAAGATTTCATTGCTTGGGGTGCTGTAGCAGGAGAATAAAGCATGAAGCACAGTGTGTCCTCAAATTGTACACATTTTTGAGGATGTCTTTGTCATTTCCTGATGTCAACATCACTGCTAGTTCTGTTCTGGGCCTCTTCTTGTACTTTCCAAGTTGAGGAGGCAGGAGGCATGGAGTCTAGGATATTAGGACCCATTTACTCCAGGCCTCAGCACATCCCAGGGTTTGGGATTTTTCACCTGGTTTCAGGGATCCTTCCTCACCCTTCATATTTCTCTTTTTTCATACTATTGAAGGGCTGTCCTTACTACATTACCTCTCTTCTGTTTGGTGAGTGTATGGGTGCTCTCCACAAGGACTGATAGGATCATGGAACAAAGGGTGTCAGGAAAATCTCTGGCCTGGACAGGGGTGCTGTTTCCTTTGGCTTGGGGGTTGCTCAGCCCTTTCTCCTGGTGGACATGTTCTAAGGTGAAATGAAGAGTGCTCTCCTCTCTCAGAAGTGTATGGAATATGGCCTTATGAATGTGCTTCCTTGTAAGTAGGAGCATAGGGAGCACCTGCTGGCAGAGGCTGCTTCTCCTGGCCTCCCTATAGGTGCCCACCAGCTGAGAAACTGCCAGGTTCCCACTGGACCCACTCAGGGCACAGTTTCAGTGGTCCCTCCTGCCATTTGTTTTTCCTCCTTTTCCAGAGCCAATGAAGAGCCTACCTTAGGATGTTAAACCATTTTAGTTTCTGGAGGACCTGGGTGTTCTCTTTAAGGGTTGATGGGATTGTTGAACAAACAGTGTTAGAGAAAGCACTGGCCTGGGCCAGGGAGCCCATCCCTTGGTCTTATGGTCCCTTAACCATCTCTCTCTGTGGATGTGTTCTAAAGTGGCATTGATGTCACCCTCTTCTTTGAGAGATTTATGGAACATGGTCTCATTACAGTGCCTCTACAAGAAGGAACTTAGGGAATTCCTGTTAACATAGGTCACTCCTCTGTTCTTACAGGCTCCCACAAGTGGGGAAGCTGACAGGTCCCAAATATCCTATCTTAAAGTTGACAGTGAAAGGCCCTAGATGCCAGCCTACCAGGCCTGGGGCTTTATCTCCAGGTTCATTTATGCATTAGAATCATGGGAGTCCAGACAGCAGGGGTGGATTTTAGTGGCCATCACAGTGGGTGGGGATGGACTGTAAGGCTTGATTGCAATAGCAGTGGAGGGAGCACTGTCAACTGCTGGTGGTCTTGGGGTGAGTGGTGGTGGAAGATGACAGCCAAGTGCTTCCCTGTGAACTTTGGCATGGCCAATGTTCTCAAAGATTTTGATATTCCAACTGAGGTTACGGCTAAGAGGAGAAAGGGTGTCCACAGACAGGTGAACATCAGGGAGGGAGAGGGGTTCATGGTTATGAGGTTGAAAGGAGGTAAGGGCAGGTTATTGAATTGGAGGAATGCCTCTTGCCCAGGCCCTCAGTATGTGCACTGAAGGCATAGATGTGGGCAAAGGAGAGGGCAAAGACAAGGAATGGGAGGGAGTGGGTAGGTCCAGAGTCTCAGGTGATAAGGAGCAGAACAGATCAAGGGTGAGAAAAGGAGAAAATGCAGGGAGTCAGGGTGGAATGGCCAGAAATCATCTGTATCAGAGATGGAACAGAAAGTGGCATGGTGAATTGGAAGACTAGGAAAACAGTAAAAAGATGTGGGGAAAGAGAAACCCTGGAGACAGATGTGAGAAAGCTCACAGTGTGAGGTGGAAAAATGGGGATGAGTAACAGGGAGCCAATATAGGGTGGGAATCTGGAATCAGTGAGAAGGCCAATGGTGGAGGTGACAGCACTCATAGGGAGGGATAAGAGGGGAAGGAAAAAAGTGACGGAATGAGGGAGGACAGGGCAGAACATGGATGGTGCTCACTAAGGGATAATGTGCTTCCATAGGCACCATCTGATGCTCCAGGGCCTTCCACAGGGGTTCAGGTAGTTCAGCCCTGGAGGAAAGAGTGTGCCAGCAGAGACAAGCATCAGAGACTCAGCAGTACGTGTTTATGGCTGATCTCTCAGAGGTGTGGAAATATCCTGGAGGCCAGATACTGATATTTCAAAGGGGTTGCAAAGGAAGCAGCATCTTCCACAGGGTTCCCCTCTGACAGATGGTCATCCTGGGTATGTGGAAAGACCCAGGGATGAGAGGTGACTTCACAGTATCTGGTGATTCCTGGATGCTTGTACAGGGGGCTGCAGGAGACAGAAATTAGAAGATTCAGTCAGAGAAGGAAGGGGGACAGGAAGCCCTGTAGGCCTGACCTGGAAAGGGCCTTTTGATTAACCATGTACCAACACATTCTTTACACCTTTGACTTTCTAGTAGACATTTTACTCACACCCCTTGACTTTCTCATACTTTCTTTCTCTATTTTGTTCCCTTTCTTATCCAACCTAAATATCACTGTGTCTTGGACATTAAAGGCAATGCTCAGAAGAGTGACCAGGAAAGAAGTGGAAAAGATATATCACCTTTTCCAAGGAGGACTCATGTATTGTATCCCTAGTGATCCTCTTTGGCAAGCTCTCAAAGTCAGCAAATAAGGTCTGGGTTACATGTTTTGTATGCAGGAATCAAAACACCCTCTATGGAGCTGCATGTCACCACCATTTTGAAGAGTCTCTAGGAAGAATAGATTCTAAGAGCTTCAAGAAAGAGAACACAATGTGAAAAGGTCAATTTAAACCATGGAGAGGCTCACTTGCTCAATGTTTTTTTTATTTTCCAAGTGCTTTCAATCTAAATATAATTGTATGATCCCACAGATACGTGAATTAAATTGAAAAAGTGTTATCTCACTGGAAGAATCTCAGGTTTAGTGCAATTATTTGTCTATCATAGGCATTACAATAACTGTCCCACAGGCCAACAAAGACTTTTTCATGGCATCTCATGTGTGCCCCATTCTCCAGCACCTTCCTTCTTTTCTTCCAAGAATTTGAGAGTGCCCCAAAGTTTGGGTGTCTTTCCTGTGACCCTGCCCTCTGGGGACTTTGCTTTCTGGCAGGGACTTATTCTAACATTTGGCATCAACAGACTGTGCAGTTGGTGTGTCCTGTCAGGGATTATGAGATGTTGGCTCATATTTGGAGCAGATGTGTTGGGAAAGCAGAACCATATGAGTCAATTCACCCTTTTTCTATACTTTCTTGTCTGTGCACTAATGCTGAAAAACCAAGAAAAATTGGGGTCATGGGTAATAATCTCAATCTCTCTTTTCAAGAAAACCTTCTGAACCTCATCCTTGAATAATGTATCCTTTGTATCTTGCCTGTTAAACATTTTAAGTGAGTTAATTGCTTCCTATTAATTTTCATCTTTGAATAGTGCAAAAAAATTCTTTCAGGATGAAAAAAATTGATTTTTAACCAGGAGTCCTTTTTTTCATTCAGGAGTCCTCTTCTGAACAGGGCACAGAATGTCAGTAGTACAGGAGCACATGTGTTACTTACAATAGAGTGCTCCTCCCTGAGAACAGAGCTCAGACAAAAGCATCTCATCAGAGCCTTCCAGAGGCTTGTCATTGCTCTCCATATCATCCTAACACAGGGAACATGCTTGGCCCAGATATACCTGATGTGGGATCTGAAGAGAGAAAAAGTGTGGAGCAACTGTCTATGGATATCCTGAATTTCCTAAATATTTAAATCCATAACCACAAACATATATATTTTGAAGTTTGTTCTCTAGCTTTTTCATCCCTCTCATCCCTATAGGGATGACTGTGAGGTTTGGATTGCAAAAACAGCCCCACTCCAATATCTCTCCTCCCTTAACTGTTCCCAAACTGATAGTCTCTCCCTTGTGAGAATTTTGCACTGAGCTTTTCCTCTGTGTCAACATAATGGATTTATAAACATGGGAAGTGGGAACAGGGGAAAATAGTGAATTTCTACTGTGGATAGGACCCAGGGTTCCTTACCTCACTGAAGTACAGATGTTGCTCAATGCTCTGGGATATTAACTTCCTCTGCCAGTAGTGAAGAAAGAGAATGAAAAGCATGAGTACACACAAAAAGAAGTAGACAGAACTCAGGTTCCATGTAGCTGATCAGGAGCTCAACCATGGGGCACTGGTGCTGCTCACATTATAGAGATTTTACATCATCCCCAATGAAGTGCAGCCTCAGGCAACTACACACTGAGAATGCACACTCCAGCCCAGTATTCTGGTCTGATATCACAGGGGTTAGAACAGTCATGGAGTTTCAGTTGGTTGGGGATGAGATGCCCAGAGGAAGATTCAACCATGGCCCATCCTCTCACCACTTCACTTCTCCTTTGCACCAGCTGACATCCCTCCTTCCAGCCTCTTATTCTGCCCATGTTTTACTTTGGCTCCTATTTTCCAAACCTATCTTTTATTTACTTCATAGGTATAATTTTAGTATAATTTTCCATTTCATTTAGTACAGAAAAAGCTAGTAGCCACCATACTGGCATACCAATTCCACAGTCTTTGAAAATGGTAATTTCTTCCAAGAATTTTGGGTATAACTTTTGATTTATACCTGGAAACTCCACTTCCCTCAACTCTATTTTCCTGGATAATTTTCTTGGAAGTATCTCATTTTATCAGTTTCTCTTCATGTCACTACGGAAATTTTGTGTTCAATATTTATTTTTGGTGATGATTTTGATCAGATATTTCTTTTAGGGTGAAAATTTACCAGAACTAATGGATACTTTCTCTGTATGCTTTCTCCAGTATCAATAACTTCATCATCTCTTTTACACAGAGAATTTAAACTTCAAGCCATATCATTCTATATATACTGTGGAGATCTGGAGGGTTCTCTGTGTTTTAAAAATCCCTTCACAAGCACTATGACATTTTTAGTCAGTTGAATTTTTTGTAGATTTCATTGAGATATATTTACTTATCATATATTCTATCCAAACAACACAATCAATATCTCGCAGTGGCATCACTTAGTTGTGCAATCATCACATTCAATTTTAAACCATTTTCAATGCTTCAAAAAGAACATTATCAGATACACACAAGAAAGGAAACCCAAAACACCCCATATCCCTAACATCCCCATATTGATTATCCCTACTATTGGTGTGATACATCATTACTGTTGATGAAAGAATTTAAGTATATTCTGTAGATTGCACTAGGTGTTTTCCTGACATATCACCCTATTATTAACTCTTTGTACAAGTGTCCTTCATTTGTACTAGTTCATGCAAGAATTTATTTAAATTTGTAGTGTTAAATGATGACATTCATAACTTTTAAAATCCCTTTCAACCAAAGTCACCAACAATACAACACTATTCCTTATATTCCCAATAATGAGCTACTCATTATACATTCTGAACATATTAGATTATGGATTTTTTCTTTATCTTCTGCCTCTTTCTAGGTATACTATATTCTACATTTTAAGACTCTGAGTTATTTATTCTAGTTAGTTCATTTTAGTGAAATCACACAATATTTGTCCCTTTGTACCTGACTGATTTCACTCAGCATTGTGTCTTCAAATTCATCCATATTGTCACATGATTTGGAACCTCATTTCTTCTCAGTGCTGCATAATATTCCATCTTATGTATATACCACATATTGTTTATCCATTCATCTGTTAATGGGCATTTGGCTTGTTTCTATCATTTGGCAATTGTGAACAATGCTGCTATGAACATTGGTGTGCCAGTGTCTGTTCATGTTCCTTATTTCAGATCTTCTGGGTAAATACTGAGTAGCAGAAATGCTGAGTCATAGATGTTCATGTTCCTGATTTCAGATCTTCTGAGTATATACTGAGTAGCAGAAATGTTGAGTCATAGAGCAACTCAATATTTACTTTTCTGAAGAACCACCAAATTGTTTTCCAAGTGGATGTACCATTTTAAACTCCAACAAGCAGAGAATAATGGTTCATATTTCTCCACATCCTTTCAAACACTTGTAGTTTTCTGATTGCTTAATAATGGCCACAATTATAGGTGTGAGATAGCTCATTGTGGATTTGCTTTGCATTTCTCTAATAGCTAAAGAAGATTAACATCTTTTCATGTGTTACTTAGCCATTTGAATTTCCTCATTAGAGAAATTTCTATTCATGTATTTTGCCCATTTTATAATTGGGTTGTTTGCCCATTTATTGTTGAGTGGTAGAATTTCTTTATATATGCTGAATATCAATCCCTTGTCAGATATGTGGTTAAACCCTATTATTTTATATGTTTAATTAATAAATTTAGTTCATATGCTTTAATATGGCAGTTCCGAATATATTCAGATTAAAAAAAACTAAAGTATTGAACAACAAACACACATACAAATCTGTGGTATCAGTAAAATAACTATAATCTATATCAGTACAATAATTATAATCTATGTAAGTAGAGAACATAGATGTAAACAAAATTGTGATATAATTTTTAAATGATTTTTGCATGATAATGGTGTTGATTTTGAAAGTTAAGTGCTTAGTGACCACACTAAAGAGCCAGATTAATTGCCTAAAATTAATAAATCATGAAATAATGATGCAAATAGCATTTTAAATTATTGAGTTTAATAATGAATGCAATACTTAAAACAAGGTTTACTTTGGGAAGTTGGACTTGAGAACTAATGGGGGACAAAAGACTGTGGGTTTCATTGTTTTGTTTTTATTTTTATTAGTACTTGATATAAAAAATTACTTTATATTTAAAAGTATTTTTAAAATAACAAGGGACTCCCACAAGTGTATGATGTGAATTTTACTTCTAATTTTGTAATTAAGCCCAATACAAAATCATAAATTCTACATATGATTTAAATGCAATTTTAGAAGACAAGGTATTCTGAAGTGTCCTCCTTCTGGAAAACATTGCAATGCTGGATTATGTAGAATGAGCACAATTGAAAACTGTTTCTAAGCTCTCAAGAAATTATAGCAAGTCTTCAGCGGACAACAATAACCACACTACAAAAAATCTCAACAAAAATGAAAATCAAAACAGTAATACACTTATTACTGAATCTAGGAGGAAAAATCACTCAAAAACCAGCACTAGAACTGTGCCCAATCCATAATCTTACTACATTACTATGTATCAGCTCCACTGAGGAACTGACTTTCATCCTAATTGGAAGAATTGAAATTGAGGCATCTCCACATATATTTTAAAAATCATATATTCAAAAATCTATATCTTCAATTGGGAAAATGGACTAAAATTTGGATGATTCCCAAGTGAATAAAAAGCTAAACTAGTTTGTGTTGGAATTTGATGGGCATTTAATAATTAATAATAAAAGTCTTCCCAAATAATTCATGTCTATAGCTCTTCTCTCATGTAGTCTAGGCATCAGAATTATCCCATACTCTCAGAATGAGAACCCCAATGAAAGAAAACATTGAAACGGATCCAAATTGTTGTGTCCCTATCGTCTGGCAGAAACCAAGTCAAATCACCATAATACTGTCTTCTGAAGATTCCTAAATTTAAAATTTATAACTGTAGCTCTTATTTTTACTTAGTAAATAGAAGAGGACACCACATACCCTGAGCAGGAGACAAAAAATCTTCAGCAAGCATCAGAAGATGTGCATAGAGTGGAGAAAATAAACCAATAGGAAGCAGTATACAAAACAAGAATTATAAGTGTTTAAAAACAATCTTTGCTTTATGAAGTACAATGAATTCAAAAATGTATTTCCAGTCATATCATAGTGGAACCAAATGATGAGAAAGTGATAGAGAAGACTAAAACAGTCACAGTTAAAGAAAACAACATTGTTTGATTTTTAATTAAGCCTCATGGTGCCAGAGAGAAGCTTTCTCCCAGCAAGCGAATATACCTCAGCTGAGCTCCAACTGGGGTTTTAATTAGCAAGTGTGAACTGCTCACTACAAGATAGGTATCCCCAACAAGCAGACAGAGGCTTTGGGTGGCAACTGACCTTGGAGAGTTGGAGGGTTGCCTTGGACTAGCTCTGAAAGGGACTCTCTGTTCTTTTTCAGACTCAGTAGAGAAAGACTCAGCCATTTTCAGTTCCCAGTTCTATGACCCAGACAAGGGTATAGCAAGGCAGAGAGACCATTGAAATGCTAATGACCTCTGCATAGGGGATCTATCTTCTCTAAGAGGAAAGGGGTGGGGCCAGCTCTACTACCTGCCTTTCATTCAGAACTGGGGGAAGAAAAGCCACACCTCCTAACACCAGTCAAAAATTATGTGCTAACAGGTGCCACCTGCTGGGCAGAAAACACAGTGACCAGCAGCATCAAAGCATGTACAATTTTCTAAGACACACCCTCAGGGAAACAAGATACTGAATATTTCTTCCTTCTTGGACCTTAGCCCATTCTGGTCTGGGGAGACCTGATTGGGGTAACCAAGGAAACTATGCCTAGACAACAGAAAACTACAACCTACACCAAGAAAAATGAAGTTATGGCCTTGTCGGGGGAACAAACTTGCACTCCAACTGTGATGCAGGAATTGAAAAAACTAACAATAAGTCAATTCAAAAAGTTTAGGGAAGATATGGTGAAAGAGCTGAACCATATATTGAAAACACAGGGTGTACATAAGGTAGAAATTGAAAGTTCAAAAAACCAACTGGCAGAGTCTATGGAAATGAAAGGCACAGCACAAGGGATGAAAGACACAATGGAAACATACAACAGTAGATCTCAAGAGGCAGAAGAAAACACTCAGGAACTGGAGAACAAGACCCCTGAAAGCCTACATACAAAAGAAAAGATAGAGAAAAGAATGGAAACATGTGAGCAACATCTCTGGGAACTTAAAGCCAAACCAAAAGCAAGAATTTATGTGTCATTAGTGTCCCAGAAGAAGAGAAGGGAAAAGGGGCAGAAGCAATAATAGAGGAAATAATAAAGAAAATTTCCCATCTCTTATGAATGATGTAAAATTACGGATCCCAGAAGTGCAGTGTACCCCAAACAGAATAGATCTGAATAGGCCCACACCAAGACACTTAATAATCAAATTATCAAACATCAAAAATAAAGAGAGAATCCTGAAAGCAGCAAGAGAGAAGTGATCCACCACATAGAAAGAAAGCTTGATAAGACTATGTGTGGATTTCTCAATAGAAACTATGGAGGCAAGAAGGAAGTAGGGTAATATATTTAAGATACTGATAGAGAAAAACCACCAACCAAGAATCCTATATCCAGCAAAAGTATCCTTCAGATATGAGGGAGAGTTTAAAATATTCTCTGACAAACAGACAATGAGAGAGTTTGTGAATAAGATACCTGCACTACAGGAAACACTAAAGGAAGCACTGCAAACAGAAAGGAAAAGACAGGAGTGAGAGGCTTGGAAAACAATTTTGGGAGATAGTAGCACAGCAATGTGAGTACACTGAACAAAGATGACTGTGCATATGGTTGAAAGAGGAAGGCTGGGGTCATGTAGGTCACCAGAACAAAAGATGAATGAAAAAGACTGGGACTGCATGACTCAGGGAAAACTAGGGTGCTGAATGATTGTAATAAAAGGTACAAATATGTTTTTACATGAGGTAGAACAAATGAATGTCAGCATTGCAAGGTGTTAAAAATAGGGTGGGACTGGGCGAAAATACAATCAAAGCAAGCTAGAGGGCTAGAATTAACAGAAACATTGTATTACACTTCCTTTAATGTAACAAAAGTAATATACCAAAGCTAAATGCATATGAGGGGGTGGGGAATAGGGAACACTATGGGACTCCTGGCATTGGTGATGTTGTCTAACTCTTTATTTTACTTTAGGTTAATGCTATCTTTCCTTTTGTCATCTTCTAGCTATCAAGATTTTCTGTTTGTTTTTCTCTCTTTCTCTTGCCTTTTTCTTTTGCCTGTCTGCCTTCTTTGACTCTTCCTCCATCTTTGTGGAAGAAACGGATATGTCCTTATATGGAAAGTGGCAATGGTGCTCAATACATAAACATGTGACTATACGGGAAAACAATGATTGTTTACTTAGGATGGAATGTATGGTGTTTGGAAAAAAACATCTTAAAAGAAATGGGTTGAAGAAATATTGAGGACAATATATTGAGTGAAATGACAGACATATAAAGGGAAATATTGCAGGGTTTCACTGATATGAAATAATTATAATATGTAAACTCATAGGCATAAAATATAAGTTACCAGGATATAGAATGAGGCTGAAGAATGGGGAACAGTTGCTTACTAGGAGCAGAATGTTCAACTAGAGTGAACTTAAATATTTGGAAATGGACAGGGGTGATGATAGCATTTAATGAGAATAACTAACAGTGGTAAGAGGTATGTGAAGGTGGTAGAAAGGGTGAGTTCAGAGTCACACATGTCACCACAAGGAAAGTTGGAGGTTGAAAATTGGGAATGTATAAAACAATGAATCTTGTGGTGGACAATGTCCATGTTTAACTATAAAAATGTTAGAAATCTTTCTCATGAACTAGAACAAATGTATGTCACTATAATTAGAGGTTAATAATAGAGAGACATATAAGAAAAAATATATACCTATTGCACACTATATACTACAGTTAGCAGTATTTTAACATTCTTTCATAAACAGTAACAAATGTACTATACCAATACTGTGAATCAATAATGGAGGGGGGACAAGGATCTGAGTTTCCTTTTTTTGTCTTTATTTCTTTTCTGGAGTAGTGAAAATGTTCTAAAAATTGAAAAAAAAATTGTGTTTATGGGTGCACAGTTGTATGGTGTTGCTGTGGGCAATTGATTGTACACTTTGGATCTTTGGATAGATGTATGGTATCTGAACAATCTCAATTATATATATATATATAATGAAAAAATAAAGCATCAGAACAGAAAGCAGTGTTACTTCATACATGTGTGTATGTGTATATATATATATATATATATATATATATATATATGTATGTATATATATATATACAGATATATATATGATGTTATCCTATAATTTTAAATTATTTAGTAATTGGCATTTTTATATAACAGTTTGTTTATCAATAAATAACATAAACTGTTTTTTTACTTTTCTAAATTCATATTTATTCAGATATATTCACATACAATGCAGTCTTACAAAATAAAGCATACATTCAATTGTTTACCATACCATTATATAGTTGTGCATTCATCACCAAAATTAATTTTTGACATTTTCATTACCACACACACAAAAAAATAAGAATAAAAATTAAAGGGAAAAAGAACAGTTAAAGTAAAAAAGAACAATGGGTGCCTTTTTTTTCTTCCCCATTTTTCTACTTATCCATCCATAAATGAGACAAAGGGGAGTATGGTCCATATGGCTTTTGCAATCACATTTTCACCCATCATAAGCTACATTTTTATACAATTGTCCTCAAGATCCATGTGTTCTGGGTTGTAGTTTGATAGTTTCAGGTATTTACTGTAGTTATTCCAATTCATTTGAACCTAAAAAGCGTTGCCTATATGGTGCATAAGAGTGCCAGAGTGACCTCTCGGCTACTTTTGGAATCTTTCTGCCACTGAAGCTTATTTCATTTCCTTTCACATCCCCCTTTTGGTCGAGAAGATGTTCTCCATCCCACAATGCCAGGTCTAGATTCCTCCCTGGGAGTCATATTCCATGTTGCCAGAGGTATTCACTCCCCTAGGTGTCAGATCCCATGTAGTGGGCAGGGCAGTGACTTCACCTGCCAAGTTGGCTTAGCTAAAGAGAGAGGACCACATCTGAACAACACAGAGACATTAGGGAGGAGGCTCTTAGGCACAATCATAGGGAGGTTTAGCCTCTCATTTGCAGCAACAGTCTTGCCAAGGGCAAGTCCCATGGTAGAGGGCTCAACCAATCAAACCACCAGTCCCCTATATCTGTGAGGACATCAGCAACCATGGAGGTGGGGAAGCCCAACACCCCTGCACTCTCCACCAGCCCCTCAAGGGGGCTCTGCACAGTTCCCTCACTGTTCTTTCCTTTTTTTCTAATTAACTGCCCCTTTTCTTAAAAAATTAACTATATCAAAACAATTTTTAAAAGATATACAATCAAAAATATTTCAAACAAACCATAACAAGGGAGTAAGAAAAAGAAAACCTAAAATAACTACTTTACTTCCAACATGTTCCTACTCCACCCCAAGAAAATAATCTAATAGAGCAAAATTTCTGTGAACTTGTTCTTACCATACCCATCAGAATTGAACAAAGCATATTTATTCCTGGGCATTCCCAGAACACTAAATTTACCCATAATAGCTTTTCTGTTCTTATTGGGTTATCATTCCCCCTTCCTTAATTGTTCTCTATCACTAGTTCCCCTACATTCTAGATTATAAACCATTTATTTTTGGATTGGGTTGTTTAGCCTCCAGGTGTTTGTGAATTTTCTAAGTCTCTGATGGTTATTGACTTCTAATTGTATTCCATTGTGGTCAAAGAATGTGCTTTGAATAATTTCAGTTTTTTTAAAATTTATTGAGGATTGTTTTATGTCCCAGCATACGGTCTATTCTGGAGATAGTTCCATGATCACTAAAGAAGAATATGTGTCCTGGTTATTTGGGATGTAATGTTCCAGATATGTCTGTTAAATCAAATTCATTTATCCAATTGTTTAGGTTTTCATTTTCCTTATTGTTCTTCTATCTGGTTGATCTATCTATAGGAGAGAGTGATGTGTTGAAGTCTCCCAGAATTATATTGGAAACATCCACTGCATCCTTCAGTTTTGTCAGTATTTGTCTCATGTATTTTGTGGCACCATGATTGGGTGCATAACCATTTATGATTATTTCTTCTTGTGGAATTTCCCCTTTCATTAGTATGCAGTGGCCTTCTTTGTCTCTCACAACATCCTTGCATTTAAAGTCTATTTTATCTGAGATTATTATTGCTACTTGTGCCGGTTTGAATGTATTGTGTTCCCCAAATGCCATTATCTTTGTGGTCTTGTGGGACAGACGTTTTGGTGCTGGTTAGATTTGCTTAGAATGTGCCCCACCCAGCTGTGGGTGGTGACTTCGGTGGGATACTCCTATGGAGGTGTGACCCCACCCATTCAGGGTGGGCCTTGATCAGTGGAGCCATATAAATGTGCTGACTCAAAGAGACTGAACAGAGTGCAGCTGTGAGTGACATTTTGAAGAAGAGCAAGCTTGCTAGAGAGGAACGTCCTGGGAGAAAGCCATTTTGAAACCAGAACTTTGGAGCAGACGCCAGCCACGTGCCTTCCCAGTTAACAGAGGTTTTCTGGACGCCATTGGCCATCCTCCAGTGAAGGTACCCGATTGCTGATGTGTTACCTTGGACGTTTTGTGGCCTTAAGACTGTAACTGTGTAGTGAAATAAACTCCCGTTTTATAAAAGCCTATCCATCTCTGGTGTTTTGCATTCTGCAGCATTAGCAAACTAAGACACTACTCCTGCTTTCTTTTGGCTGTAGCTTGCATGAAATATTTTTTTCCATCCTTTCACTTTCAATTTCTTTGTGTCCCTGTGTCTAAGATGAGTCTATTGTATGCAACATATGGATGCTTCATATTTTTTGATCCATTCTCCAAATCTCTCTCTTTTAATTGGGGAGTTTAAGCCATTTGCATTCAATGTTATTACTGTGAAGGCATTTCTTGAATCAGTCATCCTATCCTTTGGTTTATGTTTGTCAGATATATTTTCCCTCTCTCTCTTACTGTCCTTTAATGAACCAATATTGAATCTCTTTAGTACTGAACCTTTCACCATCTCTCTCTCTCCTTTCTTTGTTTCTCTGTCAGTAGGACTCTGTTTAGTAGCTGAAGTAGCACAGGTCTTTTTATTAACAAAATCTCTCAGCATTTGTTTGTCTGTGAAAAATTTAAGTTCTCCCTCAAATTTGAAGGAGAGCTTTGCTGGACAAAGTATTCTTCATTGGAAATCTTTCTCTCTCAAAATTTTAAATATAACATGCCACTGCCTTCTTGTCTCCAAGGTGGCTGCTGAGTAGTTGCTACTTAGTCTTTTGTTTCCTTTGTATGTGGAGAATTGCTTTTCTATTGCTGCTTTCAGACTTGCTCTTTCTCTTCAGTATTTGGCAGTCTGATCATAATATGTCTTGGAGTGGGTTTTTTGGATTTATTCTATTTGGAATTCACTGGGCATTTATGCTTTGTGAATTTATATTGTGTAGAAGGTTTGGGAAGTTTCCCCCAACAATTTCTCTGAATACACTTCCTAGACCTTTACCCTTTTCTTCCCCTTCGGGGACACCAATGAGTCTTATATTTGGATGTTTTATTTTACCTACCATATCCCTGAGGTCCATTTCATTTTTTTATTTTTTCCCCATTCTTTCTTTTGTTCTCTCATTTTCCATTCTGTGGCTCTCAAGGTCACTGATTCATTTTTCTGCTTCCTCTACTCTTGTACTATGAGTGTTCAGAATCTTTTTAATTTGGTCAACAATTTCTTTTATTTCCATAAGATCATCTATTTTTTAATTTACTCTTGCAATTTCTTCTGTATGCTCTTATAGGGTCTTCTTCATGTCCTTTATATCCTGTGCTGTGCTTTCATTGTTTATCTTTAGTTCTTTGATTAATTGCTCCAAGTACTGTGTCTCCTCTGATCTTTTGATTTGGGTTTTTGTGTTTGGGTTATCCATATCATCTGTTTTTTTCATATGCTTTAAAATTTTCTGCTGTTTTTGGCCTCTTGGTATTTTCTTTACTTGATAGGGGTATTTTATGATATGTAGGATTATTCAAAGTCTAACCTCTAATTTGTAAGATCTACAGCTTGATGGTGTACACTTTAAATAACTAGCAGATGTCATCTGTTAGCCACCTATTCCCCCAAGCCAGTTCTCCCCAAATTTGTCTTTGTGGTGTATGGGGGTCAGATTCTTGTGGGACCCAGTTAGTGCACCAAGTTTATGTGTGTTTTTGGTGCTGTCTGCCTTGAGTGTCGGCTCTGTGTCTGAGCAGTTAGAGATGGAGGACAGCTTTAATACTCAAACCTCCCAGGTTTTCCTGGAGATTTAGAGCTGTCACAAAACTCTAAACCTGCAGCTTAGTCTTGCCACAGATTTTCTCTGCTGATGACTAAGTCCTTGGTACTGGTGTATGGTCCCTGGGATTTCTGAGTGAGTCCCTCTTCTAAGCCATGCCCTTCTAGGGCTTCTGCCAAGGGAAGGTTGTGCTACACCACAAGTGCACACCATTCCTCAAGGGAAGTTCTGGGCCACTGGGAAGTGTAGATGAGTCCCCAGCTTGCTGTAAGGATGGTTGTATGCGGCATGTTAATTAACCCCTTTTTTTCACAGCTCCATCTTCCCAGCTCCAGGACAATTAGCCATGGGTGTGTGAAGGTCTACTGTCCATGCCTGATATTGTGGTGTGTGCATGTGATGTTGGAAGCACTTCCTGTCACACTGGATATTTTGCCACAGCTCTGGGCTGTGGCACTTGCACTGGGCAGGAAAATTCCCAGCCTGTCAGGAAGATAGCTGCAAGGGGCATGTTTATTCCCCATTTTGGCTCCCCTCTGCATTCCTTGCTTTGAGACAATTAGCAGCAAGTGCACAAAAGGCTATGTCCCATGCCAGATATTGAGGCATACCCACAGCCATTCCTGCCATCTTCACTGGGCAGTTCTTGTTGCTGTATCTCCAGCCACTTTTGGGTTTTTTATAAAAGAACTACTCTGCCTCCAATGCCAGCCCATGGTTTCCCCACACTGCAGTGTGGCTGCCAGATGTTCAGCCAGCTTACTCACTCATTTCAGTATGCAGACTCCTGGTTTCACCAAGTGCATGGTCCCTGCGGATTTAGGAGACCTTGTCCAGCTGAAGCATCACTGGAACTGGTGTTCTGGGTCATTTTCTGACTTTTATCCAGTATTTTTCATGGAGGTATTTTTTGCCCTGTCTCTCCTAGCTACCATCTTAGGTTCTCCCTGCAATCTGGTTTTATTGGCTGTTCAGGGCCTGATCTTATGTATCATCTATGAATTTAAAAGGATTTTTGCCAAAGACTTTGAGATTGTCTTTAGTCTTCTAATAATGTAAATATTTGTGCACAATAGATTTTGCAACATTTATCTGTGTGCAAATATCTTATTTTGTGAAGATAAATTCCAGAAGTGAAATGTGAATATTATAGTGCATAAAGATTGACAAGATATCTTACTTATATATCAAATAAAAATGTCCAAATAGAATCACACTTTATAGTTATGAGATGGCTTGTTAGTTTCTTAAAGAAACAGTTCACTATTATGTTTATTTTAATAGTAAAATAAATACATATGTATAATTTTTTATTGCATGCTTATATACCTTGATTCTGATGTGTCCTCATTTTTTTTCTGATAGATTTATCTCAGTTATTCATCTAATCTAAAAATCAAGGTACAGTTTAATATTATCATGTAAGATCATTGAAATAGTGCCCTACATCATTCAGTCTTTTTATGTCATTCACACACACACACATGCACACATCTGTTTTATTTGTTTCAAGATTTTGTTCTCATTTTTTAAGAAATTATCCAATCTCTGGCTCTGTTTTATATTTTTATTGACTAAACAAATTTCTATCAAAAGACAAAATAATCCCAATGGCATTTTGAAACTATTTCATAATTTAGTCACTAGACAATTAAAATGTCTCATTTATTAAATCCTTGTTAATGAATTTGCATGTGATATCCTAGTGAGCATTTAGTGTGACTTTGCCTGATTTCTAATGAGGTTGAGTTGTTTTCTGTGTATTTATTGGCCATTTGGGGTTATGTTTTGTGATGCAGCATCAAATATGTTGTACTTTTTTGATTAGCTTTTCTGTGTCCTTATTTCATTGTAGGGCAATTTATATTTTCTAGTTATATGGCATTGATTCAGGATTGCCATTTCCTCCTTTAAATCTGCTTTTATCAGTAAACATCATTTTAGAGTGTACATTTAGTTCAACTCATCTATCTCTTTCATTATTGATAGTGAATTTTCTGTTCTTTTAAAAAAAGTTTCCATAATATTTTGTTTTTCCAATTTATACCATTAAGCCTACTGCAATTGATTTTGTATAGAATATGAAGTAGACATCAGGTTTTAGTTTCTCCACACAGATTCGCAAATGACATAGCAGCATGTATTGAAAATAATCCCTTCCCCACAAACCTGATGTTGCTTCAGGGTCAAATTTGTTGCAACTCAAGTAAATAAATACATAAACTTCTGGAACTTTTTCTGCCCTCTCAATTCAGGTCTTTGCTCTTCTTCATAATATCTGACAATATTTTTCAATAAATTTTCTTTTCTGGTAGAGCCAGGTCTACCATTTTATCCTCTGTTTAAAGTTCAGTTTTATTGAGATATATTCACACATCATACAATCATTCATGGTGTACAATCAACTCATCTTATAGTTGAATGCACAACCATCTCATAGTCGTGCATTCACCACCCTAATCTATTTTCAAACATATTCCTTACACCAGAAAGAATCAGAATCAGAATAAAAAATAAAATTAAAAAAGAACACCCAAATCACCCCCATCCCACCCTATTTATCATTTAGGTTTTGTCCCCATTTTTCTACACATCCATCCATACACTGGATAAAGGGAGTGATAACTAAAGAGTTTTCACAATCACACAGTCATTCCTTGTATGCCATATTGTTATACAATCATCATCAAGAGTCAACGCTACTGGTTTGGAGTTTGGTAGTTTCAGGTATTTACTTCTAGCTGTTCCAATATATTAAAACCTAAAAATTGATATCTATATAGTGCATAAGAATGTCCACCAGAGTGACCTCTCAAATCTGTTTGAAATCTCTCAGGTGCTGAAACTTTATTTCATTTCATTTCACATTCCCCTTTTGATCAAGAAGATGTTCTCAATTCCATGATGCTGGGACAAGATTCATCCCTGGGAGTTGTATCCTGTGTTGCCAGGGAGATTTACACCCCTGGGAGTTAGGTCCCATGTAGGGGGAGGGCAGTGAGCTCACTTGCCAAGGTGGTTTAGTTAGAGAGAGAGAGCCACATCTGAGCAACAAAGAGGCACTCAGTGGGAGACTCTTAGGCACAATGATAAACAGATTTAGCCTCTCCTTGCAGCAACAAGAATCATAGGGGCCAGCCCCAAGACACAGGGATCAGCACATCAAGCCATCAGTCCCCAAAGATTGTGAGAACATCAGGAACAATACAGGTGAGGAAATCCAACACCTCTGCATTCTCCCCCAGCTCTTCAGGGGTGGTCCCAAAATATATTTTAATTCTCTACCCAGTTTACTTTAGGATGTGTTGCTATTTCATTCAAATCTATACAGACCTACCATAGCTCACTTCCTAATTAAAGTTCCATGTAATTGAAGTGTTTGAACAAACTGACTGTAGAAGTTATATTGTTTAGAAAATCTAGATCCTACACCAAATAATCTCTTCCCTTGGTCTCACTTGGAAGATGAAGTTTGAACACAGTCAGCTTCAACCTTTACCCTTTGGCTCAGTTTGCTCTAGTCTTAATCAGATCTGCTTTATTCATATCTCTAATTGAAGTCTGCACTCTATTTCAGCATTTTTTAACAGTTGCTGTATGTGTTAATACTGATATTCATATCTTCCAAGCTCTAACTCTGTTTCAGTTGTAGTACAGATACCCAATGTTCCAGAGACCAATCAGTTTATACATTGATGGATCAACATCTCAGAGTTTGGAGACAGCCATTACAATTCAGGAATAGAATTGACTGCTGTAAGAGCTTACAATCTAGGGACCATTACAATAATCATTTCCCTTTTAGGCTGTGCACTAAGATTTAATTCTGAGTTTACACATTGTAGTTAGTCCATATTGGTGAGGCATTATAGTATTTGTCTTGGTTTCTGGCATACTTCACTCAACAGGCTGTCCACTGGATCCATTCACTTCCTTGTGTGCCTCCTAGCTTCACTCCTTGTAGTTGTTCAGTATTCCACTGTATGCATACACTACACTTCACCATTCTGTTCATCAGTCAGTGTACCCTTAGGCAGCCTCCACCCTTTGCAAATCATGAATACTTCCTCCATAAACACCAGTGTGCAAATGTCCATTCAAAAGTGTGCTCTTGGATCTTCCAAATATCTACCCCATAATGAGGTTGTAGGAATTTATGGGCCCACATACTTAGCTTCTTGTGAAGCCACCACAGTGATATCCAGAAAGGCTATACCATTCTGCCTCATCTACAGTAAATAGTTACATCTCTCACTCCATATTTTCTACAACATTTTACCTCTATTTATATTTTTTCTTACAATCTTATAGAGATATATTCACACAACATACAACCATACACAGTGTACAATCAGTTGCTTATGGCATCATCACACACTTGTACATTTATCACAACAGTCAGCACTTGAACATATTATTATGAAAAAGTGGGTTTCTGGGTGAATAATAAAAAAGATAGTAAAAAGAAAAAAAATGTCATACAATAAATATAATACTAAGGAAAAAAAAAAAACAATACCACTACCAAGAATCCCATATCCCTCCCTTATATCCCCATTTCATACACATTTAACTTTGGCATATTGCCTTTGTTACATTCAGTGAAAGCATACTGGAACATTATTGTTGATCATAGACTCCACTTTTCTTTGATTATACTTTTTCCCAAATACCATTCATTTTACAACACTCTGCATGTTTGACATTCATTTTTTCTTCCACATATGAGAATATTTTATATTTGTACCTTTAACAACCATCATTGGCCACTCCAGTTTTTGCCAAGTTATACAGTCCCAGTCTTCATGATCTATCTTTACCTCTGGTGTCATACATTCCCCAATCCCACCTTTTTCAGTTTTACTCACACTCATCTTTTTTCCATGTACTTACAATATTGTGCTACCATTACACAGTATTATGCTATGTATTTCTGGAAATATACAATCAATCCTCATGAACATTTCTAGTCCTTCAGCATCAAATCCCTGACCTCTACCCTCTTTCTATTTCCTGATAGTCTGTGTTGTCAGCTTTTAACTCTCAAAGTTTGCTCATTAGTGATATTTCATATTAGTGAAACCATACAGTATTTGTCCTTTTGTTTCTGGCTAACTTCACTCAACATAATGTCTTCAAGGTTAATCCATCTTACAGCTGCATAATATTCCATCTTGTGTATATACCACAGTTTGTTTATCCACTCATCCTTTGATGGACATTTGATCTGTTTCAATCTCTTGGCAATCATGACTAATGCTGCAATAAACATCAGTTTACAAATGTCCATTTGTGTCTTAGCTTTCATTACCTTTGAGGATATACCTAGCAATGGAATAGCTGGGTCATACATTAAATCTATATTTAGCTTTCTGAGGAACATCCACACTGCCTTCCTGAGTGTTTGCACCATTCTACCTTCCCACCAGCAATGAATAAGTGTGCCTCTTTCTCCACACTCTCTACAGCACTTGTAATTTTTCTGTTTCTTGGGTAATGGTTATTCTTGTAGGTGTAAGATGGTATCTCATCGTGGTTTTGATTTGCTTTTCCCAAATAACCAGTGAAGTTGAGCATTTTTTCATGTTTTTGAGACATCTGGATCCCCTCTTTGGAAAAGTGTCTGTCAATGTCTTTTGTCCATTTTTAATTGGGTTGTTTGTCTTTCTGTTGATGAGTTGTAGAATTCCTGTATATATTCAAGATTTTAAACTCTTATCTGTTATATGGTTTCCAAATATTGTCTCCCATTGTGTAGGCTGCCTTTTTACTTTTCTAACAAAGTCCTTTGATGTAAAAAAGTGTTTGATTTTGAGGAGATCCAATTTGCCTGATGGATCTTTGGTTGCTCATGCTTTTGGTGTAAGGTCTAGGAAACCACCTCCTATCACAAGATATTTAAGACAGTGCCTGTGCCAGTTGAATATACTGTGTCCCCCAAATGCCATTATCTTTGATGTAATCTTGTGTGGGCAGATGTTATCAGTGTTGATTAGATTGTAACTCTTTCAGTGTTTATTTGGAATGCACCCCACCCAGCTGTGGGTGATGACTCTGATTGGATAATTTCCATGGAGGTGTTGCTCCACCCATTCAGGGTGGGTATAAGTTGATCAGTGGAGCCATATAAATGAGCTGACATAACATAAGGAACTCAGTGCAGCTGTGAGTGATGTTGTAAAGAGCTACAGCCAAGAGGGACACTTTGAAGAAAGCACAGGAGCTGCAGATGAGAGACAGTTCAAAGATGACCATTGAAAGCAGACTCTTGCTCCAGAGAAGCTAAGAGGGGACAAATATCCCAAGTGCAACTAAGAGTGACATTTTTGGGGAACTGCAGGCTAGAGAGGAACATCTTGGGAGGAAGCCATTTTGAAACCAGAACTTTTGAGCAGATGCCAGCCACATGCCTTCCCATCTAACAGAGGTTTTCCAGACACCATTGGTCATCTTCCAGTGAAGGTACTCAATTGCTGATGTGTTACCTTAGACACTTCATGGCCTTAAGAATGTAACTGTGTAACCAAATAAACCCCCTTTTATAAAAGTCAATCTATCTCTGATGTTTTGCATTCTGGCAGCATTAGCAAACTAGAATAGATTTTGGTACCAATAGTGGGATGCTGCTGAGTTTGCAAATACCAAACATGTTGGAAAGGCTTTTTAAATGAATAAGGGGAAGATTCTGGAAGAATTGTGAGGAGCTTGATAGAAAGGGCCTAAATTGATTTGAAGAGACTGTTTATGGAAATATGGACTCTAAAGATACTTCTGACAAGGCCTTGAGCAGAAATGATGAATCTGTTTTTGCAAACTGGAAGGAAGGTGATCTTTCTTTTAAAGTGGCAGAGAATTTGGCAAAATTGAGTCCTGGTGTCAGATGGAAGGAAAAATTTGAAAGCAACAACTTGGAGTACTTAGCTGAGGAGATCTCCAGACTACATGTGGAGGATGTACCCTGGCTTCTCCTTACAGCTTATAGTAAAATGCAAGCAGACAGAGATAAACTGAGAACTGAACTCTTGGTTTCAAAGAATCCAGAAATTGGTGGTCTGAAAAACTCTGGATTTCCAGAGGGTGAAATCCCAGAATCTACTGCCCAGTGTGAGGATTTAACCAAACATCAAACCCAGCTGCCATTTCAGTACAAGCCAAGAATGGACAAGGAGTTAAGCAGAAAGGATTTGTGGAAAGTTCTATTGTCTGACTTTTGACCCCAGTGTGCTTCATCTGAAGCCAATAGAATTTTTGTGAGCTCTCTATAGACAGAGCCACTGCTGGTCTGGACTGGAGGAGACAAACAAGGAACAAATTGAAGGAAAAATTTCTTCAAAGATAGAACCATGGAGGTTGAGGTCTGGAGTCAAGAATGTCAGGCTGGGAGAGTGGAGCAGCCCACACACATGGAAAGGGTGAGTTTTCCCTGGAGGTAGAGGGTGGGCCTTCCTCCTCGATGCTCAGGAAATGTTCTGCCACCCAAAGCCCTAAAGAGGGTGGAGCACATTCCCAGGGAATTGGGGAGAGTCAGGCTGCCACCCCACTGTTCTGAAGTCGTTCAGCATGTGCCCAGGAGATGGAAGGGAATCTGAGTTCTATCCCAATATTTGAGGAGGATGGAGCCAAGAAGGTGGTCTCCCCAATTTATGAATTTGTCAGAGAACTCACCCCAGCATTTGGAGAGAAAAAGTCTGCCAAAAAGGCCCTTAGGAAGGGTTAGACTCCTGCTCTCTCAAGCCCCAAGGATGTAACATCATTCTGTAAATGACTCTCAGACTTTGAAATCTAATGGAGTTTTGTTCTTTAGGTTTTAGGAAATGTTTTGGTCCTGTGAACCCTGTTTTCCTTTCAGTTTCTCCTTATGGCAATGGGAATGTTTATCCTATGAATGTTCCTCCTTTGTATATTGGAAGCACATAACTTGTTCTAAGTTCACAGATCCACAGCTAAAGGAAAATTATGCCTTAGCACTGACCACACCTATAGTTGATTTTGATAGAATTTTGTACTTAACTATTGTTACTGAAATGATTTAAGTTTCTGTGATGTTGTGGGATAAATGTATTTTGTAAATGGAAAGATAATGTCATTTTGGGGTGCAGGGGGTGGAATGTGCCGGTTTGAATATATTGTGTCCCCCAAACACCATTATCTTTGACATAATCTTGTGTGGGCAGACGTTATTAATGTTGATTAGACCATAATTCTTTGAGTGCTTCTTTGGAATGCACCCCACCCAGCTGTGGGTGATGACTCTGATTGGATAATTTCCATGGAGGTGTTGCTCTGCCCATTCAGGGTGGGTCTAAGTTGATCAGTTGAGCCATAGAAATGAGCTGACATAACAGAAGGAACTCAGTGCAGCTGTGAGTGATGTTTTGAAGAGGAGCTACAGCCAAGAGGGACTCTTTGAAGAAAGCACAGGAGCTGCAGTTGAGAGACAGTTTGAAGATGACTACTGAAAGCAGACTCTTTCTCCAGAGATGCTGAGAGAGGACAAATATCCCAAGTGCAACTAAGAGTGACATTTTTGAGGAACTACAGCCTAGGGAGGAACGTCCTGGGAGGAAGCCATTTTGAAACCAGAACTTTGGAGCAGATGCCAGCCACTTGCCTTCCCAGCTAACAGTGGTTTTCCAGACACCATTGGCCATCCTTCAGTGAAGGTACTTGATTGCTGTTGTGTTACATTGGACACTTCATGGCCTTGAGGCTGTAACTGTGTAACCAAATAAACCCCCTTTTATAAAAGCCAATCCATCTCTGGTGTTTTGCATTCTGGCGGCATTAGCAAACTATAACAGTGCCCTATGTTTTCTTCTAAGGGTCTTATGGTCTTAGCACTTATGTTTAAGTCTTTGATCTAGATAGAGTTAATTTTTGTATAAGGCTTGAGGTAGGAGTCCTCTTTCATTCTTTTGGAAATGGATGTCCTGTTCTCCAAACATCAATTATTGAAGAGGCGGCTTTGTCCCAGTTGATTTGGCATGACTGCCTTATCAAAGATCAATTGTCATAGATGCAAAATTCTATTTTTGAACCTTCAATTTGATTCCATTGTTTGGTATCTCTGTCCTATGCCAGAACAATGCTGTTTTGAGCACTGTAGCTTTGTAATATGCTTCAGGGTCAGGTAGTGTGAGACCTCCTACTTTGTTCCTTTTTCTCAAGATATTGTTGGCTATTCAGGGCACTTTGTCCTTCCAAATAAATTTGGTTATTGGTTTTTCTATTTCTGCAAAGTAAGTTGTTGGGATTTTAATTGGTATTGCATTCAATCTATAAATCAGTTTAGGTATAGTTGACATCTTAATTATATTTAGACTTCCAATCCATGAACACTGTATGTTCTTCCATTTTTGTAGGACCTGTTTAATTTCTTTCAGCAGTTTCTTGTAATTTTCTTTGTATCAGTCTTTTGCAGCCTTCATTATGTTTATTTCTAAATACTTGATTCTTTTGGTTGTGATTGTAAATAGATTTTCTTTAAATTTCTTCCTCTTGTTGCACTTTAGTTGTGTATAAGAACACTACAGATTTTTGCTTGTTGATCTTGTAGCCTGCAAATTTGCTGTTTTCATTGATTAGCTCTAATAGCTTTGCTGTAGAGTTTTCTGGATTTTCTACATATAGAATAATGTCACCTGCAAACAGTGAAAGTTTTACTTCTTCCTCTCCAATTTGGATGCTTTTTATTTCTTTTTCTTGCCTGATTGCTCTAGCTAGAAGTTCTGGCACAATGTTGAATAACAATGGTGACAGTGGGCATCCCTGTCTTGTTGCAGATCTCAGAGGTAAAGATTTTGTTCTCTCCCCATTGAGTACAATGTTAGCTGTAGGTTTTTGATATATTACCTTTATCATATTGGAAAATTCCATTCTATTCCTATCCTTTGAAGTGTTTTCATCCAGAAAGGATGTTGAATTTTGTCAAATTCCTTTTCTGCATCAACTGAGATGATCATGTGGTTGTTTTACTTTGATTTATTGATGTGGTGTATTACATTAATTGATTTTCTTATGTTGAACCAGACTTGCATACCTGGAATACACCCCATTTTGTTGTGGTGTATAATTCTTTTAATGTGCTGCTGGATTTGATTTGTGAGTATTTTGTTGAGGATTTTTGCATTTATATTCATTAAAGGGATTGGTCTATAACTTTCTTTTTTTTTAGTATCTTTGTGTGATTTTGGTAGTAGGGTGATATTGGCTTCATAGAATGAGTTGGGTAGTTTTCCCACCTCTTTTATTTTTTGAAGATTTTGACCAGGCTTGGTATGAATTCTTCCTTTAATGCTGGTAGAATTCACTTGTGAAGCCATCTGGCCCTGGGCTTTTCTTTTTTTGGGGGCTTTTCAAAGATTGACTCATTCTGTTTGCTTAGGTTGTTTTGTTGAGGTCCTCTATTTCTTCTTGGGTCAATGTTGTTTGTTTCTGCTTTTCTAGGAAGTTGTCCATTCCATATAAGTTTTCCAGTTTATTATCATATAGTTGCTCATATCTTCTCATTATCTCCTTTATTTCTGCAGGATCCGTAGTTATGTTTTCAAGTCCTTTCCCTGATTGCATTTATTTGCATCTACTCTGTTACTTTTTTTTGTTAGCTAATCAAGGAATCAGTTTTCTTGATTTTCTCAAAGAACCAACTTCTTTATGATGATAGAGAACTGTGAAAATGCAAGAATATTGAAAAATAAACCCCACAAAATTTGGCCTTATACATGCATTACAACACATTTAATAGATTTACTTTCCCAATTATATTGGCCAAAGACTAATTTTAAAATTAGTTTACTTTCTCTAATAATGGCATAAGATAGTATGAGAGGTGGTAGAGTGAAGAAAGTCTGGGATTAAAGAGGCATTCATACAGAGATTACCTTTTCTGTGATAATACATGGTGATCAACAGTTGATAATATTCTGAACAGCAAAACCAACAAGGAAATATATTTTGGGAAGTGCAGTCTGCACCATAGAGTTTGGAAGTTATTTTTTTTGAAAAGGAGCTCATTTCCATTTAAAAATGTAAACAATATACTGGACATTTGGTGATATTAATTTATCTTTTGGTGTGGTATGGTGCAATTTTTTTTATAAGGCATCCATATCAAAAGAGATGCAACCTGACTATTCACAGATAAAATATGTCTGTGAAATGCTTCTAAAGAATATGGAGAGATTGTGGGGAGGTATATATGAAAAAAGATCAGCCATGAGTTGATCAATGTTTATATATGGTGATGAGTATATAGGAATTCTTTGTACTCTTCTGTCTAGTTTTATACATTTAAATTTTTCCACAGTAAAAATCTCACATAAAAGAAATGAAGTAGTGTGCACAAAACAAAAACAAAAACTTATACATCCTTTGCATTTGAAGAGAATCAGTAATGTAAAACAAAGGCAAATGAATGAGAGAAAAAAATTCAAAAGTAAAAACTTTCTTAGGTTGATCATATCTAAAATACTATTAGTGATCAGTTGTAAGATGTCTGAGGAATGTATCTGTATAAAGTCAGATGTACATATTATCTACCACATCCAATGCACTGTACTAAAATGGGAGGGTAAATAAATGATCAAAGGCACTGGGCACAGATTGGCAGAGAAGTAGGGGAACAAGAAGCAAAAGGCAGAACATAATTGTGAGACACACAATCACCAAAACAAAATGAGAGAAGGGGTGGATAGGTCAGTTAGGGGCCTTCACTATTGGAGTGGAAATACTCATCCCCCACCAGATCACTCTTAACATGCCACATCTGTCAAGAACACCACTAGTTAAATTACCCATTACTCCACTGTAGTAAGTAAACCAATATTTTCTATTCTTCCTTTGTAATGCCTCATCTATTCTTCCTGTCATTTCTGTTCTTGTAGCCATATCAGACCACGTTTTCAACACTTGATCTCTCTCTAATTTACTAAAATTACTTCTCCATTTATGTTCTTGTTTATAATCTCTCATCCTTCAAATTTCCCTGGGCACTTGATGAACTTTCCTAAAATGCTGCTCTCTCAGCATACCACACTTCAGCTTAAAAATCCTCAATGACTACTCCTGGATTATCAATTGCAAATTCATCATTTTGACATTTAGGTTCCTTTGGTACTGGCTCCAATTTATCTCTTACCGACACACTCACCCTCAATGTGAAATCTCTACCACATGAACCATTCCCAATATGCCTTTGCATAAGCCCTCTAGTCTGGTCTCGCTCACTCCTCCCACTTGTCACCAATTTATCCAGCTCAAACCTTCTCTCTACCTTCAAAATACTAGATAAAACAGCACATTTCAAACTTTACTATGTAGTTGAGTCACCTGGGGATCTTTTTAAAGTGCATACTCAGATTCAATAGTTCTAGGGTGGGGCCTGAGATTCTGCAACTCTAACAAAGCTTCCAGGTTATGCCAATGCTTGGTCTTTGGATCACTTACAGGTACCAGAATATTTTGGCATGCTTGTCTTTACCATCCACCTTTGTTATTAACTTTCTAAATTTTAAAACTTGTTTTGGCTTTTCTCCCCAAGACACCTGTAAATGACTCATATTTCTTTTATACCAAGACCCCAAACAAATCCTATTACATTGAATATTTATGAGAGTCCATTATGTAATAAGCACTCTCTTTCATGCTGATAGGACATATAGGGATGGGGGTGGGGTGGGGTTGGGCATCCTGCTTCGCATACACAGCATTAGAAAATGAGATAACTTTAAGCTTTAGTGTCCTCTATGATATCAGCACAAAATAAAAGCTAAAAACTTGTTAAATTGACATTAAATGAGCATATATTCAAAGTAATGTATAAAAAGAAGATTACAATACAATAAGAAAGCAGATCCAGCCAATTCTAAAATGGGCATTTGGAATCCAAAGGCCTGGGTATAAAAATAGGTACAGGCTAAAGTGTTTTTGCTTTCTTCTTCTCTAACCCATTTGGTATAAGGAGTAAAGGAAGGAAGATTGCTCTAAAGAATAGTCAGAAGGACCAAGGAAAACAAAGGCCAGGGTCAAAACAAAGGGGAAATAATCTGAAAATAACTTATGACATAAATTAAATAATAATTTTAAGGGCAACAAATAGTAACAGTACCAGAATCCATAAGCAATTGAAATGCCCAGTGACAAAGTCCTCTTTCGACATCCTTTTGCTACTATATCAAATCATCTTTAAAGGCCTAGCAGAATTCTGTCAACAAGAGTTTCAAAAAAGAATGAGAATAAAGCAAAGACTACCTGCTTTATATAAAAATGTAACACAATTATAAGAAAGTGAATTTGGAGCAACAGCTGCTGCAAAGGAGTGGCAATGCCTGCCTATAATTGTGCTTAAGAGTCTTCTGCTGAGTGCCTCTTTGTTGCTCAGATGTGGCCTTCTCTCTCTAGCTAAGCCAACTTGGCAGGTGAAATCACTGCCTTCCCGACTACATGAGATCTGACACCCAGTGGAGTAAATCTCCCTGGCAACATGGAATATGACCCCCAGGGAGGAATCTAGACCTAGCAGTGTGGGATGGAGGACATCTTCTTGACCAAAAGGGGGATGTGAAAGGAAATGAAATAAGCTTCAGTGGCAGAGAGATTCCAAAAGTAGCTGAGAGGTCACTCTGGTGGGCAACCTTATGCACAATATAGACAACCTTTTTTAGGTTTAATGAATTGGAATAGCTAGCAGCAAATACCTGAAACTGCAAACCAGAACCCTTGAATCTTGAAGACAATTGTATAAAAATGTAGCTTATGAGGGGTGACAATGTGATTGGGAAAGCCACATGGACCACACTCCCCTTTGTCCAGTGTATGGATGGATGAGTAGAAAAATAAGGGCCAAAAAAAACACCTGGTGTTCTTTTTACTTTAATTGTTCTTTTTCACTTTAATTTGTATTCTTTTTATCTTTGTGTGTGGTAATGAAAATGCTCAAAAATTAATTTTAGTGATGAATGCACAACTATATAATGGTACTGTGAACAACTGAATGTATGCTTTGTATGACTGTATGGTATGTGAATGTATCTCCATAAAATTGAATTCAGAAAAAGAAAGTGAATTTGAGTAGATTGAGAATGTACTTATATAAACTGTTAGATGGCAATTCTATTTCCAGGAAATACTTATGGAAATACTTACAGAAATAGTTGTCATTGCAAGTGGAAAATTATGTATGAACAGGCTATTCATTGCAATATTATTTGCAATAGAAAAATGTTAGAAACAATCTAAATGTCCCTTAATGAGGGACAGGTGAAATAGATTATGATTACCCACACAATGTAGTATTATATAACTATTAAAAATAGGCGATTCAGAAGTCTCTGCCACCCTGACACAACGTCTTCTTGGGCTGGAATCCTGCCTGCCTTTATGTAGCTGCTGAAGGGCTCTGGGGAATGGAGGAGCGGGGAGGGATCTGGCTTCCCTGAGGAGCAATTACCCAGTTACTCCTCCAGGAAAGTAGGTAGAAAGCCAGGAACTGCGTGGACTGGACACCACAGAGCAATCTGACTTTGGGCATACTTCATACAACACTCAAGAAAACGTGGAACTTCTGAGATCAGCGAAATCTGTAAGTTTTTGCAGCCAGGGGACCCATGCCCCTCCCTGCCAGGCTCAGTCCCATGGGAGGAGGGGCTGTCAGCTCCGGGAAGGAGAAGGGAGAACTGCAGTGGCAGCCCTTATCGGAAACTCATTCTACTGATCCAAACTCCAACCATAGACAGACTGAGACCAGACACCAGAGAATCTGAGAGCAGCCAGCCCAGCAGAGAGGAGACAGGCATAGAAAAAAAAACAACATGAAAAACTCCAAAATAAAAGCGGAGGATTTTTGGAGTTCTGGTGAACATAGAAAGGGGAAGGGCAGAGCTCAGGCCCTGAGGTGCATATGCAAATCCCGAAGAAAAGCTGATCTCTCTGCCCTGTGGACCTTTCCTTAATGGCCCTGGTTGCTTTGTCTCTTAGCATTTCAATAACCCATTAGATCTGTGAGGAGGGCCCTTTTTTTTAAATCCTTTTCTCTTTTTCTACAACAATTACTCTAAGAAGCCCAATACAGAAAGATTCAAAGACTTGGAATTTGGGCAGGTCAAGTCAAGAGCAGAACTAAGAGAGCTCTGAGATAAAAGACAATAATCCAGTGGCTGAGAAAATTCACTAAACACCACAACTTCCCAAGAAAAGGGGGGTGTCCGCTCACAGCCATCATCCTGGTGGACAGGAAACACTCCTGCCCATCGCCAGCCCCATAACCCAGAGCTGCCCCAGACAACCCAGTGTGACGGAAGTGCTTAAAATAACAGGCACACACCACAAAACTGGGCATGAACATTAGCCTTCCCTGCAACCTCAGCTGATTGCCCCAGAGTTGGGAAGGTGGAGCAGTGTGAATTAACAAAGCCCCATTCAGTCATCATTTCAGCAGACTGGAAGCCTCCCTACACAGCCCAGCAGCCCAGAACTGCCCTGAGGGGATGGCACTCACCTGTGACATAGCACAGTAATCCCTCAACAGAGGACCCGAGGTTCACAGTCTGGAAGAGGGGCCCACTTGCAAGTCTCAGGAGCCATACGCCAATACCAAGGACTTGTGGGTCAGTCACAGAGACAAACTGTGACAAGACTGAACTGAAGGATTAGACTATTGCAGCAGCTTTAAAACTCTAGGATCATGAGAGAGATTTGATTGTCAGGGCCACCCCCCCCTCCCTCACTGCCCAGAAACACACCCCATATACAGGGCAGGCAACACCAACTACACACGCAAGCTTGGTACACCAATTGGACCCCACAAGACTCACTCCCTCACTCACCAGAAAGGCTAAGCAGGGGAGAACTGGCTTGTGGAGAACAGGTAGCTTGTGGATGCCACCTGCTGGTTAGTTAGAGAAAGTGTACTCCACGAAGCTGTAGATCTGATAAATTAGAGATAAGGACTTCAATTGGTCTACAAATCCTAAAAGAACCCTATCAAGTTCAGCAAATGCCACGAGGCTAAAAACAACAGAAAATTACAAAGCATATGAAAAAACCAGACGAAATGGACAACCCAAGCCCAAGCACCCAAATCAAAAGATCGGAAGAGACACAGCACCTAGAGCAGCTACTCAAAGAACTAAAGATGAACAATGAGACCATAGTACGGGATACAAAGGAAATCAAGAAGACCCTAGAAGAGCATAAAGAAGACATTGCAAGACTAAATAAAAAATGGAGGATCTTATGGAAATTAAGGAAACTGTTGACCAAATTAAAAAGATTCTGGACACTCATAGTACAAGACTAGAGGAAGTTGAACAACGAGTCAGTGACCTGGAAGATGACAGAATGGAAAATGAAAGCATAAAAGAAAGAATGGGGAAAAAAATTGAAAAAATCGAAATGGACCTCAGGGATATGATACTGC